>JBBDHG010000076.1:1800000-2267500 GCA_037951165.1 Lophius americanus | reverse complement strand
TCTATCCGTCATTTGTCTGCCTGTTTTATTGACCTGAATCAGGTACTGTTCTGCGGACAGTCTAAAGCAGTAGTGTCAAACTCAATCAGAGGTTGCCATTTTAGATGATCACATTGATGGTGTAACGGAACTCAAATTGTTGTTTAAACTGAGGTATTACGACGTCTTTATTGTTATATAATTGTTTAATTTTATAAAATTCTTAACAAACCAACATAATAGGAAATATTCAAATTAAAGATTAAATTTCACAATAGAGAGCATAAACCATTTTTATGTCTTTATCTCTATCCGTATAGTTTCACAGAATATAATTGGATAAACGCTGGTATCTGACAAAAGAGGAGCAGGGAGAAGCGGAGGCGCTCTTGATTGACGCACTGGATATCGCAGTGCATTCTGGGATTTGTAGTTTTAGTTTGTGCTGTATAACAGTGGCCAGTTTTTATAGAAATTAAATATTGTTTTGCGGGCTGGACAAAATTGTTGTGCTGGCCAGATCTGGCATGAGTGAACTAGAGTTTTACACATGTGGTCTAAAGTGTGTGTGTATGCTTTGTTTATACACATGAAAATATACTGCTGCAGTCAGATTCCTCTTTATTGTCTGATTTCTATCAATCCGCCTTTGTGTTTATCTGTTTGTCTCCCCACACTTTATTCTGTGTTTTTCCTTTTGTAGTAACGTGCACAATCTCAACATATGTTGAGCAAATTACATAGCACTGAGTTCGTCATCAATACAGTATGGCTTAAATTCACCTCCGCTGTTTGATCTGATTAGAGATCAGAAGTGACGCAAAGCACCAAACATAGTTTTGTTCAGCAGCTACTGTCTGACGAAGCAGTTTTGTAAAATATTTTCACAGTGGCATGGTGCTTTTATGAACGACAGCTGTACTTCTGAAGCGCTCGGGTTCTCCTAGGTCTCATTTTGTTGTTCATCCATGCACTCTTCATACTTGGCGATGTGTTAATTTTCTCAAGTGATGTAACAAATTGATGATTTTATCTTCGGGCGATGCCATAGCATTTCAATAATGTTTACATTTCACCTCTTTGATCAGCCTCCTCTTAACTGAAGCCAAAACCTTTCTGTTCAGAGTTTGCAATCATATAATCTGTGCCTCTCTGCACACATTGAATACCAGTGGTTGGAGTCATGTGACTGAACATGATACGTTAATGGACTATCCATGAGAGCATGTATTGGGGAAAGTGCTTATCAACTTCATTGACATCAGCAAGAATGTGTTGGTTTGCCATAATTTACCCAGAATGTACTCCTGTACCCTTTACTTGAAGACACCACTTCTCCTCTGTCTTTAGAGAATAACCTTATTTTTCCCTTCATACAAGCAGTCTTTTCCTAAGCCTAGTCGCATAGGGCTATTGCTGTGATGACGTCCTATAACTGTCAGGTACATGACACCTTTATTTATGTGAGTGAGCAAGCGCAGAGGGAAATGAGCACTGGTGCCGTAAAAGGTAAACACAGACACTCCCCTTCTGCTAAGATTCCACAGTCCAAAAAAAACTGCTGAATCAGTTTTGAGAGGGGTGACATATTGTAAAAGGGCCCCGGCAGAAGCGTTATTGTTTTTTATATTCTTCAAACAACCAGAGGCATAAAACATAAATTAGACCAACAAATACATTAGTCACTTAATGTAAACTTGTTGTTCAGGATGATCGATGTACATGGAGCACAATTCAGTCAATTTCTGCATTGATCACTTGTTATCGCAGCCTAGTTTGAATGCCTTGTGTCGTAGCTGTCATGAATTTGAAGACACCTGACTTTGCTCAGCTTTTTGCATGATTGCTGATGAGTAAAGCAGGCATGTGAGGATGTGTCTGTATTTTACTAATTTCTGTTCTCCTGCTCACTGTCTCTGTATATGTGTCAATGAGAGGGAAGTGCAGTGTTATTAATTAGGGCTTTCATACTCCCTTTTACATCCACGGAGGTCCTCGTGCCTCTGTGTGTGAAATTTCAGCCTCTAGGTTTGTGCTCGGATGATTTGACATTTCTTTTGCTGCCAGTATCAGTTTAAGCTGAGAGAAATTAATACTCCCATTGTTCTTAACATCTGTGGTACCGTCAAGTCTTTTTCTAAACCACCAACACTGTAACTGCAGAGAAAAATGGTATGATTTTGCAAGCTAGTTGCAGGGAATGAATCTAGTATTGCTCAGAACAGTGAAAATAATTCTCCTCTTGAAATATTTCATGACTTAAACAAAAAGTCATGAAATATTTCTATTTAAAGTTTTAAAATCAGAATGAGTAATTTATTTTTAATGCACTTAATTTTCTGAACAACCCGAGTTGTTGGATTAAGATTGTTGTTACTCGACGGCTTATTTTATCCTTGCAGGTTTTACAATTTGCGAGCTTTGTGTTTTCTGGTTCACTCGCAAGATGTTTGTAGCCGTGGTAGCTCATGCTTGATGTGCGTGTACTTCACATACGTGTAACTGGCATTGAATCGGCTGAGTGAGGCTGCTCGGTCAATTGTCACTGTCATCAAATCCAATGGAATTTTTAAGTAATGAAGTGTTTATACATTTAATTTACTTTTTTATGGCAGTGAGCTGTAGGAACTCATTATTTGGAGCAATAAAAGTTTGAGGTGCAGTCTCCCGTAAAAGTTTCACAATGATTACTTGACAGTTTTGTTAGAGCAGCCTTTCTTTTTAGATTTGGTACTTTATTTTTTAGTACTTTCTCTATATATGAATGAATTAATCTTGTGTTCAGCAGTAGCTGATGTACAGTCATTTCAAACCTGTGAGCTAGTTAACAGTTTGAGTAGAAGTGAGCTGATAATCATTAATCAATCAACACTGCTGTTTTAATAATCAACAGGTGTGCCAAAGTTTGAAGGAGTTCTTTTATTTAACTGGGCACAGCACGTCAGATTGTCAATAATATAATACATTTAATTTATAACGCAGTTTACATTTGGATCAAATCTCAAAGTGCTTAAAGTCTCATTCAAATCGAGACTCGCTATTGATGTATGTTATACATATGTATATTATTAGATCCAATATTGCTTGGATCTAATATTAAAAATAAATTTGGTGTTGAACTCCCAAAAATAGTTGGAATTTTTTTTGTCAAATATAAGTGCTAACATATTTTCATGTGTGCAACTGCTTATCCTTTTCTGGGTTAGGGATGGCTCTTAAATATGCTCAGATATGTCTTCAATATGTTAGTTCTTTTTAATGCTACACAGCTCATAATTCATTTCAAAGTTCTTTCAAAAAGGTCTTAAAAAGGTGTTGGAAATGGTTAAACCTGCAGAAACCCTTTATTTGGCAGCAAGTGAAGATTATGTCCTCCAAGTTGATGTGTTGGAAGCAGGAAAAATGGACAAGTGTAAGGATCTGAGCATCTTTGACCAGGGCCAAATTCTAGTGGCTAGATGATTGGATTAGAACTGATAGTGATACCTTCAGGAAATAAGTCACTAACTGACTTCGAAGTTCAGTGCTGTGAACTGATCATACTGGACTATGATATGGGCCACATTTTATAATATATGTAATATGAACAGTTACACAAAAAAGAAATAGAAGAAAAGCATTAAGAATGGCAGTGTGAATGTAGCATAAGTAGCTCATACTTCCAACATATTATACTTTTTTTGTATTTTATCATTCAATCGCAGTTAAGCCTGCATGTGCTCGCAAAATCTTTAAATTATAAACTGACTTAACAAACTGACTTTGTGAACTTGTGAGTTTAACAAGCTTCTGCGGTATCTTCATGCTGTCGAGCAATAAATCACTGCTTGGTTGTGAAATCATTGGTCTGTTAATGAGATGTGACATCAACTCATGCCTCAGCAGCATGGTTAACGTCACTGTCATTGTCTCGTGCATGTTGCCATACTGCTGTCACGCCACATGGTGGCAGCCTCAGCTCAGAAATGCCCCCAACCTGGTTAGATAAGGTTTATGTAACCCTATCATGGTCTGAGAAGCACTGACCTAAAATTTGCTGGCAGCTAAGGAAATATCCTTCCTGTATGCAATCCATTAATTACAAACTAGTTGTTGAAGATCTTCCCTGCTGAAACCCTGACCCTTTGTTCTAGCTGTCAGTTCTGCAGAAGGCCCCAGCAGGACAGTTATTGCTATATCCGGGGCCAGCCTGCGTTACTCAGACGCTGTGCTTATTTTTGCAGGATTGATTCACCCATGGACACATTTATATCAGCACGTCAGAATGACTTGTTGACAATATATGGTCCTTTTATTTATGTTATTGCAAAAGAAATGTTTAACATTGTGCTTTGGCAGAGAATGTTTTATTTATATGGTATTTCTCTTTATTTATACAAAGGAATCTATCACAGACTCTGTTATGGAGATTAATTAAACCTATGACGCACTTGTTCCCCCTCATATTGAAATTTGCGCCTGTATTATGACGCACCTGGTGACTTATCCTTGTGAAGTTTAAACGAATAGTATAATCAATTGTCAAAAAATGCTTTCAAGTAATTACATTTTTTTGACAAAGTATTTGATTTTTTTCTTCTTCTAGCATTACAACCAAACTTTCCCTCTTTCCAGTACCTCAGATGGAGGATTTGAAGATTTTCTTCAGTCCAATTTACACAGCCATTTCAAAGCAGGCCTGTATTCTGGCCTTTTTTTGTACAAAAAAAAAGATCAAAAGCCATGATCTTTGGATTGGAAAGCTCAGACACTTGGCATCTGAAATGTATGCTTTCATTATTCGGGGCAGACAACTATTCCCGTCTCTGATTGATTTAGTTAGCACATACGCGGACTTTGTTAAAATGGTTTAACGTCACCGAAGATAGCAGCAGTTTGTTCATTGATACTTTGGTTATTGATTTATTGACTGATACCCATTTATTATTGGTTCAGAGGGATGGATATCAAAGCTCATATCTCGGGCTTGAAAGTCATTACAGACAAAATCATTAAAATTATTATTTGTTGGACTCACAAAGTCTCAATTTTCAGTGATTCATCAGATCAGCATATGATTTTTTTTATTTTAACCATATATTTTCTGTAAACAAATATTGTGTGAAGGGTAGTAGGGGGGCCTGTAGCCTGCCCCAGCTGACATTAGGCAGTAGGAGGCGCAAAACCCTGTTCCAAAGTGTTTTTTTTTTTCTTTCATTTTAAGCAGAGAACAGCATCTTAGAAGGGTCGTCATTGTGGCAATGTTTCGTGACCACTTTATAAAAGGACTTGGGGCTAAAAGGGCTCTGGTTGGATAGGAATCGTTAGGATTTTTATTGATACTGATATCAATGCTGATACTTATCAATACTATTATGGATACTTCTCCCCAAATATTTGGTCCGAAAAATTAGGGCGGGGTACACCATCGAAAAGTCGCCAGCTCATCACAGACCCAATACAGACGATCTTTAATGCTGTGTATTACACGCACAGCTGTTATTATCCAAGTAGAGGGGGGTTATGTTTCCTTGCCCTGTGCCTTTACAGAGCTGTAGATTTTTGAAGTAATCACAGGCCCGAAGATTAAATGTGTTTTTTTTATTTTTTTTTTATTCTGAAGTTTGTTATTTTCCCTTTGAAACCCAGTGTGTGATGGTTTGTTTTCATTACACCGTGCTTGTTATTTTCAAGTTATCTAATGTTTTTGGACTTTTTATTTCTTTAAATAATATTGAACTACTACAGTTACAGTTTTTAGTTTGAGGTGGAGGAATATTTGAAATTTGGTAATCATACTTCAAATGGAAAAAACCCCGTAAAATATACTTGTGGTTTTTGCTTCGGCAGGACAGATACTTCTGGGGGAAAAACATTTAAGTACACCTGCAGTCCAGGTTTCTTAGATCAGTTATTTGCATGGCTTCAGAAAAACCCTTTCAAACAACACAGTAAAATGATTTTGTCATAAAACCTGTCAGTAAAATAGTGTTTACTAATTCAAAGAGTGACTACCTGGTAAAGACAAGTTTTCCTGGTAAAGAGACATAATATTAGTCTTGCATAATACGAGTCTTGTTTGTTTGGTGTCTGAGCCTCGACCCTTCCTACTGTTCAAACACATTCACATCCCAGCATGAGGGCCCCAAACCACAGAGCCTGGAGCAAAGTTTCTAAACTGCCGCTGAGAACCTCCTCACTGTCGATGCACAGCACATTGTGTTCCAACTGTTTACTTTGACAGCGAGCCCTCCGACCTTAAAACAGAAACACTGCTGATCTGTGTGACCATCGGTAACACAACTTCCTGTGACGGGTTCATGTTCTCAGTGTGTTAAAATGTTGTACAATATTTGATTGTACAATATTCATTTAAAAGCATAGATTAGAGCAACATCAGGGAGCTGTTGAATCCCAATTTTATGTGGGGAATTTGTGACACAGAGCCAGAAAATCCTTTTCTGTTCTGCATTGCTTTCATGACCCACAAACCTTTTTGCCAGTATCCAGTATCTGTAAAGAATTACAGCAGGAAGACCTGAGGAGTTGGTTTTCTTTTGAGGCATAATTTATTTAATTCTCATCTCAGTTCAATTCCTTGTTGGCATCAATTTCATGAATTGTTTTGTTGTTTAAGACAGTATAAAAGCAACATTGCCAAACCTTTCTAAAATCTAGCTTCTAATTGTGAGTTAATTTGGCTTCTCTTTGTTTAATGTGCTAGTAAATCTTTGAGATTTGGACTAAAATAATCAATTAGTTGGCTTTGCTGTGTGGTTTTGCTCAGGGATTGCCCAAATCCATTTTTAGTCAGTTCAAGTACAGGTACACACATCAGAGAACTCGTGGACACGGTGTTCTTCATATTAACCTTAAAGTTTAATCTCAAATCCCATTTTCTTTCCTTCAGATGTTACCTAGTTTGAAGTCTAGGTCTGAAAAGCTGTGAAATAGTGTACAGTCAAGCAGCTTTGGTAGTAAAGTGATGAAGTGATGGTTTGGAATTTATATTTGGGCTCTAATATCCTGTTATTTTCACAGAGCTTGGGTTGTGGCTGAGCATTTCGGCTGCTTTGCCAGTGTTTCCTGCAAACAGGTTTGCAGTTGTTTAGTGCTGCTAGTAGGGATGGGCATTTCAATTAAAAATACTATTCGATAGTCACTCGGCTTATCTGACGATTCCTTTTCATAGCCTGAGCCATCATCTGTCAGGGTAAATTTTTTTTTAGCACGTTTTGGAGGTATACTTGTTTTACTGTAACCTGGTGGTTGTAAAAGCGCGTCCATGAGAGTCCTTAAACATTCAAATGTTTTTATTATTTAATGACTATTTGAATAGTAGAGAATCATGACCTGCCCTTATCCTTACCTGCTAGCATTAGAAAACTCCTTAACCTCAGCACTGTACTGCTAAACATATTGCTTGTGTAAAGAAGCTGATTTTCACATGTTCCTCTTTACGTCTGACATCGCTCCTCACTCGGCTTACCTGCTCACGTAACAGAAGTTAATGTTGTACTTGTTTAACATGGTGTGAAAAATGAAGAGTAAGAGAACAAGAGCCAAACATCAACACCGACATATTCTGGTATCAGAGCATCCCTATTTTCAAAGTAACATGGCTTTTAATCTTCTAATTGTGAAGATACTCAAATCTTCTTTGTTGAATGTTTTTAAACTTTTGGATTTGAAGTAAAATAAGTTTTTGTTGTTTTGGAGAACTCTTAATTATTTACAGACACTTTCATTCTCTGCAGGATAACTGACAATGAAAAGGGTTGTCAGCTGCTGCCTGAATACATCCATATTTGTCACTTTTACTGCTGAAGGCATGAGCTGCCGCTAAAGGTTTTACCTCATCGTCTCCCCTCCATTTAAAATGTCTTAGGGTGCCGAAAGGAATACCTCATCCATCACACCATCAAAGTGTCTCTAAACTAGCAGAGATATCGGAGCTCAGCCTCCCTCCTTTACCGTCTCTCTGCTTTCCTTTCTCTTCCGTGGCCCAGATGGCACAAAGGCTGGTTACGTAATGGCGTGCATGGCAAGGATGGTTTGCATTCACACCAGAGAGCTGCAGTCCTGTAGCTCTTGTGATGCCATGAGATCTGTTTCAGTTGCTGGGCGTTGCTTTGGTTGTGTTTGAGAGAAGACCATGGCAGATTATCCAGAGCTTTCACACAAGCAGAAAGCTGCTTTTGATTGCTACCTTTGTGCACTTCTCCCAGTTAGGAATTATACCATTAAAATAATTGCAGGCTGCAGGTCCAAATTCTTTAAATAACCCTCCCATTCTTAAACTATTTTGTTTTTTATTATATAGAAGACAAAGACACACTGCCTTTCCTTTAGATGAATCAGTGCTCGTGTGTTCAGTGATGTTTATCTTGCTGGCGTCCTTAGTTCTGCGCTGTGTAAATGCCAGTGCTCAAAGCCTCCAAAACCGGATTCCGCCAGTTTGCAGCCAAGCCATCAACACACCAGCTGATACAAAAACACACAAACAGGATGCATTGACCTGCACAGACGCACGCACGCTGGTATCAGACATTCAAAAGCATGGAAGCATGATTGGAGTTGGTGCATAAAATGTGCATCCAATATTTTGACATAATCCTACATAGTTATGTCTTGAATTTCCCTGATGTCTTCCAGCTGTGATGTGGTTTTTGTGGGTGCTTTTATAATGCGCTCCCAGTCACTTAATCTAAACGCTTTATGTCCTCAAACCCTCTCCCACTTTAAACGTAACTTCCAGCCCTGGCCGTGCTGGATCCTTTTCAGGACCACACACTGCAGCCGGAGCGAGGGCTCCGAAAAAGAGCCCGGCTCTGCTTTCACTCCAAACTTATGTTACAGTGAGGAGTGAGCGTTACTTTCACCCAGCTGCACGCGTTTTCTGAGAGAGAATATGGATAAAGGGAGGCTTGCTGTGGGGAAGGGGCGATGCCTCGGAGTGTAGGTACAGCAAACGCACCAGTAGGCTTTCAGTTTTCTATATCACTATTGATTTTTTGCTGCCTCTAGAGCCTTAACATGAGGTTCCCCGATGTTCGCTATGACATTCATCTTTTTGTTTTTAAAATCAAAAGAAACTCTAATACACTCTTATGTGGAACAAGGCTTTTCATCTGACATAACATCCAAGCCGCCGCAATTCAGTTGCCCCAGTTTTTTGTTTTTGTCATGGCTTTTCTCTCACATTTCATTTTGATTTTAAGATATGTTTCACAAAAAAATCACGGAGTAGCCGTAACATTATAACCACTGACAGGTGAAGGTAGAGTTACATTGATTAGCTTATTATAGTGTCACTTATCCGTGGGCGGAAGAGCCAACAAAGAAGAGTACATATTCTTTTCCAGTTGACGCATTAGAAGCAGGAAAAATGTACAGCATGAGGAGCTGAGCAATTTTAGCCCCTTTTACTTGTATTTTCAAGGCAGTCCTCATGCACCTTTTCCCCTACCCTCCTTTCTTTGTAAATGCTGTAGTGGCAGAATGTGGAATCCGAGTTGCTCAGCAACTGAGATGGTCAAAGCCTCCAAACAGACACCGGCATAAACAGGATATGCTTGTGTTGCAGAACTGATGTGATATTTTGACGATGTATTAGGTTTGTGAACTTGGGATACTTAAAAGCAGCTTGTAGCGGTTAACAGTTAATGCAACGAAGAACTGAAAATGTTTTCAAATTGGCAGAAAACAGCGCAGTGGAGCTTCTTACCCTCTTAGCAGAGGACAAGATCAACTGCCATCTTACAGGGACGGTAGATAATTGTTTGTCCACATTTGTTTTTTTTTAGAAATCACTACTTATCGACTCATATGTTAGGCACCACAACAGAATAGAACTCTATAATGTGTTTTGCCTCTTTCACTTACTGAACCCCGAAAAACTGTTTAAAAAAAAAGAAGAAGCTTTAGACTAGGTCAAATTTGTGATGGCACGATGATGATCTGCACAACATTAGACAGGTGGTTTTAATGTTTTGACTTATTGGTGTATATTTCCCCTCTTGATTTGCAATTCAGCTTTGAATCACTGTCTGATCTTGTAATTTCTCTGAATCCTGTACTGCTGCTCATGTGAAATACATGAGATGATCAGAGATTTCCTCAAGACTGTGTAGCCAGTGACCATTTTTAGGAAGGTGGGAGAATAAATCGTAAGTGGAAAAATAAATTTAGATGTCTCGATGTCCATCATGTTAATTGTTGTGTGGGAGAGTAATAATTACTTCTGCCTGTTAATTGTTTCATCTTTTAATTATCATCTAATTAATAAAGTCTAATAGCTTGGTTGAACATCAGCACAGTAGCCTTGCAAATAAAGAACATTTAATTATAGAATAAAAATGAAGATGCACTCCAGTCTCCAAGTCTGCTTTGTTATGAGGGTATGTTAAGCTTTAACATATTGGTTAGGTAATATATGGGTCAACCCTACATACACAGGCTTTAGATGGACGTGGATACACAATGAATGAATGAAAGCAGCCCGTCTGTGACATCATACTGTTGAGGTCTGTCACCATAGGCTTGGATTAGTCTTGAGGGCCATCAACAATTGGCTAAAAGTAAACTGTCAGTGAGCGCTACCCCTAAGCCTCATGTTCCCAGTGGGCATGCACACAGACCTGCAGTACATAGTGTTCGAAACGCACAATGTGCGGACATAGGACATTGGGAAGTAGAGTTTTCAAATCAAGATTGACAATCCACTCATCAATTTTAGTAGTTTCCGAAAGGTAGTTTAAGAGGAAAAAATTGTGTTTTAAGATATATTAGTCTTTTATCTCTTCTGCGCTCCTCTCTGGCCCTCAGCTTTTGAGGATTATTTCACATACAGTCAAGGGAAGAAAGGACTGTGACCTCCACCTAATGAGGTTAATCATTTCCCTGCATGCATTGAGATGATTCCCACCAACAAATTACTCTGCGTGAATCTCGCCGCCATATTGTGATCCTCAGAACTGTGAGCGCTCTTCAACCAGGGTTGCCTCCCTCCTTTATTCTCTACAGTTCTTTTACTAGCCTGTCAATGCTGATTTTTTTTTTAACCACTTGGATATTTGATGCTGATCTGTGTGCTCTGGAACACGTATTCATTGTCAAATAACTCCCCGTGTTTTGATTTTCTGCTCAGACCATCATCTGTGTGGAAGCCTTTTATTGCTAGCATGGAGGTCCATGTGAGCCGTGCTCCAGTGGAAACCCCGCTGTGGGAATGCGTGCATCCACTGATGAGAAGTGACAAGTTGGCTATAGGCATGTCTGGTAAAATGTACACACTCTCTTTGAGGAGCACGGTCTAAGGGATGAAGGAGGCAGATATTTGGAGAATTAAAGGCCGAATGTGAACCTGTGTCTATCGCCATCATGGCGATAAGGTTGCAGGAAATAAACAGGACTGATGAGAATAAACAAAAGTGGATTTAGGATAAAGGGAGTGGCTTGCAAAACGTGCTAATGGGGTGTGTGGTCAAAAGTAGCTCATCCTATTGGACAGATCTGCCTAATCTCTGCTGACCGTTTATATAACAGAAGGAGGAGGGGACATGACAGTGACACATCCCACCCTCCTATCTACACTCACCATGCATCCAATCACTTGAGCGTCTATATATGTGATTTGGGCTTAGTAAGGGGGCAATCAGAGGGACAAACAGACTAGCACACACTCCCTCTCCCATCCCTTACCTACACAGTCCCAACCTGTTCTCCATTGTTGGTCATGCTCCCCTATATGTAGTGCCCACAGCTTAGAGGAGCAGGGGGTCAGAGCCAAAAGGAGCGGGGAGGGTGCTGGTGGTGTGTGTTTTGGGGTTACTTTTTGTAGGGTGTACTGGTTGGGCCCCTGTGCTTGGCCAGAGTGCGTGTGTTTTAGCAGTGAGAGAGAAGGGGCTGGCGCAGGCAGGAGGAGCACCAGGCAGGAACCCCATGACTCTAAAGCTTCTCTTCTAGGAGTTGGAGAATCGTAAGAGGTATTGATGGCTGTAGTTTGGTCCTGTGGGGGGTTGGCAGTGGAATGATGTCCGCTGCAAATTACGGGTGGGAGCCATTGTGTTATGTTTTGATGCATCCGTTTGCTTGTTGTGGTGGTGTTCGGTAGATTGAATGTTGGCAAAAAAAATTTTTTAAATACAAGTAGGCCCTCCGATAACTTAATACCCGCAGTTTAAAAATATGACTTTACATTAGCACATGAATGCAGTGCCTGCCTCAACCTGCATCAAGTCCTCAAGGCACAACATCTGAGCACATTCAGCCCCCCCTCAGCCAACTTGAAGGGTTAAAAATGTAGCGGAGGACACTATGTTCTTGCATCCCGACACACGTGTTGTTCTGCTGGACGGTGTGTAAGCATGAGAGTGTGTTTAGCTCATGTTTCTGTAATGTGGTGTGTAATTACAAAGACTTTATCAATGCCTTCATTTTAAATTTCCTTTCATCCCGACTAAAAGATAAGAATTCTTTCAGTTCCTCAGTTGATCCCGGTAGCCCAAATTTGCTTCCCTCTGCAACAGAATGAACTAGTTTGTGTGCAGCCTGTCCAACATGCAATGTACAGATGACAATAACATTTTTTTACTACATTTAACCACTTTTTTTTTTCTAACGTGTTAAACATTTTTTCCCGTATTTCTGTTTTGCATAAGCATATCTGTTGAATTCTACAAGTGCACAAATAATAATCACAAAGACGCTTTTACAGGTACATAAAGAAAACAAGTAAAATCATATACCAACACATAAACAGCTCAAATAAAAATAACTGCAACAACAGCCACATTTATTACATGTTAAAAGTGTAACATGTGACATTGCTCCTTTGTAAGAAACAAAAGAAGTCTCAACTTGAATATCTTTCCAACTAGCTGATGCTTAAAATAAAGCATATTATAGTAGCTGAAATTTAATAATAATTTTCAGCTGACTCTGGAAGACAGGTGAATTACACGTTGCTGAAAAGCTCAAATTATTATTACATAAACAAAAAGGGCTCGTTTCATATTGCCTGAAACCAGCAAATGTTTTGAAATTTTTGTTTGAATATTATCAAAATAAAGGGATATGTATTTGTTAAAGATCTCAGTCTTGTCAGAAATGTAATAAAAGCAGAGACGGTTCTCTAATAATTAGTGATCCAATTTCTACCATTTTACCTGATAATCCTTTTCACCAAAACGAAAAACCACCAGTGACAATGTTTATTTACTCCCAAGAAGTACATGGAACTTCTGATTTTGCTTTAGGGTCACCTTAGTGGAGAATTGATTACATTTGATCTGATAAGAAAAAGCTTGTCCCTAGAAATGATTCAATAGACCATAATAGTATAAGTAAGAACCAGTAGGTGGAGACATTGTGTCACAGAACAAAGTTTTCTCATCACCTGCTCAGCTTGAAAACAAACATGATGGCATATCTCATCGCATAATAATGGGACAAAAGTAGACATTAAAAACAAAATGTCTCCTCAAAATTCCTATTGTTGGTTTTAAAGCCGAAAAACCCTCTTTTCCCCCTCGCGGAGTGGATTCTGGATTATATAGAGGATTGTGCTGCAGGTATAGGAATGTTGCACGGATTATTATAATGAAAAGCCTCTCCCCCAATGAGCGGCGCAACGACGTCATTTTCATGCATGGGTTATGCTAATGAGCCCGCTCCTCAGCCAATCAGCTGGCTGCTGGCGCTGTTTGCCATTATCCAGAGAGACAGCCGCGGTTTGCAGAGCGCAGCCCGCTGTTCCAGTCTTTGTGTGCTAGACTCGGACTGCAGTCGCTGCGGTTACACCAGGAGCAGACCCAATGTCCTGCTCTCGATAATGCGGCATTTTTTTACTTTTATACCATTGGATTTCCGGTGTGTAGAGCCGAAGAATCGCCTTAGGGGGTTATATGGACGGGGTAGCATGAATTCCCAGTGTTACACAGTGGCGATGGATCTTAGTGTTTGTCAACTGAGGAATTTCTCGATATCGTTTCTTTCCTCTGTGCTGGGGAAGGAGAGCGCATCGGTCAGAGTCGATAACAGGTAATGACAAACGGATTCTACACAAACACAATGAAGCTGCACTGGCGAAATGTTGGCTGATTGATTCTCCGCCATCCGAGCATCGACCTCCATTTGCTTTATTGCAGACACCCGTTATTGTGGCTTCTTTCTTTTTATTTGTCCTCATGACAGCTTTGTTATTTAGTAGCCCATGTTTATTCACATTTGTTTCATAAATCCTTACGTTTTGCCATAAAAAGTCATAGAATTAACCTTGCAGTGTTTAGCTTGTATTGCATCTCGTAGACAATCAGCCGATAAATCTTATTTTTCTATTTTCCAGTTCCTCTGGTGCGAGTGTGGTGGCCATTGACAACAAGATTGAACAAGCAATGGTAAGCATTTGTTGTGTTGTCATATTCGTCTATAAATAGGCCCATCTGCTGTACATGCATGCATCCTCCAGTGTTATGTAACCCAAGCGCCACAATAACTGCTACAGCTTTATTATTATACTCCAGAGCGCTGAAATGCCAGTGTCATGTGTTTATTAGGAAGGACTATCACACACAATGTTTCTCATCAGCTATGAATGAAGGAAAAGAATCATGGTGTGCCTCTGTACTGCGTGGTATCATGAGTTTATAATATTTTAGATGCACACTGGAAACACAATTCCCTGTAAAATTGCACCTGCTAGTGTTTGAATCAGGCAACCGTAGCATCCTGCTCTGACACGACTTAGACAGATGACTCCAGCTCGCATCAACTCAATGTGGGCCCGACCGAGGTTCACACGCTATCCCTCTTAGTCCTCTCTCATGCATAAACATAGTCCCTCCTCCTCTCCCCCTTCCTGTACCATGTTGCTAGGCAAGCAGCAGCCTCCTCATGGCTTGGTATAAATAACTCAGCCGGTGATAGGCTCCTCCCACCCCAGTGCAGGAACATTTTGTTCCTGGGACAGGGAGGGGAGGAGGTGGAGGTGGGTGGACAACATAGGAGGGGATGCTAGGATTATTAACCCCCCTCCCCTTGAGCTGACTGGCACAGCGCAGTGCATCATGGGAAATGCACTATGAATCTGACAATTTATTTTTTTTAAATGCCCACTTGTCTGACTGATGACATTCGTCATTTACACCAAGATGGATGGCATGTGCCATCAAAGTTATTTTTAATTCAAAAATAGCCAGAGCCCTGAATTTTCTCGCCACAGTGAGTGTATGAGTCAGCTTTTCCTTTAGTTAATTCTGCTTTAGGCATAACTGTTTTAACGTTTGCTTATTTATTAATGGCGGAAACATAAAGATGGGTGGGCCAAAATCCATTTTGTAAACACAGGAAGTTCAACAAAGCGTGTACTGCCTGACTAGGTTTGTTTTCTATTTTTATAATCTTGTATGAATTTAAAACAGAATATCCGTCTCACAGCGAGTCATTTTGTTTCTGGAGCGTACCTTAAGAATCATGTTTTTATCAAACTCTATACACCTGTAGCCAATACACAGAATTGGATATTTTTTTATGTATAATTTAGAAAATTGAATTTCATCTCATATTAGGTTGAGCTGGGGTTTTTTTTTTTTGTAGCAAATCTCCCCAATCTTTTTTCTGACATCACCCATACCTAAAAATGTCTCTTCACTTTTGTGAGTTTCAAAATATTACTTCATTCTAAATAAGTAAAACAGCATTGTTGCTTGATTAGTTGTAGTTGAATAGTTACCACTACTTTTATATTAGTTAATATATTGACAAATGCAGATTAAATTATTATAATTTAATCTTCAAAATGTCCCCCTCCCCCCCCAAAAAAAATTGCGAAAGGACCCCATCTTAATGTTTGAGCCACAAATGTCCTGACTTGTCCCACCTATAAAAAGATAAAGATAAAGATAACCTTTATTAGTCCCACAATGGGGAAATTGCAGAGCAAAATAAAAAATGCGTTATTATAATGACTTAAATAAGAGGAAAAATTAAAGGCTTCACACATGGAAGCTGGAAACCCTAAATGTCATGCTGTTTATATTTACACATGTCCGAAAAAGAAACTGATTTCCATTTTGTTTTGGTATTGAATAAAAATAATTAACAAGTTTAATATTGTTACTTTATTGAATAATGATTCTTGAACATCTTAAATTCAGTAAAAACAAGATGTATTCCTCACTTGGAAACATTATGTAACGTAATGGCCTCTCTCTTTCGCTCCATCCTCAGGACCTTGTAAAGAGCCACCTGATGTATGCCGTGCGTGAGGAGGTGGAGGTGCTGAAGGAGCAGATCAAGGAGCTGATCGAGCGCAACTCTCAGCTGGAGCAGGAGAATAACCTTCTCAAGAACTTGGCCAGCCCCGAGCAGATGGCTCAGTTCCAGGCCCAGGTTCAGACAGGGGGCTCCCCGACCAGCGCCACCCAGCCTGCTGTCCCGAACCCCGCTGGAACGACACAAGTCCTTCCATCTGCACAGAACGCCGGCGCTTCTGCGTAACACTGCATGCTGGGAGTTTTCCCCTGAGGTTGATACATGGGGGGCAGGTGGAAGACGAAAAAGAGGAGGAAGGAGTCTGGACATACTGTGAACTGACGCGCCACCATCTCTATGGGCAAACACTTCCGTTCAACCGGACGACAAAACAACAACCTTCTTTTTTGTTGCACCTTTTATTTAACGCTTGCACCGTTGTATATTTTGTCTCCAACTTTGATTACCAGCTTCAGACAATCCTTGTTGTTGTGACGATGAGGAGAAGGACATAGCCGACAGGGAGTGTCGGTGGACCCTCACCGCTAATCGTTCGTGCCAGTGGAGAGGGAGGAACAATGGTTTGCGCCGCAAATTAGGGGAGAGCGCTGCATGCTTCTGTCAGTGCCATCGAATCCCTCGCATTCTGACCTGTGGGAAGCGTGCCACCTGCATCACTTTATTTTTTATTTTTCCTTCTGCTGCGGTCGGTGCAATGTCTCCCAGTTATACTGACAATGGATGAACTCTAAAGATTTGTACAACCCATCTGGAATGGGAGTCAAAGATTCCAGCTAAACTGTTCTCGGGACGCTATCCTCGGAGCGTATGAAGACGAGAGCCTTGGGGAAGAGGCTCATAAAATGTATAAATATATAATAGCTGTGTCTCATTGTTCAATTTGAACAGTGGGTTCATCGCCGTCCCCACCCTGATCTCTCCCCCAGCCCCCTTGGATGGAACATTTATGCAGGGAAATGGTTTCTGTTGCTTTTTTTTTTTTTTTGTTCTTTTTTAGGAAGAGTTTAGGAAAATTATTTTTTGCTCTTGTTGGTGTAATTAATGTCCTAGTGAGCTGTAAACGCAATGAATTTAGAGATAATTTCGTAGGAAATTACTGTTTCTAGTTAGTATCTTTGCACAGATTAAACATTTCAAAGTAAACACAATTGCCAAGTGCCTGGTTACCAACCATAGATAGATATATATAGAAGCTTTTTTAGTTGTTTTATTCAATGTAAGTATGTGTGTGTGTATGTTTATATAGATATAGATATAGATAGATAGATCTATCTATCTATATCTATATGCATAGATATATCTATGGTTTTGCCAGGGTTTGATCTACCTGTGATGTCATCACTCAGGGTGGGAACAGTAGAGGATTATTTACATACACTAAGATACTGTCTCTCCTGCAGTGGCACACGGCCTTGTACTAAACTCGTCTCTACTGTCGTTTCAGTTCAGTCGCTCAAATGATTAGGACTGTTTTGCTATTTGGAGAGGGGTGTAGTGTGTGTTTTTTTTTTGTTTTTGTTTTGTTTTTCAAGAATGGTGATTGGTGGGGTTTGTTTGTTTTCCTTCTTTGTCTTTTTGTACATCCCAGAGTGTGAGTTGCTCATAGTGCAACTGGAGCGCTGAACACAATGAGACACTTGGCAAAAAAAAAGGAAAATGCCCAGCACAATTATGTCAATGTTTTGTGCATGTTCCTCAGCCCATCACAAATGTGACATTACAATTGCACTAGACAGTTGCACCTCAAATAAAAATGAAAACAAAAAAGCTTCGACTGGACGTTTTCCTTTATCAAAGTCCAAGGTTGGAATTCACAGACGTCTGACTGCTGGAAGTTCATTCAATTGATTTGAACAGATTTCTATAAAGACAATTTCATTTATACATTTTATTTAAACTTTTCGAATTTACAATAACGAAATTTGACTGAACAAAATCCGTAAAAAAATTCTGCCACAGTTAACAAGATTTAAAAAAAAAAAAAAGAGGTCTTTAAAGAAGTAAATACACCATCAATGACTTAAGTTTTGTCAAACATAGGAAATTCATTAAACTTAACACTTAAATTAACCATGTTCCTGTCGAAACTTACTCTTAAAGCGAGGTTAAACCGTACGTACACTTAAAACACATACACCCTCCCAACGCCATGACCACTAAAACCTGAACAATTACAAAATAGATCATTAATTTGTATGCTATGGAGCAGAAGACCAACCCGCAGTCGCCATAAAAAGGGGATAGACAAATACAGACAACCTGACCACTCTTCAGATTTTTTTCCATTGAGATGACGCAATATAAAGAGCTCAAAATGTCAGAAGGGAAAACCAATTTTCATATGAAATTGAACTGATTGGCCATAACTCTAAATCCACCTGCCTAATCTCAAGAATGCGCTGTGTAGAAGGACAGCCTCCTTTAAGCATTAACCTTTTTAGCAAGTTGTGCTGAAGAAGCTCTTCTGTGGGATCGGACCCCACAGGTCAACCTTCACTCCTTGTTTCTTTCGTAGGTACTTATCTCTACAGGCCAGGAACTCCCAACCACTCCTGCATTCATGTAGATGCTCTCACCTAGTTAGACCATCTCTATCTCACTACTCATATCAGTTCCAACACATCAACCACTAGGACACAATGTTCACTTGCTGTCTAATATATCCCAACCCCTGACAGGTGCCATTGCAGGCACCTGTTAGTAGTTTTAAGAATATGGCTTATTGGTATATATAAATTCCTAACTTTTTTACAGATGGGTTGAATCCATTTAGATGGTTCTGTTTATGCATTATGTCCGTGACTTATTGGTCGCAGTGTCATATCTCTGCCACTCTCTGTTACCTTACTGTGACCCGACATATATTACCTCTAAATATACATCCCCCATGTCTATTTTATGAGCTGGATCCAGTTGCACAACGCGGTAGAGTACCATGAGGTCTCCACTCCTGGGTTTAAAGGAAGATCCGATGGACTTATCAATGTAGGTAAAAATCGAACTTCACTCATAGTTCTACACAATTTTAAGTCCTTTCTATTCCACCTTAAACGTCATTACTTGCGTTAAGAATGAAGGTTGAGTAAACAAACGAACTTGAAAATAAATACACTCAGCCTCCTCCCAGTTAAGCCAGACGTCCCAATTCGAAGCAACAGTCGCTTCCTCATCAGACATGCGCACAAGAGCACCGCCAAGGAAATATTAATATATACAGGGAGCTGTGATTGGCTTAGAGGAGTCATCCTGTTGTTGTCCCGCCCCTCCTTCTCTCCCACCTCACGTGGGCCTACACGCTGGTTGCGTGGACGCGAAGTGGTGTGCACGCAAGAATTAATATGATTGTACATTTTATAAACGTTTTGAATACAGATTCATTTACGTGTTAACCGATTAAGAACGAAGTTATCTATGGATACTTTATTTAAACAAGTTTGTGTCTGTGAAGAAAAAAGCCATTATGCGTTATAAATTAAAAGTATAATTATTATTATTATTCATGAAAAATCCCCCCCAAAAAACAGACTTAAAATGAAAAATAAGACAAAACATGTTTGTATAAATAAGAAATGTATAACTTGGATCAGCGTTTAAGTAAATAACGCTAATTTTACCATTGAATACACAATGATTCTGTGTTTTAATCCCCTATGGATAAAGGGTATTTAAATAAACAACAGGGTTACTGCAAATATTTTTATATGATCTTCTTTCGACTTAGTACAGTCTCCACAGTGACTAAGTTTATGCAAACCCTTTTATTCATGCCAATATAGATGGAACAAGCCTTTATTTAACCATCCTGTATAACCAACAATATCACATAATATTACATTACAACATAAATTATGATTTATTCGCTATGCTAAAACTAATATGGTTCAAAATAAAACCTACACTAGAATAAATTCTGACTAAAAGTTGCCCCAAAAAGGTGAAGCATTACAACCTTTATGTTTACCGAGTATGTAAAAATATATTTATTTATTCCATTTCTTTATTTTATTTCACATCCATCAATTTAAAATGTATATGTAAAGATGGAGTAGAAACATGTATAGAATCATATAAAAAATACACATCATATAATAAGAAAAGTTAAATATGATTATAACAAAATCCTTTGTCAAATATGTATTTATGTTAAGGATTATATTTACAAAAAGGGATATTTTTTTTTTTTTTTTTATTTATCTTTGTCATTATATTGATCTAATGCTGAAAAGAATGTTTCAAACAATTACAATTGGAATCAAGCAGCTCAAATTTAACACTGGTCAGTAATAATGACTCGCATACAGCTTTTCTAAGAAAAGCATCGGTAGTAATTTTTCTTGTTATCCAAGAAAGGTAAAATTCTGATCTAAAGGTTGTAGCTCAGTCTGTGTATTTTTATTCACTTTTCTTGGTGACACGTCAATTCCCTGTACAATCAGGCAACAAAACTATGACTTTGAGTTTTCATAAAAGGAATAAACTAATGAGGTATTCATTTATTTTAATGACATCATTCTGTTCAAGTTCAAATAGTTTCTTATTATCTTAATCTTCTGAGCATACTAAAAATACTAACCTAAGAAGGACAAAGAGCTTGAGTTTGGGCCGTCCTACTGCTAAATCTAATTAATTGCAGTCTTTGATGTAATGTATTTCTATTATAAACCTTCAACCTTCCCTGACCTCGGATAGGCTGGCTCATTGGAGACACAGATCCTGCTTTGGTGGCCAGATGGCACTTTCACAAATCCTGTTTCTTAGTCAAAAGGTATTTTCTTCAAGCGTCCTGCCGCTGGTGCAGGATGTCCTCTGTGACCAGAGGATCATACACTTATTAACCTGGTCTATTTGTGCCTCTACGGATGTTGGGAGGTATAAATATAGAGGTCAATTACATTATGTGCGGTGGTCCCTCTAGGGGCGTATAGAGTTGCATTAAATTTCTCCACTCTCCAAATATTGTATTATTTTTCATTTTGGTAATAAGATTTACTCTAATAGCCTATTTTTTCTGGCCTTCTCTTTCCAGACATACAAGGACTTTACCCCACTCAAAATGACCCCAAAAATCTCCTTTGCACCCACTGAACAGTACCTCCCTCTGTGATGCGTTATCGGTGAAAAAGCAGGCGGCCTGCTGGGTAAAACCTGAACGTCCAGACTGTCCTGTGGACTCTGACATGGAGACAGAGTTTTGTCTGAATTCCACTCCAGACACTGATGCTTTATTGTGAAAACCATTTAAAATGTACATTTTACCAATCGGCTTGAATCCTCCACAGAATTGGATCGCCTGTGGAGCCTCTAACACATTCAGGGACACGTGCATTCAATAAAGGCAAACTCAAGTCAGCTGCTGCCACAGGCCTGAGCTGCCACCGCACCGGGTTAAAGAAGAAGAGTGACTCATTTGTTGGACCATGTGATGCCAATAGTAGAGAGCCTTGAAATGTGTGCGTGGACATTCCAGGTCACAGTTTATTGGATGAGGATGCCGGGTCTTGTGTGTGTGTTTGTGTTTGTGTTTGTGTGAACATCTACGGATCTAGATCGCCTTAAATAGAGCATGAATGACAAGGATAGAGTAGAGCAAGCTCCTCCAACTGAACAGTGCTGTAGAGCATATCCTGACTGTCAAACGCCTGCTGTGTCCTGACAAAATTTTACTTTAATAACGGAAACATCCAGAAATACTGTGTCTATTTTTGGTTTTTAGAGGAACAAGATCTGAGCGGAGTTCCTTTTGAAAATAAATAGAAATTGTACATGACGGCAGTGCGGGTGAAAATCAGGTAGGAGGACTCTATGTCTACATCAACAGAGGCTGGTGCACAAACTGTTCTCTTGTAAGCCGCCAGAGCATCTCGTAAGATTACAGAGATGCAGCGACCGGCGAAGGGAAGCGGGGGGACTTGGAGGAATATGTGTCATCTATTTGTGGATACATGAGGACATGTATTGAAGAAGTCACCAACATCCGGAGGATTACCATCCGCCCAAATCAAAAACCCTAGCTGAATGGAGGGGTGCGGGTTCTTCTGAAGGCCCGGGACCTCCACTCAAACTGAGAGTAGCGAGGAATGAGCTCGAGGGAGGAAATAAAAGGGGAAAGGCCATTCATGGTCTTAGAATCCATGGTCACTTTTCCACCGATGACCCCCGGAGCTTTTGGAAGGGCAAAAAGTCCATCACTGATTACAGCAGGAGAGATATTGAATCCTTCCAGGACTCACCTCTTCATGATTCCCTACACAGGTTATGTGCAGGCTTTGAGGCCTACAACTCCCCTGACTGCTCCAAGCTCACAACCCCAATAGGTGACCTGCTTCATAGTGTATCTGCTTGGACTGAACACGTCACTTTGCAACTGGGTTTTGGACTTCCTGACAAATGGGCCACAGACTGCCAGAATCCACAGAGTGTCATCTTCCCCCATCACTTTCAATATCAGCTCCCCCCAGTGATGTGTCCTGAACCCCCTGCTGGACACACTACTCACATATGACTGCTCGACTAGATACCAAGGAAATCGAATTGTTAAGTTTGCTGACGACATGGCTGTGGTGGAACAGAACTCCGTCAAAGACGAGTCGTCGTACAGGCAGGAGGTGGAAGATCTTGTGGACTGGTGCAGAGTAAAAACCTCTGCATCAATGTGGGGAAGACGATGGAGATGGTCGTGGACTTTAGGGATGAGAAGCTACACTAGCTCTCCCGGCTTAATTGAAGGAGCAGCTGCGAAGATGATCTCAAGCCTCAAATACCTCAGGGTGCAAATATCCAATGACCTTCCCTGGACCATCAACACAGACAGCGTCATGAAGACGGCTCACCAACGCCTTTACCTCCTCAGGCCAGCACTCCGCTCCAGACAGCGTTTTACCGGTGTGTGGTGGAAAGTACCCTCACCTTCTCCATCACCACCTGGTACGGGAAGTACTATGCCACTAAGGGGAAGGTGCTGCAGAAGGTGGTTAAATCTGCCCGGAAAATCACACACAGCAGCCTGTCTTCAATTGATGACTTGTACCTCAGCAGGTGCAAAAACAGGGTGTCCTACATTATGAAAGATCCCACCCATCTGGAGGGGCTCAAACAGTTCGGGAGGCTGTAGAGTATTAAAGCCAAAACATCATGGCTTAAATACAACTTCTTCCCATTGGCTGTAAGGATCATGAACTCTGTCTCCCCTCTGACGAATCTGTGTACTTTAATTAACCTGTCGTGCCGCTACTGCCATTTTCATTGCTCTGTTTTTATATGCTATTGTCTTAGCATGCTGCTTTGTTTTAATCTAATGCATTTTTTTATTTTTTATTTTATCTTAGAAATATCTAAGATAAAATAAAGAATATTTGATTTATTTACAGAGTTTTCCAGAGTATGCCGCTGAAATCAAAGTACACATTTTGTTTCATGTGTACATGTGGAATGTCAATAAATTAACCTTGAGACATGGACATGAACTTGCTGCTCAGTGAACCAAAATGCCAACTGGGACTTCCGGCTTGGCACAGTTGCAACCAGCAGCATAAGTCAGGAGCTCCCAGAGGGTCAAGCCTTCCCCCAGAAAATGGTCTCCCCGCCTGAAAAAATTGTTTTGAACTCCTCCTTATCGTGGAAGAACCAATCAAACCGTACAAATATTTGGTCAATGATAAACTTTTAAATTCGAACATGCAACTTTTTTCTTTAGCATGTTGACTGTACTTTATATTGTAACCATTCTGTCCAGGTACAGTAATAGTAGATAGACTATACTTACAAAGCACCTTTCTAATCCGACTGAACATGGATTAGGAAGGTGCTAACGTTACAACATGAGCCAGCAATCACCCGTTCACTCACTTGTTGCAAAAGCTACCATGCAAGGTTCCACCTCCTTATCAGGATTGATAACCATTCACACAATCATACATCCATGGAATGCTCCAATGTTTGCTCCATTGGGAGAAAATTGGGGTACAGTTTCTTGCCCACTTCCACACATCAACTTTAGTTCTGCAGTACCTGAGGCCTGGTTCCACGTCCACTCATTGCCCAATCAATTGTAGTGGTAGAGCAGCGGTTGCTTGAAGTGTGTAATCAAGTTATGTGATTCTTTGTGTAAAATTGCGCAAAAGTTCTAATCATCATTCCTTGTGCCTAGGACCTGCCTGCCACAGCCTGAGCCTCACTCCAGTGTTTTTCACCACCTGCCACCTCACTATTCCCTCTGCCCCCATACATACCTGGAAAATAAACTCCTTCTTAATCTCTCTCCTCTTGGTCGTGTGTTGTCCTTTGGTCCGTAAGTTTGGCAAACCTCCAACATCAGATAAGTGAAGGACTACCTGACTGTACGCTGTAGATTAGTGAGAACATTGGTTTATTAGTATAAAACCTGATAACAGGTAAGGTAAAGTAATATTTTACATGTTTTTGGTGAATGCACATGTGCAGCAACAAGTATGGGAAAATGTCTCTTTATACTTAAAATAGCGATCACCATCATGATTAAGCACCCTGAGCAATAAAGTATAGGTGGGTTTACATGGACAGCCAAATTAATTAATTCCAAATTAATTCGGAAAAGAAAATGCTGCACGTAAACACCCTTCCCGAAAAGAGATTTAATTCTTTTGCAAGGGGCTAGTCTAAGTCCTTTTGGAAAGACGTTCGGAGAGGCAACCGCTGCATGTATACGGTATAATCTGTGAAAATGAATATCTGTGGGTAATTAATCTGTGGGTAGCGCGTGCCCGGCGGCGCTCTTCATGTTCGCGATGCCAGCATTTAATGATCCATACCATCGCAGAGACTTTGTCTGTAATACAAACTCTCAAAAAATCTACAACACATCCATGAATAAACTTGAGGAGCCGTGATAGAACGATGCTGTGAACAAATTAAAAAGCACTGGGTAACATTGAAAAGCCCAATTTATAAGCATAAATCCCACAATAACAAAATGGTTAAGAACCAACAACTTCCCTTTTTATTTAACACGATTTAAGTAATTAAAGTGCCCTGAAGAGGATATGTGGTTACGGAGAATTAATGATTCGTAGACCTGAAAGACGGTCAGAGCATGATGAGGACTCTCTGCTTTTAACGTTACGTCGGATGATGTTGATGTTAACGTAACATTTCTCATGGTTTTACAACATGTCCTCACTAATAACTTAATGTTTGCTAACCATGTAACGTCAGTCAGAGTGAAACCACGCCGGGGGACTGACAAGGCTTTGTTGTCGACTTTTCCTCTCTGCGCATGTGAGCACCATTAAACAGGATTGATCACTGCTCATGTAAACATTCAAACAGGAATATTCTTTCAGAATGATTTCAATCTGAAAGAAGAAAACTGTCCATGCAAATCCACCTTATGTAACAATTTCATTGTAGAATCAACTTTGAACTTCCAGCCAATGGCTTTCATCTCTCTATTTTTTCACTGGGTTGGCTCCCCGGGGTGGAAGTCCATCCATGTACCGGAATATGCCTAGGGAAGGATATCTAGAATAGGGGTGTGATTCCCGCTCATGGTTCTCCTGAGTCTCCGAGTTTTTAAATATCTGCAGTTGTACGCACTTTTATGAATTTTTCCGTAATAGCATTTAATTTCACATGCCCCCACCAGACCAGGCTCTTAGTCTGAGCTCACGCTGTGCTTGTCCTTGCTGTTACCACAGTTCCCATCCTGGTGAATCTCGTACCCCACCCCCTTCTCAAGAGAGTGTGGGGTTATCCCTAAAGGGCCGTTTATGTGGCTTAATCAGTATCATCTTGTGAGCACTGCACCAGGGTTTTTTTAGCCCCTGTTGCCCTCACCAATCTTTTTCCTCTAGGTCAGCTATCTGTCCATCTGTTCTAGGAAGAAGCTGCTGCTGAACATCCTTTTCCCTGTCAAACCCCCGACTGGATCCCCTCCAATTTGTCTATCAGTGTAAGAAGGGTACAGAGGAGGCTCTGGCCTGCCTGCTACACCTCCTCCAGCTCCCGGTCTCTCCATGCACTTCTGTCTGGTTACACTTAGTGGACTTCAGCTCTGCTTTTAATTTCATCCAAAAGTACCCGATTGTCCGACTTAATAAGAGACTGCAAGCAGGTAGACAAGACCACACCACCTGCACTCAGCGCCACTGGGATGTGCGTTTAAGCCCTTTTTATACACACATTACACTACTGACTGCACCCGTCCGTCACCAGGAACCACATTCCTAAAATGCTCAGACGACACAGCCATTCTTGCCTTTAAATCAGCAGATTTAACTAAGAAACTATTTGGCCTAATGTCACCTTTGTGTACTTTGCTGCTTTGACTGTGTCTAAAATATGGATTATTGATCAATCATGAAGGAAAACACTCTTCTCTGCACCATATTCACTTGGGATTGAGTATTTTGTGGGGAACTCGGGGTCACTGTGTAGCAGGTCTGTTGTCGAATATCTGCCTGTCCCCGTTTGTCCTCCGGTCTGAAGTCACATTTCTCTCAGCCAGCTGATTGAGTACTTTAAAACATGAAAACAAACTGCAGAAGCGCGGCCAGAGGGAGGCGCGTAGCCGGAACCCCGCTGGGGAGAGAGGGGGATTAATGGGGGGATTACTGCCCTCTCTCAAGCTTCCACTTTTCTTCCTCTCAGCACCTTCTCTTTCTCTCCCTATGAGTTGTCAAAACAGGGAAAGTCGTCATCCTTTAATTTTCTTTCACTCTGCAACCCACTGCTTTTAGAATGAGAATCGAACCCTTTCCTTCCCTTTTAAGAATTTGACTTACCAGCTCTGACAGGTGCAGCTAAAATGAATTCTCCCCAGATAATGTTTTCTATTTGCTCAGTGTCTGAAATATTTCTTTATCATGTAAATCTGGTTCGACTGGTTTTCTGAACACCTTCGCCTTTATATCCTCAGCTGAGGGAAAGAAGAGTTGGATCCCTCCTTTGTCTTCAGTATGTACACAACGATTTATTCTCACTAAAAAGCAATATATCTCTCTCTATATAGAGATATATATATATAAAACTCACTTTCAAGCAGTTTCACGTACACATTTGAGGAGAAGGCAACAAGAATGTATGGATTGATTGTGGCTTGTGTTTGAAAATGTGCTACAAAGGTGAGCTTCGATTAAGATACAGAGAAGATGCAGCAACTGTAAATAAAGGCTGGCTTCTTCTTAGAAGCATGTGATGCAGTCTAGACACACCATTTTGTTCCACTTAATTTCTAGGCCATGAAATAGTAATGCCTCGGTTTTGAAGGCTGACAAACCTCAGTGAATTTTCATGACCAGTGGATTGTTATGTCACTAACCAAGAATCTATTTCAAGAGATGCTGACGCCCAGAAACACCCGAACACAAGAAAATCATAAGAATATACAAATACTCTCTGTACATACAGAGACTTGTCTGTTTGATTTAGACATTGTTGTTCTAGGAAAACCCTATGAGTGCACTTCATGCTAATCCTTTGTTTGTTTTGGCTGACATACGCGGCTGGTGTTCTTTTTGAGCAGCCAGACAGTCACTATCACGCTATCGTTGTCCTGACGCAGCGGGAGAGACAACTCTACGCCGCTCAAAGAGCTTTCCTTTTAATCAGGTGGTTTGTGTCTCAGACTGTTCCAGTTTATGACAATGACGCTTTTTAGGACTTTAAGTTTATGGGTCTGACAGTAAATGATAGTGAATAGGGTTCATCTGTTTTTAGTTTATGACAACAAGCCTTTATAAAAGTATCCATGCTTCAAAAGGATGGGTGATCAAGTTTTGTACGCAGCTTTAGCACCTTATTTTTGCATGCCACTGAAATGTAATATTCATAATAAAGTCAACACAACAAACAGTTAGGTCTGACTCCACAGAAACCAATACAGCCTATATAATAAGCAGCGGTAAAAACACGTGAACGTTGTCAGGGCGCCCTACATCACACTGAATACAAAGCAAATTGTTTATGTCCCAGGATACATACAAAATATATGCAGATGTCACTAATAGGACACACCATCGTTTTTGTTCCTCTTTAATTTGTGGCTATAAATGTTTGCAAATCAAAACAAAATGTTTCCGAGGTAACAATTCCACGAATCAAGCAAAGGGACATTCACTTCATAGTGTGAAGAAGATTATAAAATCTCGCGGCTCAAGTTTTCCTTCCATGCTCTGTCTCAAATTGCTGACATAAATACTAATTCTTCATCAATCAGTTCAATCAGTTTGATTGTATATATTCATTCACACTTAAATGTTTGTCAAAGCATGGTGAGTATTTCAAGTTTGATGGCAAGCTCAAAATAGCCCAAGCTTGAGCATGGAGGAATGGTTGCCATCTTGGCTAAGTAGGGGTAGGGAGACTTTTAAATCTCGGGAAAAATGCGAGAGGGCATAATTTTTGACTGACAACAACATAAACGATATGAAACTTAATTCCGTTCTGCAAAAACACGGATAACATTCAACCATTGGCCTTGATTAAGGGAGAAAAGCCAAAATATATTTTTACAAGTGATGTGATATTCCTAGGAAAGAAGTTGGAGACGTGATTTCTGGTATGTGTTAAAACTAAACTGAACTAAACTAAACTAAATTGAAGCTTCCTTCCTCTATGTGTGTGTGTGTAAGTGTGTTTATTCGGCATGGTCGCGGTTTCATGCTCCTAGCTCTTCTCCTCACCTGTGTTCAATCATCTAATCAATCGCCAGTACAGGAGCCCCGGCCCATCTTCCACTCATCATTCAGCTCTTTTTGTGGAAGCTCAATAATGTTTCCTTTATTGATCACATACAGTCACCCACAGTACAACAGAGGGAAATTAATTCTCTGTATTTGACGCATCCCTGAGGGAGTGCTGGACAACCCCTTTGAGGTGTCTCTGATGATAGTGTTTCACGGTCTTGCTCAAGGACCCTATGGCAAGTGGACCCTGTTGGGACTTGACCTGGCTACCTTCTGATTTTCCGATTGGGAGACGGCTGCTCTACCCACTGAGCTACAGCCGCCCCGAGGCTGACTTCAGCCGCGTGTCCTCCTCATGCTACCTTACAGTTTGTAGGCTGAGGTTTAAGTCAGGTCAGGCTCGGGTTATGATTAGGGTTAACCTAAGATTTTAAATACTGCATTTATTAATTTCCACATGCAAATGTTTGGTATAATTTTTTTCAGCACATAAGCTCTATGACCTTGCAGTTATTTCTTTAGCATATTGCAGTGTTATGGTTAGGGATTGTGCTGCAATGATCTTAAGGTCCAAAGGGTTCAAATGTCCCACTTTCATCCTGTTTCATATTTCTTCTCCTTAATTTCAATGTATTTAATGTGGATGATCAACTAGTAGTGATGCTGCCATTTAGCATTGGCCTCAGTCATTTGGCATCAACTACGCTGCTCAAAAAGATTGTGGGAAAACACTCGAAACACAGAATGATTCCACCTCGAGTGAATTTCATCACAACAGCACATAATGTGACCCAGCAGTGTGTTGGAGCCCCACATGCCAAAGGGACCTCCTGACAAAGTCTGGGCATGCTCCTGATGAGATGGAGGATGGTGTCCCGGGGGATCACCTCCAGTCTGTGGTTCTAATTGAAGCGGAACACTGACAAAACACTGGCCAACTCAAAGTCCACTCTACTCCTTGAAAATAGAAGTGTTTAACATAAACAACCAGACTACTTGGTAACAGGAAATATAAAATAACTCGGTACATTTGGTGAGGCCAACACCATAAAAAAACGATTGCATGTGTTTGTCAGGTTAAAGATGAAAACTCCCAAGCTGCCACTGATATCTGTATATTGCTGGAGACGTTGTAAATGTGGTATCTCATGAAATTTAAATAATGGCTTAATTACCTTTGTGTTACTGGTAATGAAATCTGCACCTGTCAGTAAAATCAGAGTCTTAAATCAATAAATTTTTTATCATCTTAAATCAATAAAAAAAACAAAAAACACTCTCAATCTTAATTGAAAATGCACACATACTAGAATGCAATGTTCAGGCAGTAGTAGCTCAGCAGTTAGTGGTTGTCCCTCATTTGGAGGTTTGGCAGTTTGATCCCCAGACTGTCTTTGCATTCTTCAGGTTATAGGCTCCATGAGAAAGACACTGCTCACCGGGTGCATCATAGGGGTTCCCCCCTCTTCCTCCCTGATGGGTCAAATGCAGAGAACTTCTGATTTGGACGGTATGATAAAAGGGATAATAAAGAGTATGAATTATTATTTAAAGACATGATATAGCAAATACATGATTGCTACACACTGTGGTATTGATTGAGTTCCATCCTGGGTCATCTGCCTTAAGAAGTCAAGTAGAGTGGAGCCTTTTCCCTACAGACGATGTGCTGAACAGTAAAAAAAAATCACTGACTGCTGTCACGATGCCAGCATGAGCATCAAATACGTCCTTCCTCTGTCTGCACATGGACATGTCTACTCAGCACTCAGTTCAGACCGGAGGAAACAGAAGTCTCGACCTTGTGTGTGACACTAACATGACCTAAAAACTGCAGCAATCTCAAAAATAGCTTGTAAGCTTAGCAGACACTGACGATAAATGTAAACGTGACCCTATTGATAAGTACTTGCCATGACGATTATCCAGCTCAAAAGGATCCAATGTTATGTTTCTGAATAAGAAATTTTTCCTTGCAAAAAAAAAAAAGTCTGCAAATTGACCGAAAAAGGGAGTGTATAGGCAGGTGTACACCAAATGGTGAATAAAGCCTGAAGTCTGACATCAAAACAGGAGCTCAGATCTGGAAATCCATTTATGCCTGACATAAGATCAACTCAGATAGTGGAATCTTTGTGTAAATATGCAGTTGAAGACATCATCTGCTTAACATCTGCTTTTATGTACGGACATATCGGCAAAAACGTGCAAAGCTCTTCACAGAAACTCACAAATCCCACTGGTTGTTTGCAGTCATGGGAATTAGTGTTCTTTGTATACAGATAATTTGACACAGCAGAGATGAACAAATCCCATCATCAAGCATATTTGTTGTCAGGAGCACACATGCTTTCACAGACACAACAAGCTTTTCCTTCTTGTTTTCTTGTATGGCCAATTTATATTTTTCTCTGCTGCATCTTAACCATAATTGCTATTTAACAATAATTTAACAGAAACAGATGGATTCCGGGTTAGTCAGATACAGAGATGGAATCCCTCTCAAATAAGTCACCTATTTCCAATGCTCCTGAAACTACAAGAACAGTCACTCTGTGTATTCTCTCTGTCCTCAAAGCCCCAGCGAGCCTACGTCTGGTACATAGTGTTCAACCGCACACACGTGCAAATATAAACATACACAGTCTGACTTCAGCTTCTATCACTGTGCTGTTTCCTGTTTGCTTCCTATTTCAGAGACAGTCCTTCACTTCTTACCTCACTCTCATTTCCACTACCATGATAGTTTTTAAAAGTGAGGAAACATGAATTCTAATTTTCTGTGGGAAGTAACCCAAACATGACCTTTTCTCCCATGTTAAACGTTATAATTTTCCACTCCTTACATTGAAATTAAAAGGCCATCCTCCTTTTCCACTTCTCTGTTGGTGTTGCTTATTTGTTTAACATTGTGGTTACATGAAAAGGCCTGCTACAAAACCATGTTTGTGGTCAGGTTGGCTTTCATCTTTAGTTCAAATGATCATATCCTTTTCAGAATATCAGCAAACAAAAATCCTCTTAGTTTGAATCGGAAGTTGAAAAAGCAAAAGAAAATTTAAAATCATATTAAACATCCACAAGAGGGTTTTTTGAATTGATTGATCCAAATATCAAGAGTTTGTTCTTATGAACATTCGTTCATGAAGGTTTGAGGAGGTTATGCGACCAAGTTGTCAGTGGACATTTCTGATACACTGTTTAGTCTTTACTTTTTCCCTTTTTCAACAACACAAGTGTCTTTAAGGGCTGGGCAGTTTAATGGATAATAGCGAATAATCAACATTTAGACTATTACCTCTATTCAATGTAATCTTACTCAGGTCTATTAAAACTTTGAACAATGTTTGTGCTCTCTATTTGTCCTTGAACATGTCATGGATGAAATAAGCACCAAGACACATTTGGCTTTAGTGAACATGACATCGAACAAAAAAGAGGTAAAATATGCACAAAGTAGAAAAACAATGCCAGCACCCAAACATACTTTGAGAAATTAGTTTAATCACTTGCAAAACAATAATACCGGGGGAGTATGAAGAGTGTATGTCTTAAAGAAGTTACCAATAACAGTCAAAGTTTTAATGCAGTACATATCTGGCGAACAAATGCACCCTGACATCTAGAAAATATTTTTCCTCAACTGTGGTGGCAAACGTAAATAGGACACGTCATGAGAAAGTAGCTGCACCACTTCTGATCCATGTTTCGGTCAGACGACGGAGCCTTATCTGAGAATGCACTGTATTGATGATGAATGGAATTTGCACAACATATGCCCCATACAGACCCCATAGGAAATCCCACGGGCCCTGAGTGAGGCCTTATAAAAGAGAAGGTCATAAAAGACATGAACTTTTTCAGTAGCAAAAATATCCCTGCTTCCAGGAGTTCAGCGTAGATACAGTCCGACGTTGTCAGAGAACTTTGCAGAATGTATAAAATAAATACAGATAATTATTGTTCATTCATCATAATTAAGGTCAAAGGTTGCCTGCCCTCTTTGAGAGACTAGGCTATTATTTTTTTTTTGGAACTTATACTTATTTTTCATCAAAGAGGGCAAGATTCATACAAAATCAAGACATTGTGTGAAACACAATGAGGAAACAGTACAAACAACAACGAAAAGACAGGCAGTAACGTCAATGAGCAGTGTAGTGGTTGGTGCTTTCTGCACTCCAGTCAGCCGAGAAACTAAATTGTCCCGAAAACCAGAAATAGAGTTGTGATGTTGGCCGCAAAAGACTGGCTTAAAAACCACTGGTGTTCCCAAACAACACTGAAGATTAGCAACAACGAAAATGCCACGGAAGTACCCTGACAAGTGCTGACGGAGCACACCATCAGGGGCGGGAGCTATGAGGGGCCAAAAGAGAAACAATCACCCTACCCAGGGTCACGAGAGGGGGGGGGGGGGGGGGGGGGGGGGGGGGGGGGGGGGGGGGGGGCAACCTGCCTCCCAGAAACAACAACTACCCCAAGACCAGCCCCAAAACCCTACTTTGAGATCTACTCTGCAAAATAAAGAAGTAATTTGTTTTTCTGCATGTAATTGTTGTAAAAACAATTACAATATTTTTTTCTCTCAGCCTTAAATCATACTTAATGATAGCTCTGCAGCTTGGAACATGATGATATAATATGTCTGTCTTCACTCACTCGGTTGCTCAAATAGTTTCCTGTCATTAATACATTCTTGAACTGCCTCTGTCACACCTCCACATGTATGCATTGTCATTGTCAGGATCAACGTAATGCTTTTATGAAAAGCTGGATAACCTTACAACACAGTCTGAGCTTCAAACCTAATACATATCTCATTTTACAAATATTTCTTCAAATCGCATTACTGAGTTGTAACTTCAGCAATGTGGAAACGGAGCTTTGTTTGAGTCACACAAACTGAGGGTGATTAATGCACACAAAGAAACACAGACACACACATACAAATGCACTTACACACACACACACATACACACGTGAACAACAACCCAAGCTGAAACTTGTAGAAACAGCGAACAAAAGCAGAGGAGGTGTCGGTGTTTGAGCTGCAGTCACGATATAGCAGAGTGTTGGAGGTGGAGGTAGGAGGTGTAAAATACTGGAGATCTCACAAGCTTTTCAAAAAGAAGAAAAAAGTATTTCCAGGTTTCAATCCCTCACTGTCGGACTTTTTTGCATTAAGAGTGCATTATATTCCCACATGAAAATTCTATTCAAATTTAGGAAGTTCTGGGCAAGATATAAAAAAATAAACTATCCTTGTGCCATAAAATTAAAACTGCCTTCCGAATATTGTGCAGGTCTTTGTTTCGCTCTTCATTGGAATCAGGGGGCTCTCCGTGTACATTAATGAGCTTAAAGCACCCGGAGACCAATTATGTAAGCGCAAGACAGAGACACCCAGCAGTTCTTGAGATGCTCTGACCCAGTCGTCTTGCCATCACAATTTTGTCCACAATCAAAGTCACTCGGACCCTTACACTTGCTCTGTTTTTCCTGCTTCCAAAATATCAACTTCAGGACAAAATGTTCACTCTCTGTCTAATATTTTCCACATATGTCGTTGTAAAGAGATAAATAATGTGATTCCTACTTCACCCATAAGTGATTATAATGTTATCTCTGATCGGTGTACAGGCTAAGGGTCAGGGTTCATGCCAAAACAACCTCGGGTTATAATGTTTTGGCTGATCTGTGTATTTTCTAGAATTCGGGTATTGTTTTTGAGATGTGGCTTGGCTTTTCGTCCTCTACGGTCATTGTAAAACCTCTCTGTCTACACTTGTGAAGGTCTAGGTCAATTTGTGTCTGTAATATTATGGCTATTGATTGTATAAAGCAATATGCAGAATAAAAAAAAAAAAAGAAAAATAGTGGTTCAGCTTCAGGGAGATCAGTCATTGGTGTGATGTGAGATCTTTTGCTGTCCTATTATCTTAATATTTCACACATGCTGTAGCGTCAAAGCTTACGTTACATAAGCTCAGGAATAACGAGATAAGGACGTGACAGCGAAAGTCAACATGCTTTAGAGGATTATCTCCTGAGTGATTCTTTCTGTAGGTGAGGAAGGATGAGACTCAGTTGCTAGTATTAAACACCCCAGCGTTGTTAATTATCGTCATTACCAGGAGCTTGACACATCATAATATTTACTTTAATAGATTTTCTCGCAAAGGTTGCACGCATTCATGCAACCCAAATGGTTTCTAAGTTCCACTTTCTGCAGACTTCTGAAAAACACTAATAGGAATTTTCCTATTAGTGTTTTTTTTTTTTGTCAAACATTCGTGTCTAAACTGCCACACCCACTTGGAGTACAGCACAGAGTGGTAAACAACCAGAAACGTCACGAGTAAGAGCTGAAAGAGTCTGTTGAGTTTGTTTGCAGGTTGTTTAGCGCCATCTGGAACCCTGTTTTAAGTTCCATACGATAACTGCAGCAGTAAAAAGTAACCTCTTTTGTTGTGGCTATTTTGGTAGCTTGAAGCCAGAGCGATGTTTTCGCAGTCCTATATTTAACCTTCTTTCCGGTGTTTGGTCTGCGGGAGAAGGATTTACCTTACACAAGAATGTAAACCATCTAAAGTAAATATCAACATCTACAGCAAATACCAAAGCAGAAGTACGCCGCTTATGTAGCTTCATTTTGAACAGATTTATCTCTGCCTCATTCAGCTTAGAAGAGGCCAGGTAATATATTCATAATTAAGTATATTACACAAATACCCATGGAGGATGATGTTGAGACATCTTGTCGCAGCCAAGACCACTGATATGCATTATTTATTATTATTATCTTTATTATTGTCGTCTGTTGACGGCCCTGCTAGCAGCTCTGAAACGCTGCGCCATCATGCTAAAATGCTCAGAATAACAAAGCAACCAAAAGGATGTAACTATGGTAACATTTGCTTATTGGCACTAAATGCAAATTACAACAGATGCCGATTGGTGAGACATAAGCCTTGCAGATAATAAAGACAATATTGAAGAGATTTCAATTTTAAAATTTAGAATTAAAATTAATATTATTGGTATGGCATATTTTTGGATGTAGTACGCGATTTCTGTCAAAGTGTGCAGAGAGCCATTTAAAAGATTCCCCCCAATTTGGATGACTGGGTATGCTTTTTCATAAAGTTTCATTTATGTCATGCCTATGAGCGGGATCGGCCACCTTTTTTGGGGAAAAACGTAAACGTTGCATTCCACGTAAATTGACAGTGGAAGTAATCGATGATGTTGACATGTCGTTGCAGCCCTAGTTTGGATATCTCTGCAGAATTTAATGTTGATTCATGTTATGGTCCTAGAGATACCAGATACAAGAATGATTGGTACCCTCTTTTTTGTCTATATATCTTTAACTAAAATTATTCACAAAAATCTAAACTCTAACTCAAGTAACAATATTTAATAAAACATATCATTCTTAGTATAACAAATTTGATGATTCCGACTTGCTATTATTGGTAGCTTCACTGTTGTAAAGGTTGGTTGTTCTAGGCTTTGCCTTTTTCTGTTGTTATTGAGCAATCAAACTATCTTTTATTTGCATCAAACGATTATACACATCTCTAATGTATGGAAAATGTTGATTTATAGAGTGGCGGGATGGAGTAAAATGAGTCAATGATTCGCTAGCCATTGACTCATTCTTCAAGCGCTAGTTAGAAGCTCAATCTCATGCGGCTGGCTAGCTAGCAAATATGCTAATTTTGAAAATTAACCTATAATTTTATAATAACACAGTTCTAGTATTTTTAGAGCTCAGTGCTACTTATTCCTTACATATTACATGACAGAAAAATGGTTGGGGTTTTATGCCAATGTGTTAAATTGGTTCAAATGATATCTACTGGATAAGGATTACTTTTTAACAATTGGTTACCATGAATCTGGGCTCCAAAAAAAAAAAAAAAAAAAAAAAATCACAAAAGGGGTCCCTCAAGGCTACATCCTCGGGCCCCTTCTTTTTAACATCTATATGCTATATATTTTGGAAAGCAATAATGTTACCTTATACAGTTATGCAGATAACACACAGCTTCATTTAACGGTGTCATGCGACTACAGTCCCTTGCATTCATTAAGTAAAGTGAAACAGGAAATCATTGTTCACCACCTAAAAGTTCCTACTCAAACAGGTGAACCTCCAGGTATAAAATAGGTCTGGAAATGTGCTTCTATTACCTTTGAATCACGGGATTTCCAGAGGCAATAATTGTGGAACACATACTATAGACAAAACTATTTATCATATATATATATGTATATATATGCGTGTTTTTTTCTGTGTTCATTTGAATTAAAGATTGTTTAGACAAAAACTTTTATGCATCTCATTTTAATATTTTTTTTAAAGGGGACTGTATAATAGCTAATGACAGATTAATCAATACATTCCACACGGAAATCCAAATCATACGTGGCTGTTTTTTGTTTTCAGACATATAGAAAACATTTTGGCCACAGAAGCAGGGAGAGTAAGGGGGTTATGTTGTGTACATTAAGCACTATGTGAAAAAAAGGAATCCTCTGCACTGCGATAAAACTGCAGCTGTGGTTTCCGTTTGAGGGTGAATGAATAGAGAACAGTATGTTCAGGACAGAGCAGAGTATCCCTGCATTTGTGCTGTCCGACTGTTGCTTCCTCCTCAAATCCATTCATAATTTACTGCCCCTCCTCTACATGTGCAATTACGATACAGACAGGAAACAAAGAAGCAAGACTCCTATATCTTGCTAGTATGTCCACTTGTTCTGATGCCATAATGGATGACTAAAGACTCCCTGCTGCTTCCAGAGCTGCCCTACATTTCTAGTTTCAGAGAAGCTAAACTGGCTTCTTCATCTCATGCTATTTTAAACACCTTGTGTTCTAGATTAAGCGTTTTATTTACAATATTGTTTGGATGTGTTGTGCCAAAGCCGTGTTTCTAGATAACAGGTTGTGTGAATTTAGATTTACAACTAGGATCTGAATACAGCCGCGAGGCAAATTTGAGATCCTGCTCCTAAATTTTGGTATTTGTATGATGTAATTCCATCAAGCGTTTTCCTTTATATTCTACAGATTGCTGTTCACTAGCGGGAGGATGTGAAATTCTTAGTCAGTGGTATGAAAACATTAACAGTATTTCAGCTAAAGTTTTCTAAACCTGGCAGAGCTTAACTCATTTTGGTTTTGCTCCAGAGCTTCTGGGATCCACAATAACTTACTATTTTTCTCTGTCCGGTGAGAAATTCCCTTGTATTCATACCAAACATGAGCGAAATCTTCACGTGGTCCAGTCGTACGCAAATATTGAAAGTGCATTTGCATAATGTTAAACTATTCGACTTGAGGTGTGGCAGTCTACATGAAGTGGAGAAGCCCCAGGAAACTCATGAGGAAAGACACAGATGCAGCGGTGAGAGTTCTTGAGGAGTAAATAAATGGTTTCCCTAATATCCTGAGCTGCTTACCTGCAGAGGGGAATCTCAGAGTTTACTGTGGAATCAGGACTTGCATTCATTCATTCTGGTTGCTCAACTTGTCTGCAGTGGTGAGTTCCAGTGTAATGTATGCCACTGGTATTACCTCTGCAGTTGAGAGGTAGAGAATGCTTTTTTGTTTGTCCACGAGAGGCCATGACAACCTACAGATGCAAATTCTGGACAACTTTTACATTTTCTGTGAAATATGGTCATTTTTCAAAACATTTTTGTGAATATGAAAGATAATAAACCAATGAAAATAAAATACTAACGATTAATGTCTCTAGTCATAGTTCAGGAACACAAAAAAGCACTACTACCCATATGTACTGTATATATCATATCATGGAGATTCAGTCATTCAGAAAGATTTCATGTAAAAGATTAAAAGTTACATCCAGATGAAAAATAGAAACAGATCCGATGTTTTGATTAAATCATATATATCCTATGACTCATAAACTACTGATAATAAACGCACAATGTTTGGTTCACAGTGTTGAGGAATTGGGTGATATTTCTGAATTTGTCATGAGGTTGATTATTTTTGCACACTTATTAATGTGTCCATTTCTTCTTCCAGAGGCCTGATACAATGTAGTCACACGGATTTATCTTGACATATAATGGAGACTATTTCCGACCAATCAGTGGGCGGTGGCCGAGGTACATCCTCTTTGATTATTTTCTAATGAATACTGTTATTAGTGCTTCCCAATTTCTTGTAAAGTGCCAACTGGAGGGAAAATGAAGCCTACTTTATTTTATTAACGGGCAGAGAGGAGAAACCAGAGGGAAAGGAGTTATTATCAGAAGGAGGTTGTGTTGCCATTTTGGTTGGTTTGTCAGCAGGATTACGGAAAAAGTATGAGCTAAATTTCCATGAAACATGTAAGAGGCACCCACTACACATGAGAGGACCCAAATCTTGATGCAGATATGAAAATAATGTCAATCACTTTTAATGTGAGGGATTTGTTTTAAGGTTGGAAAGAGCAACCAACTAGATGACGAAGAGAGAGTGTTCTTAGTGACACCCAAGCAGCAAATCGGAGAAGTTCAGCAATGTTCCTGAATCCAATCGACCCTAATAAAGTATATCTCTCTTTCTGTATCTGTTCGATGCAATTACATTTTAAAGCATTTATGACAATACACTACCCAACATGTCCACAACTGCACATTTAATTTAATTTAATATAATTTAATTGTACATAATGTTATTCTGTATTCTGTAACTTGCTCTTGCTGCTGTAACACTGCAATTTCCCCATTGTGGGACTAATAAAGGTTTATCTTATCTTATCTTATATACAAACTCCACGTTACTCTGCCAGACAGTGTTACGTTGAGCACAGATTATTTACACTGGGGTAACGAGACAATGAGACACAGCTGGAGGGGAAACACAGGTGAACATGATTGACAATCACACATGAGGAGAATAGAAGGAGGACAGGAGATACACCCAAGGAGGAAAAGGTAGCAAATGTGAAAATACACAAAGACTACACAAGGACAGGGGGGGATAAGAAATAAAATACCCAACAACTAAACAGAAGAAAAAAGGGGTAAAACAGAACACAAAGAAGCAATACATGAAATAAAAAAATTGAACAGTAAAACACAGTGCAGGATGATGCAAATAAACAGTCCAAACAAGAGCTCCTAAAGCACACCCCTGTAGTTCTTACTACATCCAAGGATGATGATTGTAAGTTGAAAATATTTCCATGTTAAGTTCCAGAACTGTGGAATCAGATGGAGGCCACCTAAAGTTGGGCTGCCTGAGATAAAGATGTTCATGAACTATTGAAAACGTTTTTTTCTGTATTATACCTCACTGCACGCTACAAATGGATGGATAATTTTTATACTCATTTCAGAAATGAGTTTCTGGTTTCAAAACTGATGGGATGACAATGACTGCAACATGCATGGTTAACCAGCAGGGTGCTTTTTGAAACAATGTTACTGTTGGTCGAAAAAAAATAGAAGATTTGAAAGCAGGTGGATTGGAAACCGGGCAGTTGGAAAGGCAGCAAGGCTGGGAGCATTGGAGGAGGGTACAAACTGTTTTATCATGATGTATGGATAGAAGGAGGAATGGGGTAGGGGTGATCGTAAAGGAGGAGTATGTGGCGAGTGTTCCGGAGGTATTAAGTATCTCAGATAGAGTAATGAGCACGAAGATAGAAATTGAGGGTTTGATGATGAATCACACCCTCAGCCACTGCGTTTATGCCCCACAAGTTGGTTGTGAGATGAAAGAGAATTACTGGTGTGATTTGGATCAAGTGCTAGAGAGTATTCCCAGGAGTGAGAGATTTGTGGTTGGAGTGGGCTTCATTGGCCATGTTGGTGAAGGGAACAGACAAGAAGAGGAGGTGATTGGCAGGTATGGTGTTAAAGAGAGAAACACGGAAAGACAGATTGTGGTAGATTTTGCGAGAAGGATACACATGACTATGGTGATTATGTATTTCAAGATGAGGGAGTAGCCCAGGGTTTAATATAAGAGTGGTAGTAGGAGCACATCAGTGTTCAACATCTTGTGCAATCTGGAAGAGATGTGCAGCAGGTGAAGGTAATCAAGGAATAAGATGGAAATGTATTAGCAAATTGTATCAAAGCAAAATGTAAGGTCTTTAAAGAAATGAGAAACGAAGAAAATGAGAGAAAGAGAAGGGCGGAAGATGTGAGTGTTGTAAATCAGGAACTTTAAAAGACTAGTAACAATGAAGTGAGAGCAGTGTTGAAGAGGAAGACAAAAGGAAAGGTTGTTGGTCCTGATGACATACTGGTGGAGGTATGGAGGTGATTGTTCAACACAATCTTCAGAATGAGAGAATGTCTGAGCAATGGAGGAAAAGTGTACTGGTGCCCATTTTCAAGGACAAGGGGTAATTTGCAGCGCTCTAGTTAAAACTAGAGAGCAGGAGGTATGCGCTGGAGAGAAGAGGAATGAAGGCCAGTCGCAGCATGAATGATGATGTATGTGTGTGACTGAATGGTAGACAGAGGGAACGGTGAGGATACAATGAGTAGAGGTGGAGGAACAGGAACCTCATTTACAAATGCTGTATAGGTACAAAAGAATGAGTATGCAGATTTCAACGCATTCCGTGGGAGGTTTATAATAAGCAAACTTGACGGGAAAATCAGCAGTGCTCCAAGCAAACTCCGACCCATGCGTACACGCAGAAATTGGAAAAATGGGGGAACTACGACTCAGATGCCAGAAGGATGATCCGGAGAAACGTGTGGGGAGTGGGATTTTAATAATAGTGTGCAAAATAAGTCAAAATATAACCACTCATAGCCAATATTAAAAAAACCAAAAAAAAAACCACTGTTTGATTAATTGGAATAAATCAAAAGTGTGATATCTGTCTCCGCAACCCTCACATTTTCTGCAATTATCGGACAATATTTATGTCTTCGAAATTAATTCTCATAAATAAAAAAGTAAACTGTCGACAAAAGACGTTAAACAGAAGTGTTTTGAGCAGATATTAGTTGAGTTTCTCATCATATATGATATATTTCACAATGCAGTTGATATTATTAATATTATTATTATTAGTGGGTATGACGCACAGTGGCTGATTTGGCGCTGTTGGAGGATGTGGAGAAGGGAAGAAGCAGAATCTTTGGCACTTTTGTTCATTAAGCCGATTATGTCCTTTCCCTGAACGAAACAGCACATGTGAGGCTGCTCTTGGAGGGTGGGGGGCACGTTGTTTCTCTGCATCACCACTGACACTGCTGGAACAGGCAACGATAAGAAACACAAACAGAAATACAAATGAAGTCCTGATAGATGTGTAAAAATTTCACTTAGTAGATTAATGCGTTTGTGTTTTCCTGTAACATAATTTGAATTAACTTGGTTTACACTCATTTAAAACATAGGACTATAGATACGGAGTTATCGCGTGCGTCTTCGACATCATCAGTGCCCCCCTTCACCTGTCACTCCGGCTAGGAGGCATTCCCTGAAAACCAAGAAAGCCTTTGGTCATTAAAAAGAAAAGGGAAACGCCTGTAGTGCAGAAACAGGACGCAGAGCTTGAGGTGGCAGGTTTTAAGATTTGATGGTTTACTTTGGGAGTGAGGAGGATGGACGGGATTATAAACGAGCACATCAGAGGGACAGCCAAGGTTATGCGTCTCAGAGACAAAGTAGGAGAGGCCGTATTGAGATGGTTTGGACATGTGAAAATGAGGGAAAGTGGATCTACTGGTAGAAGGATGCTGGAGATGGAGCTACCAGGCAGGAGAAAAAGCGGAAGACCAAAGAGGAGGTTTCTAGATTAAGTTGAGAGAGGGCATGCAGTTAGTTGGTGTGACGGAGGAAGATTCAGAAGTTCCAACATTCCGTGCACGGTCCGCTTTCTGTCTAAACAACCGTAAAGTCCTTATAGTAGGTGCCTGCGCAAAAGTTGATAACAATTCCATCTATTTTTTCCCCTCATGCGTATGCATTATAGTGTTTGGCAAACAATATATACTATATTTATAGTCTATATACTTTATTATGGTACCAATTAAATGTTTTATATATCCACTAAAAACTTCATTACTTCAACTTTCATCACAAACAAGCTACTTTAACGTCCTCATCTGCCCTAGTTTACTTCAAAAGCTGCTCCACTGAAGCTCGCCTCAGGCTCCAGCTGTCTGTAAACATTGCCAGTTCTAAACATGGACTCGGCGATGTCACCTTTTTGCTATATTTTTAGCCAATAGTCCAACTTATAGGCTGGAATTTGTTGGGGGCTATAGACTCACAACTGAACGGCAGAAAGAGTGCAAGAATGTCCCCTATACAACAACATAATTACTGAAGAAATATATAGAAATGATCACGGTCTGTAGTTTATAACAGACACTTCCAATCAATCATAATTGATGTTTACGCCGTGATCCAGAATATGTACACCTTTGACTGGCAAGTCCTGAATACGTGGCATGAGTCCTAGAAAACGTTCCTCTTATCTGCCAAGGACACAAGAAAAGATGGGAAGGAAGAAGAGGGTGTTTGTTTACGTTGCTCAGGTACACTGCAGGGTGTTGTTTTCGTTTCAGGAAAGTCTGTGGGTCAAAGGTTTCCTGTGTGACATCTACTTTTGGACTGGGATTTTCCTGGAGTCAAGCAGGACCTCTTGGCCACACCACGCAATTACCTCTTGTCTCCAGCCTTCCTGACGTGCAAAGTGAAACTCAACCATGGACTTTCACATGCCTGTGCAAATTAAAACATTCCTGAGAATCATATGGTGCCACGCCCAACAATAGCTCGGAACACCTTTAGCTGGTTTCTGTGTTTAACCAGAGAAACGGGAACAGCTCTCAAACTGTGGAAGGATTTCATTAAACGCCCACTTGACTCGCCCAACGGGAGAAAAAGAAAAGATTTTAGTCATCGATGAATCACATGTTGACAAATATTATTGCATGTCTGAGAGGACAAAAAAACGATCAGGATAATACAGGAGGTTTAAATGTGGTGTTACTGTCAGGGGGATTTGGAAGTAAATTGTTGATGTGCTGTTTAATCTAACGATGAGCGAAGGGAGCAATTAGAAGCCAGTAGAGTCAGAGTGGCTTCCCTTGCCTTTTCAACTCTGCCCTCTGAGGGGTTTCTCATCCTCACTCCTCTTTAATTTGGTTATACAAACATATTATCCAAGTTTTTTCCCCCCTGACCTGCTTTGTGGATAAGGACTATCACTAGGTGGGAAAGGACATGGTCTTATTTGCTTGTCTGAGATAGTGGACAAACCAGGGAAGAAACTTTGAGTAAATACACTAATGACTGAGCAGTTGCCTCTAAGGCTTATGTCCCGTGACTTCTACCAGTCAAAACAGTAAGAGGCAACATTGAGGAGCAGGTCTCTTTATATTTATTCAACCTCTGAAACTACATTGATCTTTCCAAGAACAAACACATGTCTTGTGCTCTCCTAACTCACAGATGTTGTAATTTAGGGCGTATTTAAAGTCACACACTCTGCAAACTCATTCCTCCTTTTGGTGAGGTCACAGAGGAGAACCTGGCTCAGATCACCACCCACGCTTACCAACTGTTGGGTGAGAATTATTTGTTGACGATCATACGATATTATATAAGAAGTTTGATTAAGTAAGGGTTACAGACCAAAACCAATTGTTTCATTTTCAAAAAAAAAGCGTTGCTTCCACCTTCGTTTTAAATGTGGTGATATCCTGCTTCAAATCCTCATTCATTTTAGAACATTTTATCATTTTAAATAACACAAACAGACAACATAAAATAATAAAAGAAGAAGTCTATAGATTTACCCTTTAAATCTATAGACTTATAGATTTAAAGGGTAGACTTTAAATCTATAGACTTATAGATTTAAAGTCTGTGGATTTAAATCATCAGAATGTACTCACATCCTCTTTGAAGGTATAAATGTCCTTAAAACGGACATAAAAAATGATACATTAAAATAATTTCCCTCAAAGTGAATCAAGTGTTGTAAACAACATTAGTCCTGACCATAACTAATTAATATTAATACATTTTCAGGATTCTAACCTTTTAGAAAACAGAAATGCTGTTTTGTTTTAATTAGAAAATGCTAGTTTCCGTTCACAAAATAATAAAAATAAAAATAAATCAAAATTTAAGTAACAAAGTGTTGGATGTGTCAGCAAGTAACACTTACCTACAAAAAACACTGAAAAAAAAAAAAACACGGATTTTTTTCCCCGTATTCTATTGTACTTAAAAAAATATCTTTCACAACCTTATATTGTCCACTTCCTGTGATACAATAACTAATATAAATGTTTTCACACAATTTTAAAGAACAAATCATTTCAACTAATACTACTCTTGATCTAAAATATTAATTAATATTCAAGATTTTAGCCAGATGAAATTAATCTGTAAACTACACAAAAATGCTATTTTCCATACACAAAATATTGAATGGCTAATAGAGACAATAAAATTTCCACCCAAAACACACAATATTCCAAAAATTGCTGCAAAAACTACAATATCTCATTAAATTTGAGCCAGTCAAGCCCAGTCAATGTTGTAAAGGAATGATCTGCCTGTCCTAAAATCTCAGATATAATGTCTCGGCTCACGTACAAAAACCATTGTTTGGATAACCAAGATAACTGCACAAACAAATAAACACTTATTGTACTGGGAGATAGAAATCAACTCCACCTCTATGTGCGCCTCTCAGCCGAACTGCGTCGTAAATAATTTAGGAATTAATTACGCATGACCCGAAACTCGAGGCATGCACGAAACTGTTCCTCAAACACTCCAGGTCAGCTGTCTTTGCCTCCATGCGACATGCATGAGCTGCAAGCCAGAAGAGGTGCGGGCAGCCATGGAGGAGCCCGTCAGACATGTTTAGTCCTGCAAGAGTGCAACCTAAATGTGAGCTATGAAGAACTGCACCTTAAAAGAAATGTATTGATTGATTGATCATGGAGCTTATGTCTCTCTGGATTATGCAACCATTCACGCAACAAAAGAGATTCTTCTTCTATAGTGTGCCTGTTATCATCAGTGTTTCACTATTTGGGATGTTATTCATTGAGCCTGAGGTAGATCACAAAGCTCTTTTGTTGTGATGTAATATTATATGTAAGAAGATCTGGTTGATCCTGATAGCCGGGACTCATTCTATCATGGGAAAACACAAACGAGCACAGACTTATTGATAGACTGGATGATGGAGCCCAAATTTGTGAGTTTGTGTAGAACAAAATATTCTTTCTTTACATTCTAGGCAGAGTTAAGCATCTTCTAGAGAAGCTCATCCATTCTTCAGAGAGCTTCTCAGATTATGTGAAAGCTTACCAAGCATGTTTTATTAGCACAGTCATTTATCAAGAGGTTAACACGAGGTCAAAGAGATGTTTTTGTAGGGGCTGCGGCCAGTTTTAAATAATAATATCAATATATTTAACCAGAAATTGTTATTAAATGTTCAAGAAGACAAATCTATGGTCGCAGTTTTTGTTCTTTACGGGAACAGAATTTTAAATTTGAAGCTGTGTAAATGGCCTTTACAGTAATATACATCAAGTTTTCTTTTTTATTTACAGGGAAGGAAACTAATATATGCTCTTCTGTTTATGTTGTTTTTAAACTCCCAAAACTCCTGTTCCCACTCTCTGTTCTATATCTCAGCAGCCAAGTGTAGTTTGAAGTGACGGTAGATGCCAAAATGGAGTAGAAAAACGTAACACAGCCAAATAAATAAAACCAGCATGTGGTCGGAGGCTGGTGTTCAATTAATTTTCTAATTAGCTCAGGCTTAACTAGCTTGAACCAGATATGAAAGGAATCTTTTGAAGAGTTCCTTTTAAAGTTACTCACAGCAAAGGCCTGCTCCCTAGGGGGGACACCCTTTGTTATGTCGTGCAACATAGGGGAATAATGCATAAGCTAATGTAGAGAAGAAATATTCATGTCTGCTTTTGAAAAGGTTACACTGTTAATGACAGGCACATGCTTCTGAATGCTGAAAGGATGAGGCATAATTTTACCTTACCAGTGACATGCAGCAAATGTTCTACTAATACTGGACGATCTTTCTTATCAGATAGTTTGCTGCTCATTTTCCCATGACTTCGTGTCTTTTACTCTTGTGAGAGGGATAAGGCTGGGAAAATGATAATAAGGTCAGTCAGAACGAGCAGTGCTCCAGGTTCAGCTTGACTGCACTCCCTAAATCCATCTTTTAAGAAATAGCCCACTAAACTAAGAATTATGGTTGAGTGGGTTATGAAGAAAAACTAACTTTTGGGTAATTAATCACACGATGTCCTTAGACTTGCACATATTCAAGCAAGTTCATTGATTTAAAATTAAGGTTCTTGGTAACATACTGTAACTTAAAGGTATAAGAAAAAATCCACATACAAATTAAATTAAATTATTGTAATTAAATGTTTAGTTACATAAATTTGGCATGAAATGTTGATTTTATTTCATGGTAGCCTAACAAGATATCCATGATTTTGGGATACATTTTGGGAAGACAGAAAGCCACGGGGGCAGCGTGATACTTTGGGCAGTGTTTTGCTGAGAAAATCTACGTCCCGTATCATTTAGATTTTAAAACGACACCCAAACATTGGTGCAGATAAAGTTCACCCCTTCATGTAGATGGTTTTCCTTCAAGGCACTGGCATCTTTCCGCACTGTAATGTGCTTCCCCATATTTCAAAAAAAGGATCAGGAGGGGTGTCACGATCATTGTGGGATGTACTGGTCCATGGTGCCCCCACCTCACTACTTATAGATCTTAAAGGATCTGTTGGCAATATCTCTGTGCCAGATACGACAGCACACCTTCTGAGGTCTGGTGGAGTCCATGCCTCAATGGGTCAGAGCTGTTTTGGCAACAAAAGTGGGACCGTCACAATATTAAGCTTGTGGTTATAATGTTATGGGTGATTGGTGAATACAGCCAGGCAAACTGTGGAAGGCTGACAACAATCAGGACACACACATCAACAAAATATATAATGACTGGTACAAAATATATGCAAAGAAACCATCTTATGTAATCTCATGATCTTTTCTACACTCATCACTTGTTCAGCTTTGGAAGCATGCAAGAAATACAGCTTGCTTTGGTCATTTTAATAACATTTGTTTTCATTTGCATAGTTTTCCAGGCCTAAAATATACAATTCCATGACGCATTGATGTTTTACATAATTTCAACAGTAATGCAAGAGACATGCAGCCTGAAAGAATACCATTGAGATGTGAAGAAAATGTATAAATGAGGGGAAGCAAAGCAGACTTGCAAACTAAAGACAGCTTTATCATTCAATCAGTTTTGAGTTATGGCTGAATTATCACAGTCATGCCTTTGTTAGCTGACAGTTGGTCTGTCACCTCACGGGCCATCAAGTGACCAACTGAAGCAGAACCTAGAACAGTTTGTACCAAAACATGGTTGACGACTAGAGCAGACACTTGGCTTTCATGAAGCACTAAGAGCCGACTGGACAAACCGATGTGTCCCTTCCCATACATCGGTGATGAAGTCCATGAATTGGTGAAACGTTGTTGCAAGGAAATTACATAATGCAATAAAAGAAAAATATTTAAATGCATCCACTATACATCCACTGACAAGACATTTAGCAATACCCGTTATGGTAATAGTGGCATCAAACTATTGTTCAGCAATCTAGTTTAGGGCTAGTGAAACTTCGGCATACATATGTATTTGACAACACTGCCTCCTGCTGTTCAGTTGTGGTAACAGTACTTAGTCTTAACAAACAGACACAAAATAACTGCAGCTTTACATTTTTACTCTTTATGTCAACTATTTATTGTCCACTGACCACTGAGTCCTGTGACGATCCCAGCTGCTTCTTGAGCTCTGCTAGCTGTCTCTCCAAGTAGTAGACATCTTCAGACATTTGCCTAAAACAGACACACATCAGTGGTGCTTTGTGTGTGGAAAACCCTCCGAGTTAACAACTTTGTTGTCTACATTTTATGAAAGTTGACAATTTCCTGCATCGCTGTTCCTCATTTGTGACATCAACCATTCATAAATATAGAAAAGTCCAATTCCCATCCTTTTACAAATATACATAAGCACTTCTTGGTCGTGTAAATATACATAGTATGTTTCCTGGTGTTACATGTAGGTTTATTTTTACCTGTAGACAGCCTGGGCCCTGCTCAGCTGATAGTGGAGGCGCTTGACAATGTATTCAAAGCGTCTGTTCTGAATCTGGATGACCACAAACATTGGGATGAGTTTTCATTTGGGATAAAACCGAGACTCAAATTATGTTTTTTGGCTGAAGTGCTACTATCTGTATTCTTGATTTCATATTTCATCATCAGACCTGTAACTGTCTGCCACCTGGTGTTGCATTTAAGTAAACTAGAAATATTGGATGAAAGGGATTTTGTCATTAGGTTGAAAATATTGCTTTTTCTTGAATTGTTGTAATATGAAAGGTTTTTGATTTATTTAAACTATTCTGTCAGTGCAAATGTCAAATGATGATGTTTTTTCATTTTATTGAAAAAATAATGGTTCATTAATGAATGAAAATGATCTGCAGATATATCTATGATGAAAATAATAACAAGTTGTAGCTCTGGTAAAAAGAGGAGTATTATACCTCAATGTCTTTCTTTATTTGGGAATGAGTTTCAAACGCTTTTCTCAGTTGTTCTCTGCTCTCAACTGTAGTCTCCCTAATCACGGAGATTTCCACCTTTAGATCATCGATCTCTCTCTACAGAAAATTAAAGGAAAAAAACAAAAAACATGATAGGGAAGCTTTTCAACATAATTCAGGATAATCTGATTGATTTTCTTCACCTTTGCCATCTGCGCTGTGTTTCCATTTAGATTTTCCAAATCTTCACTCAGCTCCTCTTTCTTCTGTGTCAGCATCTTGGCCAGTGCTCTCTTCTCCTCCAGCACTTTATGGGCCTCAGTCTGACCCAATGAATCCATAACAGCCTCTCTGTGACTATTCATCTTGTTTCGGTAAGTGTTGAACATTTTCAGTGCCATCAGAGCATCATCTTCATCCTTACTTATCCTCGCCTGGAGTTCTGTATTTTCCTTGATGACAGACGCACAGCGATCATGAAGGACTTTTGTCTGCTTCTCCAGGTGCTCCATCTCAGCCTCAAGAATCAAGATTTCCCTTGCATTGGATCTCAACCCTTGCTCTGCTGCCTCACCTTTCTTCTCAACAACTGAAAGTTCTGCCTGAAAAGTTTTTCAAAAAAGTAAATTTTTTATTTGTTGCAAAGGTCTTTGAAATGAGGAGGTAGTTAAGACACTCTCAGCTCTCTTCTAGAAAGTAATCATTTAATAAGTAAGACTAGCAACACAACATTTTCTGACAAATTTCATTGCAAGGACCGCATTGCGTACAGACGCATTCAAATGACTTTAAGTAGACTTCTCTGAATTTAAAATACACACACATATACAAAACGTTTTATAGTTATAGTTGTAAATACAACTAAGGCACTCAGAGCAGATTTGTTCACCGAGGCCCAACAGTTCCCTAAGACTTAGTCAACCGTTATCCAAATCAAACTCATAAGGCTGAATCTATAATTTGAAGGGCAGCCCACCTCTAATAAAACATATTTTAATCTAATGAATCAAGATTTTTATTTGGATATGCACCAAATTGCATGCTCATAGATACCAACCCCCTAAATAGGTCAGTTTAAAGAAAAATAATCTAGATCCATCCATTATTATTATTATTTGAAGGTAATACAAATCGTATTCGCATAGTTTAAAGCATATTTAAAGGATGTTTAAACCATTTAAACTATTTTTGGATCACATTCGTATCTTTTTGTCTCTGGTTTATCAACACAAAATAAAAATAGTCTAACATTTCAAGCCAGCCACTTTGGCTTGAATTGATGTCACTGCTGTAAGCAGCTTGTTTTCATTATGTGAAATCAGGCATGTAATTTGATCATGTCGCTGTGACCATTGTAGCAAGACGGTAGAAGGAAGAAAATGTTGAGATATTCCCTATTTTGCATATCTTGATAGGGAATCTTAATGGTGCACATTACTTAAAATGACTTTTTTTTTTTTTTTAAATTCTAAATTACATACTAAAAAAGAGGAAAAGAAAAAAGAAACAGGCCTGGGAACAGGGTTGCAGTAACACCACAATATTGGCTGTAGGTAAAAAGGAAATAGTCATTAAAAATGTAGCAATTAGGTTTGTCACAATTATTACATAATAATGATGGAATTATCTGAATGAATTGCTATTATTTTTCTTAATCAAGACAATTGCCTCTGGCCATCTGTATAAAACAGCTTGATATAACAGTACTGTAATTTTTCTTAAAGCAACTTGTGATTGTTTTCCACTGTAAGACTTTTGACTGTTGTTAACTTTCCATGTCTTGGTCTTCAAGCTAAAACAGAAGTAATAATAATAATAATAATACATTTAATTTATAATGCACTTTACAAGTAAGTACAGTTGCTTTCGATTCAACCCACGTGGATTAACATTACCTGGATGAATGATAATCTACACAAACTGGTAAATAATGTTATTATTTTGCTTTGAGTGGAAAATTCCTTACAAATGTTAATATCAACTAGAACCTAACTTTTCCCTAATCAGATATTGATGTGAACCTCATATCTTGTCATCACATTAAGTTTTAATTAAAAAAAAGAAACCAAAAGCCCAACATCTTGAGCAATTTCTTGATTTAGTAGTAAAAATGAAGTGGTCAACTCTTGACACCATAAGTCTATAAGTTCTATAGATCCATCAACCCCACCCTTGGCTGGCCACAGCTACTGGTCCATCAAGGACATTAGTCATCATTTAAGCTTTTCAATGAGTCTTGATTTATACATACTAAATAAATTGCCTTTATACTTTATTAGGTCTAAAATGCAGATTAATTAGAATGATTAAGAATGAACAAAAGGAATTAATGTAAGATATGATGAAATAAGATGACGCTATCACTTCCAAATGGATTGTGAATCACAATTATTTGTATGACAATTCATTGTCAGCTAAAATGTCATGATTGTGACAGCCCGAATAGTAATGGATGAATCATATAAGGAATAAAATATGCTTTATTATACACGGAACCTGTAGGGAATTAACTTAAGGTGAACCTGCAGGTAGTTCCGTGTCTTCGGTTTCTCTCTCGGGCACTCAGACTGGGCAGAGCTGCACTGGTTGTCATCCTCCACCGCCTTGGTTAAAGACCTTGGCTCATCCAGTGTTCCTGAGAAACGGTTCAATGAAGTGTTTTGTTAACATAACTGATACACCAGCTGACTGTAAGAGGTACATTTCCATCAGCCAAAACAATGTAACCATTGACAGGGCAAGTGAATACGATTGGTTATAATGTTACATTTGCCCCTGTCAAAAGGGTCGTAGAATTACAGCCAAAAGATGGAGCAGGAATAAAATCCCTTTTCCAGTACTCATCTAATTAGTTAGCAGCAGTTAAATTTTTCAAGTTAAAATCATGCAAACACTAATAAAGTGAACAAACATTAGCGCATTTTAGCTAGCAACATTAGCCAATAATTACATTTTCGAGGTAGTGTTCGAGGTAATGTGTTGTTATTACAGTTTCTTACAAATTAATTCTTTTTGGAAAAGGGTATCATAATAACTACCATAAGTTAATATAAACCTACCGTTTTCATTTGCACAGTATGACATTTTCAGTTGGTTTAGCGAAAAAAGTCAAAACTGCATTGAATGTGTTGCGGTCACGAATAAATTAAAAATAATAAAAAAGATTTTTGATCAACTCAATTAAACTACATAATATTACCGTTATCCGGCAAAACGATATACAGATACCGTCTAGTCAGGGAAATAAGATCAATGAATTTCTAAGCAAGACCTTCCACACGACCATACTACGTTAAGTCACAACGTCTCCTTTTTATATACCAAATTCTGATGCGTCCTGAATGCACCATTAGATGTGTCAGCTTACTTGCTTATATATTATTAGTTTAAAATAAAACGCTTCACATTGTTTTTTCAGTAAGGTAAAAAAGTTTTCAGTATGTGTTATTGCATGGAGCAATTCATTGTAATGTGATGTGATGATGTAATGTGATAGCGCGGGCTATGACATTGGGGGACTATGGCTATTATACATTACTAGGATACTGCGGGAAAATTCAATGGAAAGTTATTTCCTTGTTTCCTGATATTACAGCAATGCACCTCTGTACATCACAGACTGACTTAGGTAATCGAACAACTCTGTTCACTCGTGCGTTCACTGAGCTCTAGTCAAAAAGTGTTCGCTTCCATATTCAACAGCACCTGCTGTTGATTGCCCTGACCTTAAAGAGTGTGGCTTTGCTCGGCTGTAGCTATACACCCTCTATGGCTTGGAGGAGAATTACATAAAAACAAAATATTCACAGGGCAATAAATGGCTTCTACGCTAATGCTATAAAATCATGAAAATATCCTGATATATCATGAAATATCTTGTTCTGAAAAGTAAAGCTCTTGTAATAACGTATGAAATATCATGTAATAATGATTAAAATGTATATTATAAGATGACATACGATACAATATTTAGTTTACAGCACTCAAACACAATTTACCACTAATTATTATTATTAATATGATTCCTGGGGACGTTGAAGATTATTATAAATTAAATGTATTATTATTATTATTATTATTATTAGTTGATTGCTACCGCAATGTGACTACATTTCCCAGTGTTCCCTTCGTTCGTGTCCTCGACCTCTTTCCCCAAACTACATCCGGTCTGTCACGAATAGTTAGAGCATGATCGTTCACATTTATTTACAAAATAACAGAGCGTCTTTACTATTTGAACTTAACTTAATTTCTCCCCAACTATAGTAAAATGTTCCTCAATAGCTGGCTTCGGGTTTGCACCTTGTGTAGCCGTATAGTTCACAGCAGCAGAGGAAGAAGAGGAGGATGGAGGACACAGACAGGGCACATTGGTCTGATCTATACTAACATGACTGGTGTGCAACATTGGGGTTCAGAAGCACCAAAACGCTTCTGTCACAGTGGTTTGGGGGACTTATACGAAAAGGAAACTGTTCAGAAGTACGTCCAGCAGCGTTTGAAGGAGTACAGAGACACCAGTAATAACCTACAGCATACATACCTCAGTGAGTTAGACAGGAAACTGCTGCTAAAGAGACACTCAGAGCTGCTGCCTCTGGCAAATTTGTTTGAGAGAGTTCAAAAAGCCGTGAAAGACCTCGAGGAGGTTCTCTCTCTTCTGCGCAGTGAGTAGTTTTTAATTCTTTCTTTTTTATTATTGCAGTAACACGTTGAAATATAAAAACTTAAAAAACATTATTATTAACTCAACTGCTCAGAGCTGTTTTCGCAGCAAAGGGTGGACCTACACTACATGAGTTAGGTTATAGCATGACACTATTCAGTATGGTGAAGTTAGTACATTTCCATAGGTGTGAATGTGATGTGATTAACTGGCTACTATCCAATGTCTTTGAACTTGCTCTAGCCCTGCCACAACTCTGCAAAAGGAAAAGTAGTTTAAAAAAAATGAAATAGATGATAACTGGTCCGTCTTCATCTGCATTTATTAAAATAACACAAGTTATAGATTGCTTGAAATTATCTTTGAAAGCATAACCCACCTCTTGCTTTCCCCTTTGACCACAGGTTCAGCTGGTACCCAGCATGAAGATGAACAATTAACACAGCTGTTGAAAGAGGAGGAAGAACAAATTTCCTCCAAGATAATTGCATTAAGAAAAGATGTAAGAACACACAGGCATGAGCAGATATGTGTAGAAATGTGTGGTTGACCTTTTAAGTGAACAAGATTATCTTCTTTGTGTCCAGCTGATGAAAGCTCTTGTGCCCTCTGACCCTCTTGACTCCAGTAATATAATGCTGGAAGTTGTATCGGGAAGAACAACAGGAGGTACGAAAGGATTCAAACTTATCAGCTCATTAAAATCATAATTGACTCTGAGTTTACGTAACTATAAAAAACAAGTATCTCACTGAATGATTGGAACATACTGGCTTCCCTTTAAAATAAGTACAAGTGGATTGCTTACAGTCCGAACATCCAAAGTTTTCCAGTATTTGGCTGGTAGTTAATGGTAAATAATGACTTCTAACATCCACAACAGCTCACTCGATGTTTTCTTGATATTGTTCTATGAGGTTTTAGGAGACATCTGTCAGCAGTTCACCAGAGAAATGTTTAATATGTACCAGGGATTTGCGTCTTACATGAACTGGGACTTTGAGGTACTGAACTACACAAATGCGGATTATGGTAAGTCCTATTTCTGTATTGTTCATGCTTTGCAACTTTTTTCAAAAAACAAAACACATATGTTCTCTCCAAAGCTTAAGTTATTAAGTAACGGAATTCTTTAATCCTCAAAATAAAATGTTCTATTTAGAAAAGACATTCTGGGGTCTGCCTTGTTTTTTATAATCTTGTGTTAAGCAAGTTTAACTCAGTTCCACAGTGACACTAAGAATTAATGCACAGTTAACAAAAAGGCTTTAGGCTGACTTGTATTAATGTAATGGTTCTTGAAATGGTCAGTGGCAGTAGATACTATTTTTAATTTCGGTGCTACTGAACTTCTACTATCCCCTGCCTTCCCTTTGTTGGTTAAACGTATGACACTTATTAAAACAAAGTTATCATGTATTTTAAACACATTAAGAGACCGTAGTTATATAACGTAACTTGAAATTAAAATAAATAGTAAAAACTGAAACATATTAGGTGGCTAAGCAGAAGCAGCAAATCCACACCAGATACAGATACGAGACTTATCCAGGTGAATGCCACTGGCCAAAGCATTATAATAATTTGGGTGACTTTTGGCAAAACTTGTTGGAGTAAATGAGAAGTTCTGGTGATATGGACCAATTAACAAGTTAGGGGCAGAATGGCACTCGACAGGGATTGATAGAGTTTACATGAATCGTTGAATCATAACGTCTCAGCTTCCTGGATCAACCTTATCTCTCAGGTGGTTTGCACCATGCAGCAGTAAGAATAGCTGGGGAGAGCGTGTATGGACATCTTAAGCATGAAGGAGGAACACACCGGGTGCAAAGGATCCCTGAGGTGGGCCTCTCTTCCAGGATGCAGCGTATCCACACAGGGACCATGACTGTCATTATCCTACCTCAGCCAGTAGAGGTACACCCTCTCCTTATTTCTTCACTACCAGCTTTGCTATCCATTTACTGTGATTCAAAAGCGACTATATTTTTTGTTCTTCGTTCATAGTTCGATGTCCAAATTAATCCAAAGGATCTCCGCATCGACACTTTCAGATCCCGAGGCGCTGGAGGTCAAAGTGTAAATACGACAGACAGTGCAGTCCGAGTTGTTCATCTCCCAACCGGTAAAACTTGCAAGAACCATTATAAAGCTCCTCCAGCCTCTCAGACCTCAAACATCAGGCTTTGCTGCATCTTTTCTCATGGTTATCTCTACAGGCATAATAGCTGAGTGTCAGCAGAGTCGCTCTCAGCTGCAAAACAGAGACACCGCCATGCGTATGCTGAGGGCCAGGCTCTACCAGAGCGTGATGGGTAAAGAGACCGAGCAGAGGCAAACAGCACGAAAACAGCAGGTCATTGAACTCATTATATTATTTCACTCTCCATTCAGCGTTTGTGATCAGATTCAGTTTTTTTCTTAATTCTGTTAAAATATTTTCTTGCCAGCTTGGCATAAAAGTATCCTGCCTGCTAATAAAGACCTAACAGCACAGCCATGGATTTGTTTGGCCTAGCATTTGAAAGAGAACAACTTTATCTAGAGGAGCTTGCTCCACCTTAATAAAACATTTTTAACAGTAATATTGGCAGATATTCATCTTTTTTAACTGTCTCATTCTTATTTGGTTGTTGACGTGTCTCTAACTAAAGGTGGGCACACGCTCTCAGTCAGACAGGATTCGTACCTACAACTTCAGCCAGGATCGTGTCACAGACCACAGGACTGGATATGTGACTAGGGATATAAAGGTTAGATATTAAAGGAGTGTCTTCTCATCAGTATTATTTGTTTGAATCATAAGAAAATTTAGATGGGTATGTTTTCTTTTCATCCAACAATCTTTCAAAAATGACCAAATGTTGCATATGCCAGTTGTGCAAGAGTTGAATCTTATTCTCTGTTGTTTTAGTCTGGGTTGTTGACTCCAAATCTCTCTGCTTCTGGTCCATGTTTAGGAGTTTATGGGAGGAGGGGAGGCTCTCTATGATCTGATCATTGATGTACTAAAACATGCAGAGATGGAGGCTCTTCTTGCTGTGGTGGAGAGCAGCAGCAGTCTGAAGCCAACAGAGTCTAGACAGTCTGCAGACTGATAACCACCACAACTCAGTGTACTCAACATACAGTATGTCATCTGGTGGTTTGTAATTACATTACAGTGTCTATTCGTATCTACCCCGCTATTTAGTGAGGTGGGAATAATGGGAATAGATTTTGTCCTTTACATTTAATTTCCAAAGAACAACTAAAAAATCATTTAATAGTTTTTCTCAAAATTTCTAAGCAGCGACAAAGTAATAAGCTGGTTTCTTTACAATATGGAAACTGTGAATTTTCTCATTCATTTCCAAGGTTACAAATTGAAATTAAGCTCATTCTGTGAGTAGGATAACTCCAATACCTTTTTTTTATATATGAATCTTTATAAGTACATATCTCATGCACTCCAGAGGTTACCAATGATATTTTGGGAATTTTTAAGTTTTTTTTAAATTTATTAGGACTAAATGATAAAAGTTCTCATTCTTAAATGAAATATACCGTTGGCGAGGGACCCTTAGTATTTGAATGTAATATGAATGGAAATGTATGTAATATATGAATATGGAGCTCGCTCCTAATTATTTTCAGAGGATTTTATTTTTTTAATAAAATATAAGATTGTGTTTTGTGTCATGTTTGGCTTTACTACAGCTGTGTTAGTAGGTAATACTTATTATAAAGTACTGTTATTTCAATAGTATAAGAAAAATGATAAAACTACCCTATAGGTCAGTCATTAAGAGGAGTCACAGCTTTATGGTAAACTTACTTTGAAAAATTTGTAGATGTTGTAATTCAAAGTTTGCTCATACCTTCTTTAACAAAGAATCATAACATCTATTATTGCTTTCAAATTTAATGTTTTAAGTTTGTTTACAGTAAAGCTTACCTTATACACTGTATGTAAACATTACTGGTTGTTGTTGGTAGGTATCCTCTGCACCCTCACCAAAATCATGGCAAACCCTGCTTGTGTGTGCCAGCTAAACACCAAACCAGTATTTTTTCATCATGTCTGCACAAAATCAAATAGTTCTGTACTTATTAAAATCGTTTTTTATCAATATTTGTTCAGTTAAGTTGTCAAAATAATTAATAAAAATTTCAAAATCAATTTTTTTATTTAATACTACTCATTCAGCTTAGAGAAATTTTAACATTTTATTGGACAAATGCTGCAGTGTTTCCACAACAGTGACTATAACATAGCTTGCACTTGCAATTGAAATTGCAAACATGGAAAATACAAAAGTAATATTTGAATTGCTCTTAAAAGGTACAGCAAACTGCCATAACACTATAACCACTGACACCTAGAGTCAGTAACATTTCATTACGACTGCTTGTCAGTGGGTGGAAAATGCGGTTGACATGATGGAAGCTGAAATAAATGGGCAGCTGAGTAGATGGGCAAATTGCAATAGCCAGACCACTGGGTCTAAGTATCTCAAATACTGCAGTCCTTGTTGGGTGCTGCTCGTATACAGTGGTTAGTACCTTGCAAAGAGGTCTAAGGACGATGGACGACGACTGGTCAACTGGCAACAGGGTAATAGTTGCCCACAGCTTATTGATGCACATAGAAAGCAAAGTCTAATCCATGTTGTCCGATACCCCAGAAGAGTTATCGTATCATATATTACTGCATAAGTTAATGGTGACTCTAATAGAAGGATGTTGGGACACACAGTGCACCGCAGAGCTGTTTTGGCGAGAAACAAAAACAGATAGGGGGCTATACTGTTAGGGCTTATTGGTGTATAAAATTGCGCTTATCAGGCCATATGAAGAATTTTACAAAGTGATCACAATGGGATTCTGATAATAAAATGGAAATATGACTATTAAAGTGTTGCATACCCTTTATAACGACGGACCACACTACAAGTGTTCAATGGTTGACATTTTAGATAAGGACAAAAACGTTTTGTACATTTAATACACTTCAATGTTTAAGACCTGCATCAGAAAGTTCTTGAAAGAATTGTTTAAATGTCTTATTTTTTCTGCATTCTGGCTTGAATGTTTCTCCATATTTGGGTCAATCGTCGTTGTCTCTCTGTCGGAGGCTCCTGGATTTGCCGCTCTGTGTTTTGCTTTTCCTGAATGAAGTGGGTCCACCTTCCTCTCCAAGGGAGGTGATGATACGTTCCTTGAACTTCGGTTTTTGCTCTGCCGGCAGGACAGCTGGAGCGCTCGTGGAAACTTTCTGGAACTTGGGCAACTGCAAGTCCACTTTGGAACTGGAGAGGAAAGAGGTTTGGCATTTAACAGGGTTTACAGGCTACCTATAGTCAGTACCCTAATAAACTAGTCAAACTGCACTTACTATGGATCCACCACTTCCTTGATCCGTTCCCAGGCCCCATATGGATTTGCAGCTTTCGGCCTTCTGGCTTGTGTCACCCACCGTGTCACCACCTCCTTCTTTTCAGATTCAGCAGTCTTATTTTGGACCTCCTCTTCTTTTTTCGTGTCATCAGCTTCCTCTTTATGAGCATTCTCACCTACTTCATCTTTTCCTTTCTTTTCCGGAGAACCAACTTCAATTTTCCGTTTCTAAAAAAAAAAAGAAACAGGAGTTAACTATGAGGTCTGGATTTTTCCCAACAGAATTCTGACAAGCAGATGTTAAAAATTCTAATTCAAGAAAAGTCCTATTCCCTGCAAGGTCTCCTCTCACCTTGAAGCTGCTCGTTGGGGCAGTGTGCGGCTCAATGGTTTCTTCAGAGACTTCAGCTTCCTGGGATGCTGTGGCCTTGTTTGAGCTCTCATCTGCTCCTGAAGGTGGCTGAGGGGTTGAAGGTTCCCCCTGACTCTTTCCTTCTTGGTCAGGTCCGGATGCCTCCTTGGAAAGAATGCTTGCTGGCTTTTCCCAAATTGACTCTGAAGTGAGGAAGATAGTGTGTGATTTTAATAAACGTTTTACTTAAATTCTGGCCATAAAATGGACTATATAAAAATGTAAGCAAATAATCTTGCAGTTAATAAAACCACCTCCACTGTCCGTATTGTAGTAATATGTATAACCATCAGGACTGACAGCTTCCAACCAAAGACCGCTTGAGGAGCTCTAAAGGGAACACAGTATTAATGTAGAAACGTGTCAACAGAACAGAACATTTTATTGAAAATTAAAATTAAAATAGAAATGACTAAATTATTAACCTTGACCGGAGGCTGCTCAGAGGCTGAAGCCACTCCCTGGAAACCATCTGGCTTCTCCCAATGAGATTCTGTAGTTAGAAAACGAAGACAAGACCAGATTGGATAAAAAAAAACATTCAGACCTAATTAACCCAGTTTGAGTTTAAACCCGATCAGACCAAACTAGTTGTAGACAATGTTAACCTGGTTCATTTAATTGGTTTCTTAGTTTCAGAATATACCAGTTTAAATGGCAGTGTCAATTAGGAAATAATACAAGCAAAAAAAAAAAAGTATTCTGCATAGACCAGATTTGATTAAACCAGTTTCAGACAATTCCTAGGCTGATTACACAAGTTTCAGTGTAAACTAGAGCAGATAAAAAGACTCTCAATGTAACCCAAAACGAACAAAACCGGTATAAACATTAACCATAACAAAATAAATTACTTTTCATGTAAACCAGAGCAGGCTAATAAAGTGACACATAAACTCGTTACAGTCACAATCAGAATAGAGTAAACAGGTTTCACTGTAAACTAGCACATACTAGGCAAGCTTCAGTGTGAGCCAGAAAACATTTCCGGCTAAACCTGTTTAATTTTCATTGAATTACAGCAGATTAATTAAATTTCAATATATACCAGGTAAGTTTAAACCAGTTTTCAACTCACCAAGAAAACATTAAAGGCTATTACTGTAAGCCAGACCAAAGAAAGAAATGTAATTTATATCAAATACGATTAAAATCAGCTTCAGACTAAACCGGTTTAAATTTCAGTGGGAAAGACAGATTAAACAATTTTCCACATACATCAGATTAGATTAAACCAGTTTCAATGTAAACCAGAACTGACTAAACAAATTTAAGTATATAAACAAATATGGACTAAACAACTGTCAGTGTAAACCATTTTCAGACTAAGCCAGAGCAGATTAAACCAGTTAAAGTGTAAGCTAGTCTCCCGCTCCCTTTAGGGGTCGCCGCAGCGTCCATCTTTCCCTGTCATCTGCATCTTCCTCTAGTTACGCCGACTAACAGCAGGTCCTCTCTCACCACATCCAGAAATGTCCTTTTTGGTCTTCCCCATTTTCTCCTGCCTGGTACCTCCATCTTCAGCATCAGCAGAGCAGTCGTCTCTAAACCATAGAGCAGAGCTGATCTCACTCCTGTCTAGTAAATCTTTGCCTTTACTCTTCTGTAATAGATAACTCCTGATACCCTTCTCCAACCACTCAACCCTGCCTGCACTTGCTTATTCACCTCTTTTCCACATCTCTCTAAACAGTACACCCAAGTCCTTGAACTCCTGCAACTTCTTCACCTCTACTCCCTGCATCATCACCGTTCCACCTGCCTTCTTTCCCTTCACAAGCATGTATTCTGTCTTGCTGCGACTGACCTACATTCCTCTTCTCTCTAGCGCATGCCATAACCTCTCCAGGTTTTCTTTCCGCCTACTTCAAAGATTAAAATAAACAGTCCTCGGAGTGCACAAACCTTCACCAAAGTGTATTTCTCCCCATGATGCCATTTCACTTAAAAGCAAGAATCCAATTATAGTTTGACCCTCATAACATGACTAATTTCAGGTTAAAACCTATCCCTAGAAATTTGGTTTCATTGATTATACAGGTAGATAGTGGAGTGCCATGGCAATACTACCTGCCGCACCTCCTTTGGTGCCTCTATGTCAGCTTGCTGCAGGGTCATCAGCCGTGTACCACCGCTCCACAACGTTTCATCCCTTTAAACCCGAAACATCTCCTAGTGGTAGGGCAGTGATAGGGACATCTTCCTCCCACCCCGTGCAGACAAACATCATGCTAGTTGATGGTGTTGCTCCAGCACCTGTCCTTGCTCCTTAGTCAAAGTTGTCTCTTAGGGCCTCTTCTGGAGGCTCTTTCAGGGCATTCCGCTGGTTACCTCCAGTTATTCTCTGGTGGTTTCAAGCCTGCAACTCTTGCTTTCCTCCAACAGCTGTCTGGCATACTTGAAGGGGTTATGGAAAAAGTTGTCTCTTTCCTTCTCCTCATTCTTCTTCTTTGCATTTACGGATGCGCTCAGCTCTCCTTGGGCTGGCTAGTCTCTGCTTCATTTTCACCCACACCACTTTTAGGCCTTCTCTCTCCCTCGGCATTGCCTTTCTCATGCTCTTTCTGATGATGATGCACCAGCTGCTCTCTCTCTCGCCCTCCTTCTTTGTCTCGGTGCTGTGGGTATCTTGATGGTACTTTTGCCAAACCTGGCTTTACATTCCTGATAGGTAATATCCCAAAGCAGGTTAATTTGTGCATCCACGCTCCCTGTCAGTGACCTCTCCAGGATCTCACAGAGAACTGTGTCCAGTTTCTACCACACTGTTGACCCGTTAGGCTTCGGCCACTTGTTTTTATCCAACTTAGCTGGGGCTTTTCTAGCCATGTCTCTTGACTCTGGTCTTTCAGGACAGGTGAGTGTGTTTCCTTGGTGCTCACTCGGTGGGTCATTCTCCACTAGAGGGCCTTCCTGCTCTATTGTCTGTATTCCGTCAGCATGCAGGGTCCTTTGGCGCTGTGGCTTTCAACCTGGCCTTCAGTCCCTCTTGTCTGGTCTGCTGGTGCAGTGCTAGTTTGATGCTGGTGCAGTGCTAGTTTGATGCTGGTGCAGTGCTAGTTTGATGCTGGCGCTTCCTTCCACACAATTAGTATCATTACCGATTTGCCAGTTATTCAACCAAACAAAACTAAATAAATAATGAATAAAGGTTTTCCAGATTCAAATGATTCTTTCTTCCCTGAACGTCAGTGACCAAACCTTACACCAACCTTCAGGAAAATCTATTGACTAGTTTTTGTGTAATCCTGCAACCAGATAGCAAATATAACAAATCCCAAATGCCAGGAATAACATAACCTTTGCAGAGGCAATAAAAAAACAACCAAATTGGAGAGTGACAGAAGTATAACACTGCATAAAAAGTTATTATGGACAGTTTCAATTGGCATGACAAATTGGTGCGTTCAGATTATCCTCACCTCCAGTTACTGTGTTGTAATAGTACTTGTTTCCACCATCTGTCTGCCCTTCAACCCAAATCTGCGTCTTAGTTTGGTCTCTTGGTTTCTTGTTTGCTTTCTGGTTCTTGTGGTGTTTTTTGCCATGAGGTTTCACCTGGATTTTCACCTGAGGTTTTGGCTGAAGTTGGATTTTTGTGGTTGTTTGAACGGGTTCATCTAATCCTAACACAAAAGACACAGTGAAAACTATTATAACAGAGAAAAGTTTTCACCTTAGCAGCCCACATTTGATACATTATTTCCATTTAAGTATCCAACAATTACCTGCTGCCTCCCTTTCCATCCTCTTCAGATCTTCCTCATATGCCTTAAGCGCAGCCTCCTCCATTGTTGCAAAGTCTTTTGACATTCGTTCCTCCTGTTTCGCCTTTGCAACACTCTTCTTTTTAATCTGCAGTAGCCAATAGACGAGTGCTTTAGGGTCAGAGTATTATACATGGGCCATATCTCTCCTGCCAGTCCAGACAGCATGCCAAGATCAGGAAGTTATTCTTGGCTGTCCGTATTCATGCCTATTATTATTATTATTACATGATAAAACATCAAATTTGAATAATGTTACACTATTTTACACAACTATATATCATGAGAATATAGATGGGAAGAGTTCGCAGTTACATAGATTTGTAAAGAGCATGAATATTGTGGTAGTCTTAATTTTCAATGATTTCTACTCCCAGACAAAAAAGAAGTTTACATACAAAAATAATAATACCTCAGAGATCTTTGCAGTAACATTTTCTTTGTGGTTCTTCCCTCTTTCATGGAATTCAATACTCTGCAGAGCAAAACACATTACGACAAACGTAAACATAATGTGTGAATACTATCCTCGTCAACATGAACTGTGTAATAAGGTCTACTCACAGGTTTATTGTCCGCAATCCAGCACTTGCAGTACTGACAGAATTTCCTTGGTTGTGATTTCCAGTAGTCAGCCCTGAAATGCACATAATTATATTTAACAACTAAAAGATGAATGGACTGGATTACCTTTAGCCTGGATAGTCAACACGATTTAATGGTCAATTAATCTCTTAACCAACTGTTTTATATATTTTAACTTAAAATACATTTCTCATTGTATATTTAATTGCTAGTCACTTACATTTTAAGTTTTGGTGGCTAGTTTACTGTAGATAAACTAAAACAAACCAAAGAGATAAGAAACAGCTTTCCTCGTTTCTAACATGAAAACACTGTCCTTCAGTGATGACGTAATCAACAGTCGCGGCAAAGAATGAACCTTAACCGGATGCGACATGGCAAATCATACTATGGCGACGCCATGATCCACCCCAGTTCTACTTAGATTGGCTTTGCTTGGCGGTGTCGTTTCTCTATTTGTAAAAGTTTTTACTTTTAGTGGGACTGAAATGCGTAATCTATTTTTGTGAACAACAAAGATGCGAAGGTAGCGGGCGCTGGTGATACAGTCCCCGGACAACGAGTAGCCTCCACTGTCTGACAATGTCGTCAACATTAAATGATTGGAGTCGCGTGATTAGATGTCCGCACTGTCTGCCAAAAGAGGGAGGAGAACTATTTGAGGTAACATAAATGTTTGGATTTTTTAGGGTTTAAGTGCAGTATGGGTTTGAATGAGGTTGTTTCGACACGGTCAGGTTTAATGTGTGCACCAATTGATCGTTAAGGTTGGAGCCCATCAGTCCTTTTGTATGGTCTATAAAAAACAAAACAAACTGAAACAAGGTCATTATCAATATTTGTAAATTACATGTACAGACTGAGGGTGTAACCTAACTAACTGGCACCAAAAACCCTAAAGGGCATTTTGCACGTAAACAAATGGTTCCTTGTGTCTACATGGTAAGTTTTCAAAACAACTTTTAAAAAATGGTATCAGGTTAGAACGTAAAAAACATATCTACTCCCTAAATATTAAATATTAAATTGAAATGTGAACCTCCACTCTTTTTTGCTATCCACACACAAAATGTTTTTGCTTTAAACTGCAAAAAAATATCATACGAGAAAATGGAAATTGGCTCAATGAGCTCAAACTACAATGGCAACAAGTCCATTCTTGATGCAAAAATATAATTCTACTGTTACTAATATTTTACAGTACTACTATGCAAACCAATGTGTAGCTGTGGCATGTATTTCACATTCAGGTACACCCACTAAAAAAGTTTATACAATAAATTTAATTTTGTTAAAATGCTAATTTCATTCATTGAAGCAGTCCAGGTTTACACAGGTGTCTCATCTGGCACACTGTAAAATTCTTTGAGAATTTCTTTTAATCAATTTTGTGACAGTACAGAACTCTGTCACCTAAGTATCAGTGTTAACCAAACCACTTGGGTAGAAAAAAATAACTCGCAGCTTGCTGGACTAAACTACTTGAAAAATTTGGCCCAAATCGGTTGTTTTTTCTTTCTCATGCGGCTTTGAACTGATTTTTCCCAAAACAAAAAACCCTGAATCTGTTATTGTAGATCTGATTTGGGCTTCATTCATATGTGGTCATAATTGAGATGTGTAGACATATCTGATCACATATTAGCAGGAGTCCGATAGTTCTGATTCATACTAATACAATAGTAGTTTGTCCAGTCAGATAAGAATTTACATTGCTTTTCTTCCAATGAGCACACTTGGATCAATATTTAGTCTACTATGGTGAACAACGTCAAATATGGAGGATCGCAGGAACGACAACTGGGAGTCATTGAAGTTGCAAATTTAATCTGGGGGAAAAAAAAGGGAAACCGCATTTTGTCCCTCAGCCTTAGAATATGATGGACCATCATTTTTCAAGTGTACATGCTGATTTCTTTTTAGTCAAAAATCATTGTTCATTCTTGGCGTAATTAACTTTTACTCATATTAACACTTTGATTGACAGAAACTCTTGCCATCTGGCTACAACCATCTTCTGTGTGTCAATGAACCCAGTGACAGTAACGAGGATGCTTTTCGAGCTCATTTGAAAGTGAAGCTCTCCACTGAGGAAGAGGTTGAGAAATGGTTGCAGGATCTTCAGTATTCCTCCTCCTGGACCTGGAGGGTAGCCAGAACCTACCCACAGTCAGGACGGTACAATGCATTTCGAGTAAGTGTTGCATCTCAATGTTCTTGGAGCGAAAGGATAGCAAACAGGAAAGGTTTTCATATTATATATTTGTCTGCAATGCTGTATGAAAACACATAAACCAATGAAACAAAACATTCAACAGGTCGATCTCAGATGCCAGTACAAGACTTATTCAACTGGGAAAATGTCACGCAATACAAACTGCCCTGCGACCATGTTCCTTGTCCTCAAAAGACAAATGGAAGACAGGAGATCAAGGTAAAATGCAAAATAATAACAAGTGCTGTACTACTTCTTAACTGTCGTAAGGGATATTTCATTGCATTAATGAATTATGGGTGTCTTTTATTTGTTCAGTTTACTGTAGTTTCCTCTTGCCATCAGATCTAGAGACCCACACATGCCAGAGGGTTACTATCTCCAGGTGAAGTGGAGGAATGAGCACAACCATCCGGCAGCATCTGATGATGTTACACACAAGAACCATATGTCAGGTGCCACCATCATTAAACTGACACAGCTGTATGAGAAATCATCATCCTTACTTGACACAATCAAGTATAACCTGCAGGAGGATCAACTATACTACGTCGTGAATGAATCATTAGGTAATTTTAACTTAATAAATATAGTTGAATCATCGCACTGTGCCATATTATGAAGTACTCATACTCTATGTAACAAATATCATTATAATGTCCAAATTGAGCACATGCCTGTTGTACAACATTAGAAATGAGGTGGTGTGCACAGAGAACATCATAATGTATTATCTTTCTTTACCTCAAGTAGATGAAGACCACCAGGCAGCTGAAGACTGGGAATCTGCTCAGGACCCGGGGACAGCAGGGCCAGGTAAGAATGGCTTTCTCAACTTCTCACATTTACCTTTTTCCTTCGACATCTTCACTGGACAAAACTGTCAATTCATTATGCCTGTTATCTTTTCAGGCACCTCAGGAGAAGTACCTCCAGAGTGTTTGGACAGACAGCTTGATGACATTGTTGCACTCATCAAAAGCAAACTGCGGGAGGACACAACATTCTCTGCACCAGTAAAATCATTTGTGTCCAGTTTCCACAAGCTGAAAACCGACTATGCTCTTAAGTCTGCACTGCACTGCTTTGGCAAGACCACCCACATTGCTTCCAAAATTTGTGCACCACCGAGAGGTTTTGTGGTACAAAGATCCCCCAGAGTTGGCAGACCCCCAAAAAGCTCTAGAAGAGAGCACCCCTACACGAAACAAGGGAAACCAAAAGGTGAACGACACAATTTGACCGTCAGTGTGCAGGAAAATGCATTAGTTGTGCAAAACATTAATGGGTAATGTTTTGTGTTCCCCGACACAAAATGGATCGGGCTTATTGGAATGACTACCGTCCTTTCATGTGTGCGTGCACTTGAAACTGAATTGAAGTTTCCTCTAAAAAAAAACATTTAAGAATTGGAGAGAATTTTGTGACCAGTTTTAGTATGTATAATTGTAGATTGTGTATCAAAAAGTGCTACGGAACCATTTTTGCTTTTATTATAACTCACATTTGCTTTAGGGGTATATTGTTGTATATATGAACTGTTTTTTATAACCTATTAAAGCTTGAATGATTTTTCTTTCCAATTACTCCTATATCAATTATTTTTCTAAACAAAAGTATGCATTTGAATTAGTGCTTTAAGTGGAAAAAAATAAGTTGCTGTACTCCCCTTATTTTCCTTTCAGCATGTGTATTGGGCGGCCGGTATCAGCAAATCATTAAGTAATACGTTCTGGATTTCTACAGTGAATAAAAGATACTCGAAGATAATGCTGATTTTCACAACATTCATATATTCAACAAACTACTTCAGTGTGTCACACAAACAAAGAACCTATGCATCCCTGTGCTCAATGTCCAGTTCCCCCCCCCATGTCATTAAAGTAGCTTTGATGTCACCCGGTCTGCATTGGAGGAATCTACTGGAGGGTAGTGAAACAAGATGACTTTACTTCCATTGGAGAAGGCATGTTGTCTCTTAAAATCAAACTGGTGCTCAATATTCCCTGTGAACACACAAGGAGACGGACATGGATTGGAAATCAGACAAAATGAAAACTAGAGAAGTAGGGCATGCAGTTGAAAATGAAGTCAATCCAGAAACATTATGTATTATTTTACTATTTAATAGCTGTTTATATACTTGATGGTAGTATAAATTTAGCGAAACATTTCTGTGAAGACCAACACTTGATATTCATGATTCACAAATAAGATGTTCATATACTTACAGAAATGGAAACAGTATGTTTTTGGGTTTGAATTGAATAGTCAGGTTTTTGGAGATTTGGAAGCATCTCACAGCTCACATCTAGTCTTTGTCAGGACTGAAAGAGAGAGAGGCAGAAATGGAGTTAGCTATGAATCTGGTGAAACATTCAGAAAATATATATTGAGACGTCATCATACATACAAAAGGCTCCAGCAGGTTTTGGGGTCAGCTTGAAGGGGTTTGGGGATTCGCGTTTCGTCTCATCTTTAGACCGTCTTCCCGTCTCCTGCCAAGACCTTAACAGAACTCTATAGACTGAACTACTTTAACTTAAAGGTTGCCCATTGCTGAAAAATCAGGTTCCAATGTCCACTTTATTAATGGGTCAGATGTCCGGAGAGCAAAGTAGCCTACTTGATCCTTTGACCAACAGTCTGGCTTTTCATCTTGAACTAAATTATTGTCAAGATCGCAACTAGCTGCAGTATCAGCATCAACAGGGGTTGTTATATCAACAGGCTCTCCGCTGCTAGCAGAGCCGCTAACGTTAGCTTGATGCTCCAGACTTGCATTTTATGGCTTGGTAGTATTTGTCATCATTCGACTTCGTTCCGATTCGTATTTTTGTGCACTTTTGCAACCAGGCCTACCTTTACTGCCGTGTTTTTATGCGTCCGCTTTTCCAGTTTGTCCAACGTTGATGTGACCCGTGAGCTTTAATCTGACGTTACATTTCCGTGAGAACCCTTCTTCCCAGTGTTGCTTTAGCACAGACACGTACGAGGGTGTAAGAGCTTAAGCTGAAGATTACATCTGTAATATTACGTTATGACTGACAATTTATGGAATTTCACTTTTTAATTAATCTGCATATATTGACCATGTTTAAATACTAAAGTGAATAAAGGTTGACATGAAGTCCCATATGGTCTAGCGGTTAGGATTCCTGGTTTTCACCCAGGCGGCCCGGGTTCGACTCCCGGTATGGGAACGACTACTTTTGATATTTTCCTCAATCCTATTCAAATCTACGGAAGAGCTTTTCTAACAATTGTATCACGTTATAACGTCATCATCTCCACGTTTTTAGATGAAAAATTTCATGTTATATCGTGATCGACAATTTTGACGTTATAACATGAAACTTTTCACGTTGTAACGTGATAGATTTTTGGGTTGAGGCATGGCGATATTCTGCTGTTATTAAGTGCTGTGGATGATATTATGATCAGTTTGTGAACACTACGAAGGATTTTAAAAGGCATAGGACTGTACAGAAGGAATAATGTGTCCGATCCTCTAGAGGTAGCATCATTTCTCATTGATACGCTGCAGGGAGGCTCCATGGATACAAGTTACACCATCTCAACTGCATCCAAGCTGGTTATGTGGTAACTCAGAGTAAAGTGAGAACTGAAGCCTTCTGGTATATGCATAAATAGTGCAATTGATGGCTTTTCAAGACTGATGGTATGGCTTCATGCCTATTCAACAAGCAGCGATCCCAAGACCATCGATGGTTTATTCATAACTGAGGTTGAGAAGGGGATGGGGACAGCTGCCAAAATCAGCACAGAACAAAATATACTTACCCACCGATAACCCCATAACATGATAGTAAATTTAGCGGAAACTTATCTGTCAATCATTTGTGGATACAAATATCAGCAGTTGTACATAGTTTGACTGTAGCTTACTTTTCACAACGTCATTTTGTACACCAGTATTCATTTTTCAGGAAAGCAATTTTGTTCCTGGGAATAGAAAAACAGGCCATTAATCTTTAATCTCACTGGTATTTTTCTTTAACAGGAAGCAGTGGGTGCTTGTAACGAAGAATGCCAACAGAGGGGACCTTATCCTTGTGATGAAACATTCAGTTTGTGTTGCCTTATAATGGCAGAACATTTCTTACACTCACCCACCACAGCAGATGAAGCCATGGAGCTGTACCTTTTCTTAAGAACACACATAATGAGAAATATATAAATTGAAACCAAGACATTTGGATAATTAATGATCTACACAATATGAACTGTTATGTTTTTTTGTTTTTTTTAACATATTTTTATGAAAATTATGAGAGCCATTTTGTTTTTATTTAGTTGGAAGGTAATAGTCTCCCAAATTATTACATATTAAAACAGGGTCTTATCTCTGAGGTAAACAATAAGTTCCACATGGCAGTATGGTCATGTAATATTGTGTCCCACTTGTTTTGAGAAGAGGATCTGGCTGTTATGATCAACCTTGGCGGGGTGGAACATAAACGAATAGGAGCCTGTTTTTTTATGCAGATGTTGCTTCATGCTGGTCTTCAGTCTGCTTTTTAATACCATTTTTGAACACTGCCAAAATGAATTGTGTGTAGAGTTTTTTGATGACTCTGGATCAGAAATGTGTGAATATACGGTCTAACAAATACTTTTAGTCAGATTTTTTAGAAATAATGACACTGGTTGCTATACCACCTGGGTCACCTTCAATAGCATCAATAAAAGGATGTAAGAATAGCAGAAGTGGTCTACCAAGGTATTCGATGCACATGTACATGCACATTGCAAAGTGCATTATAAATTAAATGTACTATTATTATTATTACATGGCTGCAGTTATGTTCACTGATACCAAATGAGTCCTGCCAACCCCCTGGAAACCCAACACTCTCAACCTGAGGTGTAAATTTTGTATTTCTTTAACAACAGGGCTTGCATCCCTCATTTTTGTTTGCACAATATAAAATAGAAATTTCCTCATCCCTAATACCAGAAAGAAGTGGTATACCCTTATTTTTTAAAAGATTGTGTAAAATGTGTTAGTTTAGTTATGTTCTTTAACTAAAAGCTACCAACAGCTCGATTTATTCGCATTGACATAAATGAAAGTTTCCACCTGACCAAAAATAAAAGTGAAAAGTTTTACGTTGGAAAATAACTTTGAATTTATTGCCATTTCACCGTGGAACCTGAGGCGGAGCAGGTATCACAAAAGTGGCGTGTCCCACTAACAAGGGACAAAAAACAAACCTAAGACTTCTGTGAAAATCGTTATGATAAACAAAAATGTGCCCAAAACAAGTTATGCATTAGGAAAACAAATTTCAGCACTTTACCTAAAACAATCGCATAGTAACGCACAATAAAACCCAACAGATTTTTGCAGAACCCAATTGGCGGAGTAACTTTGTCTTTGCAGCCTTAAATGTGCCCCTCCTGCTCTCAAGGTGCTCTGCTGCTTCGAATTAACATTTCTCCAACAGGTAAAACATTTATTAAACACTGCCCTCAACAACAAAAAAGCAAGATATATCCTGCTTTTTCAGCACATAATAAACATTAAACTTCCATCAAGCTGTTGTTAAAAATATATATTCAGGAGAATTTCCATCTCCTCCAAGTAAGCCCTCTGCTTTTGTTATTGACACATCAATTATTTGAATTCTACTCCTTCGTGATGCAAATTTGGTTACCATAGGTACATGATCGCACCAGAATTTCTCTCCTTCACTTATTCTTGTCTTTGCCATGTGAAATGGATTTTGACAACACTTTATATAGTATATATATATAAATAATATAAAAATATGATATAAAATATATTTATATATTATTATTATTATTATAATTTATAAATTGATTCTTGTATCTACTTCTACATTGAAGCACTTTGAGATTTAATCCAAATGTAAAGTGCCTTATAAATCAAATGTGTTATTATTATTATTATATAGATTCGTTTAGAAAATATATATTACTATTTATGGTAATAAGGAATTAGGTTTATCATTTTAATCCACATCATGGGTCTTCAAACCACCAATTTTTGTATGAGAATAAAATCCATCATATCACCTTTCAAACTGAAAGCATCTCTGTGAACAATAACTGGAAGGCAGTTTGATTAGATTTAAGTTAACACAATACCCAGGTTAGACGTCTTGGAGACAAAGTAAGAAATGCCAGATTGAGATGGTTTGGACACGTGAAAGGAGGGATAGTGGTCATATTTGTAGATGGATGCTGGAGATTGAACTGCCTGTAAGGGGGAAAAAAAGGAAAGACCAAAGAAGCGATTTTTGGATGTGGTGAAAGAGGACATGCAGTTGGTTGGTGTGACAGAGGAAGATGCAGAGGACAGGGCAAGGTGGAAACAAGTGATCCGCTGAGGGCGACCCCTAAAGGACACAGGTGAAAGAAGAAGAAAAATATAATTCATGAAGGGAGGAGAACGACTTCTTCTGATGAAAAGGAGGTTGAAGCTCGCTGTCTACCTTACTAGGATACGAAAGAGGTATCTCTTCTGTATTAAAAACAGTTCGGACACTAGTGATTTATCCAGGAAGTTTGAATCAATCAATATCTTTCTAACTTTACTGCAATCTTGTCCCTCCACATCTTGGCTCCTCTCTCTCAGACATTGAAAAACTTTTAAAAAGTATTTTGTTTTGCTTTAATTCCGTAAATATCAATTACAGTGTAACTACCTTGGGTCGAATCCTGGGGCGAACAGAGCTGTGACGTCACAAAAGGCACCTGTTCCACTTGCTGAAAAGCCTTGTGCGTCCTTCCATCTTCTGGGACTGCGTAGTTCTTCAAGTCAGACCTTGACAACTTCGCAAACACATTTGGTTTTGAGAGACGTCTACAACGTGCAGGACATAGTAAACAGAACAATGAGGTAAAGAACAGGTTAAGCCTGATATATATATTCAAAAGTCTTTATTAAAAAACACAACAAAAAGCTATTTTGGTAAACAGAACATTGAAATAAATTAATGATAAGAGAAACGCCTAACATTTATCCTTTTCTGTTGGGTATTACGTCATCAGTAAGCGCCTGTATGCAGCTGACGTTTGTTATCCTCGACCGGTGTACTTGCCGTCTCTGATCAGGCGCCCTGCCGGTAGTGTGGATCGCTTTCCTGCCCACACCAGGGTCGAAGCTACAGCTCGGGCGCCGTTTATGACCGGCGCCATGGCAGCGTCCTCAAACATGATAATGCTGGGGCCGCTGGTGGCTGCTATCGACCAGGGCACGAGCTCCACACGCTTTCTGGTGAGGTTAACTGGAACGGCTTACGGGGAACTCCCTCCCCGCCAGCTAGCTAAGTGTCCTGCATATTAATGTGTGAAAGCTGTCTGTGTCCTTGGTCAGTTCTGAATTTTGGGATTTTGATATTGAGCGAGACAACAAAATAATAGTTTAATTTCCTTTCTGATACAAACAATTAGCTGCATCATTATATTAAAAGCCATAAATCAATTAATCCCTAAGCTTCATCTACATAACTTGCCCAATAGGGCTAAACTCCTTGGGGAATGGGGTGACTCAGAGTCAATTTGCTACATTGGTGGTCTTTACAGTTGTGTTAGTTACCTTTTTGCTGTAAGTTTGACAAATTGCCTGCTCCAAAACATTGGGCTCTCCTTTTATAGTTGCCTTAAAACCAAAATGTGCAAACCCCATTTGACTTTGTGACCAGGTGATCATTGTTATGTTCTTGCAAAGTGATGCTCAACCAAAAAGGTGAAACTCCTCCAGAGAGAACCGTTGGAGGGGATAAAGGATTGTTTAATTTACCACTCTACACAGAATGAGAGCAACCAGATGACTGCATTAATGAACAGCAACATCAAATGGAGGAAAACATAGTGAAAAGAGTGATGGAAATATGTTACTTAGGATTCTATGATAATTATAACAGGCCTATGTGTATTGAATGTTTGAGTGTCTGTATATTGCCTATTAATACGATCTTCTTTCGGCCTTTACCTTTAGGTGACGCCGCAGTGGATAATCTGTTTCCCTCTCATTTTCACATACAAGTATTTATAAAATTATATATATATTTAATAAGATACAAACATCATATACAAGAAAATATTGACAGATATTCATTTCCAGAGTTGTAAAAAGTTCATTAAGTGACATTGCTCATGTTTTAAGCAGGATCCTTTTTAATTTTAAATGTTAAAATTAGTTTGTATTTTTACATATCTGTAAATCCAAAAATCACCGCGACCCGGCCACAAATAAGCAGAAGAAAATGTATGGATGAAGGATGTCAAACCAAAATCTAGAAATTCTCACCTATTCCACTTTTGTTTTTCTAACTTAAAGGGGTAGGAAGTACACATTTTTGTATTTTTTCATCAGTGTAGCTGACTGAGGATAAAAGTACAAGTTGACATTTTTAATGATTTCTGATATTATTTTAGAATGATTTGAACTGTAGATCTTTAGTGAAATTTATGTGATTTTTAGAATGATACAGAAAGAAAGATAACAGTGATACAGTTGATGGCTGAAAATGCATTCTCTCTTTATTTAAAGGTGTTTAATGCAAAAACAGCAGAGCTCCTCAGCCATCATAAGGTGGAGATTAAACAGAGCTTCCCCAAAGAAGGGTGAGTGAAAAGACTTATCTAGAGGCTCACACTGAAAAATGCGTAATGTATTGATTGTTGTATCAGTAGACTGATTTAATCCTCATTTTCAGATGGGTGGAGGAGGACCCCAAAGAAATTTTGCAATCAGTGTATGAGTGTATGGAGCGGACGTGTGAAAAACTCACCCAGCTCAACATAGACATCTCAAACATTAAGGGTACTCACACATGTGGCCAACGATTAAAATAGCACTTGAACAGTTTTTCATTAAGTAGGTGTGTTTCTAAAACCTTTGTATTTGTCTAGCTATTGGAGTGACAAACCAAAGAGAGACCACACTTGTTTGGGACAAAGAGACAGGGGAGCCCCTCTACAATGCTATCGGTAAAACGTTTGAAATCTTTTTACAGATGACTTTGTTTACTTTATAGTCCTATCATTTAACGTGTGTGTTTATTTTCGTGTGGTTTTCTTTTCAGTTTGGCTTGACCTGCGGACACAATCAACAGTCGAACGTCTAATTAACAAAACTCCCGGAAGGAATAAGAACCACTTGAAAGTGAGCTCCATACTTTATTGTGTCATTTCATGCACTGACTTTGTTTCCATTGATGAGGGATGGAATTCAGTTAGTTTTTTCACCTCTGCAGGGGAAGACGTGTGTTCAACTGTGTCTGCTTCTTGCTTAATTTTAAGCAGTGTTACAAGTAAACCGAGCTGATCGTAGTTGTTTCTATCTTCTTTTTTTCATGCAGCATAAAACAGGTCTCCCGATCAGCACTTACTTCAGCGCAGTAAAACTCCACTGGCTGATGGAGAATGTGGATGAGGTTCGCGAGGCGATTAAGTCTCACCGAGCCATGTTTGGCACTGTGGATTCCTGGCTCATTTGGGTGAGATAAGACTTCCTTCCTCAGCACATGGATAGTATACATGGGGTTTATTTCATGTTCCTTTGTTATTTAGCTGAAGGGTATCACTTGTTCTGTTCAATCCTATTTTATCCCAGAAAAGTCAGAGATATTTTTAAATCGTCATCGCTGCCACTGTGTAGTCCGCGTCTGCCTCAGACGCTTTGTGTTATCTCAATAACTCAAAAACTATTACATGGATCATTTTCAAACTTTGTAGCCCCATAAACTTTAGTGGGAGAAAGAAAATGATTCATTTGGGGAATAGTTGATTATACATTTCTGACACTAGGGGGAGCTTTATCTCCAAAAAGTGTTTGACTTTAGGTTTAACTTCCTAAGTGTTGCTACGATTTAGTCCAGATTTGGTGCATATGAATCAGCTCGGAGAGATCTATCTTTTATATATCGTTAATTATAATAATAATAATATTCTTTTGGAAAATAACATCGTGTGAGGATTGCTTGTACAACGCAGAGGTCTGAGGACTTTTCGGGGATATATCCTTGCTTTTGGGGAGGATAGCATAGGCTTATGCTGTCACAACCAACCTGTTTACTACACTTGTCCATCTTTATTCACTTTTCAGTAATTTTTTTTCACCAATAGAAACTGCTTATATGTGGCTTCCTGTTACAAGTGCAAGCAAGGCTGTCAGAATATATTTCAAGTTTTAAATGTGACGGTGACAATTTGTGAAAACTTTTCTTTTCTGATGGACATCCAACAGTGTTTGACAGGGGGGAAGTCGGGTGGAGTACACTGCACAGACGTGACCAACGCCAGCAGAACCATGCTATTTAACATTCACACCATGAACTGGGACCCAGAACTCTGCAAGTATGACTGCTGTATTCTATTGGCCTTTATCTCATCATGCTGCCGTTATTGTTGGAAATATTGTTGCATATTCTAGCGCAACTTTATAATTACTGTTTTACTTTGAAAATAATTTTCAAAGATCCTGGATCAAAATCCATTTAGAATTACATTTCTTTAAAAGCACAACCACCAACAAAACTAAGATTGTTTTGTAAATTAATACTGATTTGGACTTTGGTAAAGCTACAAAATAGTTTTGGGATAACTTTAAAAGTAACAAATAGATTAATAATTTAAGGCACTTACTGATAGATTAGCTCAAGCACAGTTGGCTTATTTACATAAACTAATGAGAGTTGGAACACGTTATCTGTGGACCCACATTAGATTGTCTGTTTCTGTCACAGATTTTGATAGATTTTGATAATATTTTATCCAAGGTTTTGATTCTGGGCCAGAATGAACTCTTATGGGTTTCTTACATGACAACAGATTTGGCATACAACGGTAACCTTTGGTTGCAGATAGGAAAGTCTTTGGGGGCCAATGTAAACTATTGAAACCAGATTCTAGAATGTTTATTTTGAAATTCCACAGTTACTGGTGCCATGTAAAACTCTCTCATTTTAAGCAAGTGTTTTAACTTGAACATGAGGTGTTATTCTGCGGTGTTGATTTTGGAAAGTAAGACCACAAACTTCAGACCTTGTATGCCTACTAAAAACATTTTCAATGTTTTTGCAAATCTATGTGCAGAAGGATCGTTATCACAACATCGCTGAATGATTACAGAATGTTTCATAAAGGAAGAATTGTCTAATTTGAGTTATAGGACCCAAAGCCATTAATTGGCGATGGTATGACATCAACACCACAGAAGAAGCCCTTGTGCCCGTGCAATCGATCAATGGTGCAGCAACTCCACAGTGTCCGGAATGGGGAGTGGGCTTGTTTCATCACAGTTTTCCTAAGAATTGTGTTTTGCAAGTTTATAAGGGGACGGAAATGGCATCTTTTTCAAAAGTTTGCATTTTAAGGCCCGGAAAACGCCGTTATTATATGAGTTTTCACACAAAACGGTTACTTTTATGCAAAAAACATTTTTTGTAGACATTTCCTCCGGCAGCTCCAGCTATTGATGCTGCTTCAGGAGCACACTTTCACCATTGGGAGACATAGACCAATATCTAATATGCCAATATCACGAAAAATAATAATAGACGATTCCAAATAAAAACAGCCAAGCACGGATGACTCACGCAATACTTTGAGGGGAATATATGTTGGGTCACAATACTGTAACAGATAGCAGAGACATAACATGGGCACCAAATATGTACCTGAAAAAACGGATTTGTTCTATCTTTGATAGGGAACAGTTTTAGCTAAATGACAAATATTATGAAATAATGTCATATATCATAATGTTATATATCATAACATTATGAAAACTCAGTTTCTTGTTATACATGTTCTTTTGATTTCCATCAGTTATTTCGGTATTCCCATGGAGATCCTGCCCAGAGTGAGGAGTTCCTCGGAAATATATGGCCTAATGGTAAGCTTGCATATGTCAGCCAATATGTTACACATTCCTGTCTGCTTTAAAATTCGCTATAATTATTTATATAGTTATTTAATTCTAATGAACTCTTGCTTGATTTGAGTGTTTCGAAGAACGGAATGCCTTATGCTAACGGCCGCTAATAAGATAACAGAAGTATGTTTTTGTCTCCGTGTTTTCAGTTAGTGTGCTTTCAGACTGCATGAGAGTTGACTGAGACATTGTTTTAGAAGTTTCTTTATGTGCCATTGTTTCTTCTCTCTCACTGGTAGAAAATATGTTCTAGCCGGGTAAGTAATATTTCTGTCATCACTATATCCCTCGCCATGCCCACTGAACCTGCTCTACTTCTCTGTGGCCGAAACGAATACTAACTCACACGTGCATTTCCAATAAACACGTAGAGGCTTAGTTTAATATTTGTCCAAACACAATACAACCTTTTGCTGTCTACATTATTTCAATTAACATTAGGCTAATTAAATCAGACATGTCAAACTGCAAGTGCACCTTTAGTGAACTGTTATGTTTTCCCAACTTTTTATTGTTTAGGCTTTAACTGTCAATGCCGGCGTTTTCAGGGAAAGGGTCTACGAAGAACTGAATCAGCAACGAGTGGGTGACCAGCTGGTAAAAATAGTGACGCGTTGAGCAGCCAAAGAGCCACATATGTCCCTCAGATGTATAGGTGCTGCATGTCTGAAATAAAACTTCAGATAAATACTAATATAAGCCCCAGTGGTTTTTATAATGAGATAAGCGTTGGGTCAAATTGTAGACTTAGACAACTGGACAGCAAAGAAACGGTAAAAAACTATGTTTGGTTTATCGAAGTAACTTGGCCATACTTAAAAGCTCTGTTGGAAATGTACTTGATGGTCCCCATCCCTCATTGCTTCTGTTATGGCATGCTACGTGACTGGCTGTTGACACATGTGCAGTTTTCCCAATGGACCACCCGTCGTCCTTCTCAGCGTCCCATAAATCTCTTCCCCTTTGTGGCTCATTTTTATATCAAACCAACCCTTTAAACCAAAATAAGGTAGGAGTGAAGATGTTTTGATCACACTTGAACTCAATTCCTCCAACTGTTTCTGTTCGCATTATTGTACATAAAAGCTTGTGATAGAATTAAAAGTGACACATCTAATTATTTGACTTAATGTAGGCAAATAATGAGAAATTTTCTTGTTGTTAGTTTTGTTGCTTATTTTGACCCGTAGTGACTTTTTTTGTTCAATTCTTGGAATTTATTTGACATTTTGACTGAAAATACACTATTTATTTACATCCCTATATACTTATACTATTCACTGTAGGTATATACTTATTTATTAAGTATACATTTCTAATAAAGGTCAGAGTTCATAGCTCCATTGTGAGGTGAAAGCCACTGCAAACCCTAAACAACATTAAGGATCAACTGAACCAAGACAAGGGACCCTATTATCTGGTAATCTTGTCAAAACTAAACACAACATCCCATACAAAGAGCATTATGCTTCTGTTCAAATATAAAAGTGGCAGTTTGAGGTTATGGGGAAGTTTTGCTGCCTCAAGGCCAAGAGGAGCTGTCGTAAATGAGGGAAATGGGAATTTTGGTTGCTACCAAAAAATTCTAAAAGAGAATGTCAACTCACAGCTTCAACTCAGTCTTTGAGTAAAGCAGAAGAGTAAATTCACCTTTCAATAGCTCAAAGTGAATAAAATACTTTTTTTTATGTGGAAAATTTAGATTATATTTTGTGTTACGATACGGTTTGGTTGTGATACTGAGGTTTAACCAAAAATGTGAGAAATCGGGAGGGGTCCAATAATTTCACAGCATGGTAATCACATTTTTGTTATTACATTTTTCCAGAGAGAACAAAGTGATACATTTCTTAATAAAAAAAATAAGTCAGGTTTTAATATTAATACACACAGTTCACTTTATCAAACCAGTTTTTTCTTCTCTTTTGACAGAAATCTGGGGCTCTGTCGGGGATCCCCATTTCAGGGGTAAGTTTGTACTTTGTCTCCATGATGTGCTTTGATGTTTACTGACTGCTTCGTGTTCTTTGGAAACAGTGTCTCGGGGATCAGTCAGCGGCACTTGTGGGACAGATGTGCTTCAAGGATGGACAAGCAAAAAACACGTGAGTGAATTTTCTGTGTTTATTTGTCCTTCTCTTCAAGTGTCTGTGTTTGAAACTAAGCATTTTTGTTTTTTAAACATGTTTCAGATACGGAACTGGCTGCTTTCTCCTGAAAAACACGGGGCCCAAGGTACTTTACTGAAGATTAGTATTTTTACCACCATCATAAATTATGCACACATAGCATGCAGTGACTTTTGTTTGGTTTCACAGCCTGTGATGTCTGAACACGGCCTTCTGACCACTGTGGCATACAAACTCGGCCGGGACAAACCTGCCTGTTATGCACTAGAGGTTAATTATTATAAAGATGTTCTTTATGTAATCTCAAATCATTTGACGGATAACGGAGGATGTGAAGATCTTACTTTTGTTGGTAATGTTTTTGTTTCCCCTGATGTTCCTTCTCAGGGCTCTGTAGCCATCGCAGGAGCTGTAGTCCGTTGGCTGAAGGACAACATGGGGATAATCGGATCATCGCAAGAGCTCGGTATGTTTGAAGACAAATGTGAAGGGGTACACTTTCTGCACTATGGTGTCAGGTCACATATAGATTATCTGTAAAAATGGAATGAAAGTTGTATGGTTGTTTTCAGATACATATAACCATAGATAAACTGTATTTTGAAGATTCACATTTAGAGGATTGGTTTCCTTCCCTGTTTAGAGAAGTTGGCTGCATCAGCAGGTACATCCTACGGCTGCTACTTTGTTCCTGCATTTTCCGGTCTTTATGCACCTTACTGGGAGCCCAGCGCAAGAGGGTGAGGACACAACTCATTCTTTAGTCTAATTAAAACAACCACATCTATTCACACGGCAATAATGAAATCCGTCTTTCTGTGGCACAGGATCATTTGTGGGTTGACACAGTTTACTAGTAAGCGGCACCTCGCTTTTGCAGCACTGGAGGCCGTTTGTTTCCAGACACGAGAGGTAGGCATGCTCTGCTTCTCTTACTGGCAATCTGGGAATATTATTTCCCCAGATTATTATATTTATGTCAGGTTTTCTCATTGGTACATAATCTTGGAGAATAAGTTCTCCATGTTTAATAAGAATGAAATTCACAAAATATTTATATTTGTGAATTTGATAATTTTATGAATAATAATACAGTTTTTTTTAATAGAACAATGCTCATATAAGGGATGGGGCTCAAAGTGCTACATATGAAGGAGCACATTAAAACACAGAAGAATAAAATTACACAATAAGGAGAGTGCAGACAATATATATAAAGGTATGGTGGCCCAGAATTGCAAAGCAAACCCATTTTCTAAGTACAAAACTCTTTGTTAAAATTTGAAAGACCTTTACGGATTCCAACCTCCTGTATCAGTGACTCATTCGTGAAACGTCAGAATACAAACCTCCATTGTAGCTTTGTGAGCAACAACAAATCTAATTTTCATCTAAACAAACCGGTTTCTATGGGTCTTGCTGTTGAAAATGGTCAGGGACCGTCTACAAATTGTAAAACAGAGAATGGACAATACAATAGTCTAACAATGAGCTATAACGTAAAAGGGCTAGCTACATTAGAATTATTTGTACATATCAGCAGACAACTCACTTCACTGCAACAGAAAATATGTTGCATTTCTTTGTACTTTTTATTTAAACATTTTGGCGATTTGTTGATGTTCCCTCTCAGTCGGCTGCACAGTGACTAATGTTATTCTTCCACATCATCCAGTGCAGCTTGTTATGACAAAAATGAGAGTGCGTCTCCATACAAAAGAGACTTGTCTGTGTTTGACAATGTGTCACTGATGAGTCATCTGTTTAATTCCATTAGAAACTGTTTGATTGACATTAAGGTCATCAATAATTACCTCCTGTTTGTAGGACCAACCCTTTCCAACAGACTTGCAGTTTGCAAATTTGTCAGGAGCCAGATTCCCAGGTTTACAAGCGAGTAGATTTATGTGAATGTAACCATGTATTTGGGTAATAACTGGGTTTCTTTGTGCTGCAGATTCTGGACGCTATGAATCAGGACAGCGGTATCCCTTTATCTCAGCTCCAAGTGGATGGTGGAATGACATCCAACAGGTTGTTGATGCAGCTGCAGGCAGATATTCTTTGCATACCTGTTGGTAAGAGTTCTAGTCTTGCCTCATCAGATATTTGTTGAGGAGGGACAGAAAAGGGGGGGCAGAAAAGGTATTGACAATTATATTCAACAAACTCACTGATCAAACTGGTTCTTTGATTACCAGCTCTAGCTGCAAAGAGACCTTGATGTTTCTTTTTATATGCAGGACATTTCTAGTACATAACAAAATTATTAAAATAGTATATTTTATTATGATATTATGACTACAAAAGTCCTATCAGTGCCAACTAATTGTTGTGGTCCTGCCCCCTGCTGGCCAATTAGATATATAAACGGACAATTGATTGTTGTGAAAGTTTAATATTTGCTTACAGCTATAATTGTATTTTTGCTATTTGATTGGATTATGGTTTAAATGTATTGATCATGTGCCAAGATGCAGCACTTATACAATAAGTTAATTAGCTCTGCCAAGACAGTAACCACAGTTTTTGCCAGGGTTAGAGGATTCATTTGCCCATCTCTCATCAATTTATGAATGGATTTTAAAGAAACATTGGTTGGCACAGAATATGGTCCAAAGCTAGGTCTTTTAGATTTTAGTGGTGATCAAGGATCAACATCTGGATCAGGATTTTTAGAGCTCTTTGAACAATTTGAAGAAATTTGGTTCTCACTTCATGCACAATACTTAAAATGCCTCCCTCGTAAATTGACCACATATCAAAGTCTGATATGGATCCAGGTACTGGATACTGGATACAGGGACTACGGATATAAATTAGCTAGTAACTAAATCTAGTAGAAAACATCTTTTCTCTTTGTTGAGACTAGTAAGCTTCTGTATGAACAAGAAATGGCTTAAATGAGTAAATTGAACTTAATCTAGAGTATTTAAATACTTATGATCCAAAGATTCACTACTGGGTTACTGTTTGGTATTAAATTGGACGAATCTTCAAAAGTTATTGAGCTAGATCTGGAAGAAAAACCACCGATTCAAATTCTAGGGATAGGTTTTCAAAGAGTTATATTATCCGGTTCAATCTATTGTGGGACTAGTGGTTTTAGTTGCAATGACATAATGGAGAAACTAAGCTTCCCTGGAGCTCTCTGAATGCTGACTACTTGTTTTCTTTATCTTTATCTTACCTCTGCGAAGGAGGTTATGTTTTCGTCTTTATCAGTGTGTTTGCTTGTTGGTTGTTTGGTTAGCACGGTTATGCAAAACTGGGTGGAAGGATGGGTCATGGGATAAGTAAGAACTCCTCATTGTTGTACAGGAGCAAGATCTCTTTTCTTTTTTATTAGGGCTCATTCATTTTTGATGTGGATCCGAATAGTGAGGTAGATCCTGGATTTTTTAAAAACAATTCATAACATTGGAAGACGGGACATATTTCAACATTTTTCCTAATTATTCAAAAAGTACTTTGCAGATTACTATGACAGTATGTGAATGGAAGGGGCAGTAAATCAAACAAGCAAAACAGACATACATGATTGGTCATCCACAGTGGACCTAGATGCTATTTTCCTCATGGTGTTATGACCCGTAAGACTGAATTGATTGTACTTTTCAGTGAAGCCGTCGATGCCTGAGACCACAGCTCTTGGTGCGGCGATGGCAGCAGGGGCAGCAGAGGGGGTAAGCGTGTGGAGTCTGAACCCAGAGGACATGAGTGAGGTCACCTCTGAGAAGTTCGAGCCTCAGATCAACCCTGAAGGTACAGAGAGCTACAGCTGTCTCCACATGTTCATGTGTCTGCAGTAGCCCATGCTTTGAAAGTGAAGGTGTTTCTGTGGCCATGTTTTGCAGAGAGTGAGTGTCGATACGCTCGGTGGAAGAAGGCGGTGCAGAGATCCATGAACTGGGAGACGACAGAGCCTGTTTGTAAAGGAAGTGGTACGTAGTATTCAGATTCACAGAACTGACTTAACTGATGTTAGTCCCACTGTATGTTTAGTGTCTCTCAAGGGAGATACACAAACATGGACGCCTGCTGCATTAGTGGGTCCAGATATTAATGAATAGATTCACATATGCCATGAAACTGTCTGTGTACAATGATCACCAGTCGATGATAATACTAAAACTGTGTGTGCATTTCAGCAATCATTCTTACCAACGTTTACACATCTTTAAAATAGTCCTGATTTCACTACCTCTGTGCTCGATATATTTCATGGTTATTTTTCCATGTCCTTTATTTTGAGTTTATTTCTATATTTATCATATTTGTCTTTTCAGTTAAGAATAATACTCCAATTTCTTTTTGTTTTTTAGAATGCAAGGACAATAATACATTTCTATTGTATTTATGCTACTTTATTCCATTTTATTCTATTCTATCTTAACCTTAAGTTGCAATTTTTCATATAAAAAGGCCTTTGCAGTGTTCGTCCTTTACTTCCAAATTTCTGTAGGTAATAGCATCCCTTAAACATTCTCTGGACAAATCTGCAAGCAAAGGGACATTTTCAATCTTACTGCTTTCTTAATTGTTCATTTATAGGCACAAGACTGACTCGGATCCCGGCAAGAGAGTTAAAACTAAATTTAAAAAAAGAAAGGAACAGATTAAGATGGATATGAAAGAAAGTAAACATTATACAAAGCGGAGGGGATTTTGTTTTTAACAATTTTAAATTGATCTTCCCAAAGCTGCAAGTAAATGTAGTTTATTTAAAACCTTTTGGTTTGTATGCTATATTTTATACTTACTGTTCTTCTGTTTCTCCCCTTTGTGGTTTGTTTGGATGACCTAAAGGTGAAAACAGTATCTTCACCAGTGCCCCGATGGGTTTCTACATCCTGGGCAGCATGGTGATGTTAATTGGTGCAAAATATCTTGCAGGTTAGTGTTCACTTCAGTGTGTGTCAAAACTAACAAACTACCGGTATTCATTTGGAATAACAGCTGTTAGAGGAGAGTCCTAGAGTGTCGACCTCAGACTCTGACGCAGTTGGAGAGTTTTTGTTGGGAGGAATGGTCTCGGATCTTCTTCATGTGTTCTCAAACTTCAATACACTACAGGAGGAGACTCAGTGCTGTTATTGTGGCACAAATGGGCTGCACATGGGCACCCATGTTGTTGTTTTCTTCTCTTGAGGTAGAGGTTAGATTGTTTTCAATAATATGCATCCTGGGTAAAGACAATAAAAACCATTTTGCATCTCATTTTACAAGTTCTCTGTAAGAGGGTGCAAATATTTGTGTAGGGTAATGCATGTGTTCTGACTTCTGACATCTGAGATCACACTCTGCGAGGAAGTCATCTGACGACATGATAAAATCAGCTCCTGCATGTATAGGAGCCCCGTTGTTATGTTTGGTAGTTGTGTGGATCCCAGTGATGGTGAAATTTAATCTTTCTGTTTTATCTCTGTTCACATCAGGACGCAACTAGCCTACAACTCCTGGCATTGAAGCGAAGAGGAGAAGAGTGGAAACGGAAGTTCTTCATGCTGGACCACCACTTGTACTGAAGGAGCTTCAGTCAGATTCTGACTGAGACGGACCAACGGGACTATTCCTTTTTAATTCTGATGCATCTCTCTTTGCAACAGGCATGAACATATGTACATTTTAGCAGTGTGCATGCAATCTTTGTTTTTTTTTCGAACCATGATGATATGAATTTATGAGTTGATTATGTAGAATTTCTACCAATTATAGATCACATTGTAAACTGTACACGGCTGTGTTAAGTGAAGTTCTCCATCTCATATGCATTACGTATTATTTTTCACCCTTGCACGGTCTTCTCACTGTCATCTCGTAATGCTACGAGACCCATCACGAGGAATTTTTAGAGCACTTTATATTTTTGTTTTGTCCTGTACAGGCTGTACAGTGTTATAGCAGAATGTAATATATATATATATATATTCTTCTCAAGAGTCTGCATTGAGACACTGTTTATTGCCTTGTGTGACGTGTAACGAATACACAAGGGGGAATCAGGAGTGTCAATCAGTTTTATGAAGAGCAATCATGAATCGGTGCACAACTTTTGCTGGTTACATAGACATAAAGGAATACGCTGAGAATCACAATAGCCAAAGGGTTAATAATAATAATGATAATACATTTTCAAAGCAGCTGAGAAAAAACAAAAGCTCAAGCAGTGCTTAAATAAGTATTTTATTTTGTAGCTGAGTTTTGTTGGATTAATGCTTGATTTTCTTACATGTATCACATGCAGCACAGCACATTTTCTAAAGGCCCATTTACAGCTTGTAATATTAATCCCCATGTCACATTTCTTTCTGTGATCATCTGGTGAAACTACCCTTTTGACTTCCCGTTGCCTAGTCACTCATTCATCAGCCTGAAATATTTAAATAAATTTACCTAGCATGCAAAATGTGAAATTATGCAAAAACCTTGTGTTGAATAACCTTTTATTGGATGCAAATATTTGTAGGTTGTTGGATGTATGATTGGCCAAACAGTCACCTTTAATGAATCAACCCTTATCCCAAATCATACTGGGCGCAGTAACCCAAACTCACAGGGCAGTCTTCAGTCTTTGGAAACATTTAAATCTGGTGGATCCAGATTCTTTTGCACAAACTCGCAGATTCCCACCTCCTTAATAGGAATGGTTATTTTTTTCCTCCCTGTGACCTAAAAGAAAATGTAAAAAAAAAATCAGAAAACACCTCATCTCACATTGTGAAGGAATGTGAAAAGGAATCCTGGATCTGTTCCTTTTTCTGGATCCACATCAAAATCCGGTTCTGACCTATCCTTCCACCAAGTTTCATGGAAATGTGTTGACAGTACCTTTAACACAAAACATAACCTCATACCTTGGCTGAGGTAATAAATGTTGAACTGGTTCCTCTCAAGAGAAGGCTTGAAAAGTCAAGGAAGTAGAAACCAGTGAATAAATAACAGGATTTTTTTCTGCTGTCTTCATTTCTAATGCTTTTCTTTCTGTTTGACTTTGAGACTAGAGCAAATACTGTTTTTCATAGGAAATGGTTTAGTGAATGTCATAATCGTGCTTTTTGTGAAACTTGAAGATTTAAGTTACTCTTTACAAAGGATTAAAAAAGCTCTAATGGTATGAATTTTATTCAAGAATTGATATTTTGGAATCTAATGGAGGAGTCATGACGAGATATGAGGCTTTAACTTTCAGACTCAAACAAATAAAAAGGGAAATAAGCTTAAGTGTTCTACTTATTCTCATGCACAACCTTTAACTGTGACATAATTGTTTCATGTTGAAGAGGAAATGTCTCCAGCTTTCTGCACGTCACTCACTGCAACCTACCGACTGTGGAATCGCTATAAGTGTATAGTCCAGGCATTTTTTCTGTAAATAGCATTTATGTGAAGAGGAACTGTTGTACAGCAGGAACTGCTCCATTGGTTTGAAATGAGGAAACCATCTTATCTCACTTCTTCTGTGTGAAAAGGGATTTTGTGAGTGAATAAATGTTAATGTTATTGTAATTTTGTCGTTTCGATTCAGTGACTGCTGCATATCAAGATCAGAAAAACTCTGCCGGCCCAGTGAGACAGAAATTAAATATCATTTATTGGTGTTTAAATTCTCATAATGAATTATTCTTCCATCTTCCTACAACAGCGCAGAATATACAAAACAACATCAAGAGAGGAGCTTTTATTTTTAGTAAAGAGAGTGTGAAACGAGGGGAAGCTCACAACCTCTAGCAGCACACTAGATGTCAATCTAATATACTGGACCACAGTGCTGAGAAAAGGCTGATGAACTATATTTTTGTGTGCATCTCGTACAAATTGTCAGATCATCAAACAAAATTAATAAAGGCCACCTGAATAAACACTAAATAGTTTTGAATTATTTTCGATTAAAGAGAAGACAGTTATCCTGTGTCTAAATGTGAACTAAATCATGGAAGCACAGATTGGGATTCAGTTACTTTTATTTTACGATCTCAAGATAATAAGGGTAATTTTGTCATTATAGGGACCTCATTATCTCGTTATCCTGAGAAAACAGCCTTTTGTTTTATGGACATTATTAGATAATGATTTCAAGAGATGACTGGACCTCAAACCCAGCCTCCAGTAACACGCAGTCCAGCTCCTCTGCACAGCTGGTCTGCCATTCATTAACCGCGGAGACAGTTTGATTCCATTATCTGCTTACTTATGAAAATAATAATCTCAGCAGGAGGTGTGAGGCAGCATCCTTGGAACACGAGGACGGACATAGATCTGATCTGAATGTTATGTGAAAAAAACGAAACACCTTGATGTAAGTAGAATCTGGTGAGAGGACCAATTATGGAAAGTCCTTTCCATGATGGGACCAATGCATCAAGGACTCCTGATCTCTGATAAACATACAACAATAAAAGTATGTTTTAAAAATTAACTTCTTTTCTATCTTGAGATGATGAGATAATCAACCCTTTATTTTTGATAACAAAATGAATAATTGCCAACATTGAAGTTGGCTCAAAATCAAAAATAATTCCCGGGAGAGATGAGGAAAAAGTTGACTGAAACAGGGAAGCTATTTCCTAACACTCTCAGACTTCACATATATCCACAACGGACAAGACTTGGAACAATATTGAACCTTCAGAGAAGTGGCCAACCTTCCAGTATAGAGCTGGAGTGAATTCAGGAAGTCACAAAACAGAAACAGAAACCATCCAAGAAACCTCAGTCACTTACCTCGATTAAGGTCAGAAGTCACAGCTCCACTCTTCAAGGAAATTAATATTCATGCGAGAGTTGTTAGGTGAAAGCCCCTGCTAACCTAGAAGAACGTTACGGCTCACCTGATTTTTGCCAGCACACACTTTGATGACCCTTGGAGTTTTTAGGAGAATATTACACGGGCTGATGAGTTCAAAGTTGAACTGCTTGGAAGACAGGGGCCGCGTTTTGTCAGGTGTAAACCAAACAGCATTCCACAGGAAGATCATTATAACGAGGTCAAGTACAGAGATGGCAGTATGGTATTGATGGGGTGACCCGCTATAAAAGATTCTGAAGGAGAATGTCAGGCCATCACTCTATGAGTTGAAGATTAAACACATCTTGGTTACGTAGAAGAGCAAGTCCGTCTCTGAAAGGCTCAAATGAAATAAAATGAAAGTTCTTTAGTGGTTTAGTCAAAGACTTGACCTGAACCCCATTGAGAAGCTGTGGTGAGACCTGATGGGATCCGTTCATGCTCACAAGCCCTCCGTTTAAATAATTTTCCTGAGAAGAGTAGGAAAAAAATCCAACACAGTGAAATCAGAGACTGATCTCTAGTCATCAGAAGTCTTTGGTCGCAGATGTTGCTGCTAAAGGATAACTTCCTGTCCTACTTCTTTTTTACCATGGGAATATCAACCCAAACAATTTACGAATTTACCAAGAGTGGGAACAACTGAAACACGAAGAAGAAGAAGAAGAAGAAGAAGAAGAACAAGAAGAAGAAGAAGAAGAAGAACAAGAAGGAGACAAATATCCAATAATAATAGTAATTTAGGTTGTACTGAAAGTTGGGAATATGATGAAATCATCGTTGGCGCCGCAGATCCTTTGTGTTAACGCAATAACTTCAAAAGCATCTCATGGATCATTTTGAAATTTAACACCTTCATAGATCTTTGTACAAGGAAGAACTTTATTTCCAAATGCTTTCCAGCCGTAACTTTGCAACTGTTTTGTCCAAATTCGGTGCATATGAATTGAGTCGAGGATATTTACCTTTTATATATATCATATTTTATCAAATGGTTAATATTTCACTCAGTAGGTCGGGATATTTTTTTTCCAAAAATACTGTTTTCAGACATAAGCTCATATTTAATTTATCTGGGATTGCTTGTACAACAGAGTGGATTGGAGGCTTTTCGGGGATATACCCTTTCGTTGGGGAAGACAGCATAGGCCTATTTTCCATTCAGAAATGACATGGAGACTTTTTCCCTGTAAACAGCTCTGACCCATGGAGGCATGTACTCCACAAGGCCTCTGAAAAAGAGCTATACTAGTGTAGCTCTTCTGTGGGACCTTACAGCACGAGCTAGTCTTCATTTCCCACATTCATCAATAAGCCTTGAGCATCCGTGACTCTGTTGCGGTTTAACAAGTCGTCCACAGAAGACTGGAAACACACAACAAGTCCTGTGGTCCTGGAAATGTTCTGATCCAGATGATTAACCATTCACAATTAGGCCCTTGTTCAATTTGCAGACATTTTTACTCCTACCCATTCTCTCTGTTTCCATTACATAAAGTTCAGGTCTAATTATTCACCTGCGGTGTAATAATGTGTATCTCACCTACTGACAGGTGGTGACGCCCCAACCTACATTCTACTGACTCTACCTGCCAGTCTTTCAAATTATATTGGTGGTTTATACTTGTAATAAAATACCTTATGTGGACTATTTGCACTAATACCTCCTCCACCATTGCACTATGAAGACAGATAAACAGAACAGCAAGGATGTATTACCAAGTAACAAACCATAGATCTGTCTAATTTGATAACAAGCCTTTTTTTATGTTTGGATTTAAATCATAAAAATGAAAGAAAAGCAATCTAGATGTTTATTCATTGTCAGTTGCAGTTTCACCAGACTCAAGGGAGTTACTCCCTCAAGGCTCACAAGCAGGTACTTTTGGATGAATGCCAACCACAATCATGCTTCTACTGCATGGCCATTTGAGAGGGGAGTGGTTTGCTCTTCCAGCAAATTCACACAAGCTGTATGATACCTGCGCTTCGAGAGTTCAGCCACAGTTTTCTGAGACTTTATCTGAGAGATGCTCCTCTTCTAACAGGTGTGTAAAACGTTAAACCTATACTTCCGTCTTATCTTTCTATCTTTTGATTTTTCACAAATCACTTTGTAAATGTTCAGAAAATGCTACTCTAAAAGGTTTTTTTAAAACGCTGAAAGCAAACAGGTTTTGAATGGTTTTCCATTCTACTTTGTGCATGACTTCTAATTAAATACATATTTCTTCCTGTGTTGTTCCATAGTTGAGTCAATGCTTCTCTAACAATGGTTCTATTGTTCAGCACGTTAAGCTCATATCATCTCACCTCTCATACATTGGAGTTCTAGATAAACATTGAATCAACATTACATGTAATAGAAGCTACTCGCAAATAAAACCTTAGGAGACTCCGTGCGTCCTTCATGGCTCATGTTACAAGATTAGCCTCACAAATCAAACTTACTTTCTTATGTTGATGTCATCTCAGCAACCTGCCAACCAGGAAGTTTTTTTAAGACATTCTGTGCAGCAGCTGTTGACAGTTTAACAAGTTCAGAAAGGGGATTGTGTCATAACTGGTCATTGTGTAAGTTCGTCATTGACAACCAACAGGCATGTGAGTGAGGTTCAGCAGAGAGTTATAATAAGTGACTCCTTAAATGCGTCTGATCCAACAGGGGGTGAAATAGAGGAAGCCAGAGTCTTCCAATGGGGACAAGCTTCATCAACAATAAAGGTAACTTTTTATTGCTTTTGTAATCGGATATATCCATTCATCTCTTTCAATTGAATGAAATTCTAACCACACCATCCTCTGTTACCTTCTGGGTCCATAACATTTGATTCCTGTTGTATTGTTTTCAGAACGCAAGCGTGGAGTCAGGAAGTCACACATTTTCACACATGCGATATTAATGCAGGGTTAAAAGACCCAAAGAGCCTTTACATCGGTAAAAAGTACAGATAGCAGCCGATGTATACTCATCAGCCATAACATTATAACAACCTAGAGCTGACGTGAATAACACTGATTATCTCATTACAATGGCACCTTTGAGTAATGTGCGATATTTAAGACAGCAAGAGTTTTTCTTTCCCTCAAAGTTGACCTGTTGCAGGGCGGGAAAATGGACAAGTGTAAGGATGAGAGTGACTTTGACAGGGGCCAAAATACGAAAGCTAAATAATTTTGTCGGAAAATTTTTAGAGCTGCTTGTCTTTTTTGTTTTGTTCCTGGTATTTTCCTGGCTCACCGATGTGTGTGGGGCCTGAGCGAAGGCTAGCCTTGGTTGTTTGATCCCACAGAAAAGCTACCATAGTACAAAATGCTGAAAAAGTTCAAGTTGGATCTGAAAAATAGGCCTCCTGCCGTTCAGATGTTATTTGAACATGTACCACTTGTAACAGTATGCCCTATTAGCAGTAGCCTCTTTCATCAGGATAATGTATCCTGTCACAATCAAAAACTGGTTCTGGAATGGTTTGAGGCCCCTCCTCATAGCTTACAGGACTTACATGATATGCTGCTATTGTCTAACAGCAGACGTTACGCGCTCTTGTGGAGTCCATGCCTCGGCAGCTCAGAGCTCTATTGGAGGCAGACAAGGGACCTAAACTATTTTAGTTATTATTATCATTATATTAGTAATGTGTTATGGCTGATTGATGTAAACCATCCATTACAAGTAAAATATTAGAAACAAAATTAAATATATGTTACCATTATGAATATATGATGCTTTTATCTTAATTTCACTGCTTTATCAATGTTACATTTTGCCTCCATAGTATTATATATTAATATATATTAATTATATAATTGCATATTTGAAAGAAAAAAACTTTCATGTGAGAATTGGATTATGGAACATATATATATATATATATATATATATATATATATATATATATATATATATATATATGATTAAAAAAGATTTATATATTAAATTATTAATATAAATTATTCATAGTTTTGTCTTATCTTACTTAGTAGGAGAATGATCTCCATGGTCTAGATTCTGCCTGTATCTAGATTTGCCTTCATCAAATTGCCGGTAAATCTAAAGCTGCTAACCTGCTTTATTGATTTTGTGCACAATTTCACCTAAAGCACCTTGGAACTGTGTTTTGAAAAGAGTGAAATTAAACTGATATTATTTTATCGATCCAATACACTGGATAACATAGAAGAATGCATAACCATCACTAAATTAGAATAAAGATTGTGGACTTGTGTTAAGTATGTGGGAGTATAAGTATAAAATTGCATAGAATAGAATCACTCGTGTGCATTTACTGTAATTTGTTCTTTCCCCCCTTAGGCTTTCTCACGACTGACCTAAATACACCAGAATACTTCCGACCCGTGCACAAGGAGGACGTCCTCAAATATTTAGTGATGAAACGGCAGGTTAGTCCCAAACAGAAGAAGTACAAGAACATCAACATAATTAGGTTATACTGTTAGATTTTGGATTTTGATGAAACAATTACACTCAACTACATTAATAATGTTTTTTCTGTATTTGTAATATGTGTGTTATTTAAAACAAAAGTCTTTTCCTTTCCAACCTCTGTCAGGGCAGATCATCATATTTAGATTTATGGACTCCTCCAGTATGAGGGAGACGTTGAACGATACTTTAATCTACTACACTGATATATCACACAGCAAACTATGCAAATTTAAAGGAGGTACACTACACGGGTTTGCTACCTCATATCTGGAATGACATTTATATAATTTCATAAAATCACAGTTCAAATACATCTTGGAAATGATTGTCTTTCAGAGATGGAGCTGCTCACAGGAGGACAACAGCTTAGAGGACAATTCTAAACGTTCAAGATCCAAGCCTGATGCCAGTTCCCTGAGCTCTCATCTGCTGGGGGATTTTGCACCAGTGAACTCCAGTCAGCCTGCCCCAGAAACTCACATTCCCCGACAGCCGATGCAACATGCAGCTACGCTCGGACAATTGTCTCCCAATGAAGTCAAACTTTCTTTATTTCACTGGCAAATAAATCAAGAGGAGCAGAAAGTTGGAGAAGTCTCTCCAGACCTGCTGAACATGCAAGATGCAGATGGTGACACGTATGTAATCATGAAAAAAAGAAAAAGAGACCAGCAGAGAACTTTGGAAGGTTATGGTTAAACTGATAAAATGAATATAAATATATATAGATGTAAAAGAGTTTAAATAGTTGTTAGGTCAAGTTAAAATAAACACTGAAATAGTAATCTCATAGTAATAGATAAAATTCTGAAATGGAGGACTAATAGTGATGAATAAAAAGTATAAATTACTCAAAAACTCAAATAAATATTTGAAGATAGTTGGCCTATGTTATGATACACAAGTGCAGTAGTTAAGAAAGTAAAAAAAGAGTGAAAGAAATAAGCTAAAAGTAAGTTTAAAGGTTGATAATATAACCTGAGCCATCACAATGCCCCTTCTATATCAATATATGCAAATTTACATGGAGTCGACTTTTTTCAATTTAGCAGTCAGTTGAAAATAAATATCATAATCATAGTGTTGAAAACTATATATATGAATATAAATAAAGGAAGTCAACAAGATATGCTCTGATATTTTTGAGAAATGAACTTCAGCTTCTTTTTATACCAAGTGTTACACAATATATATATAATATCAATAACAATTTGTATTTAACAAAACATATTCAACATCATGCTTGGTGCATACAAATATAAGAACATTTCTAACAAGGCCTATGCTGTCATACCCAATCCTCTGTATTGTACAAACAATCCCCCTGTTTGAACTCCTCAAATTAAATGTTGAGTTGTGTCACTAGTATTCTTAAAAAAGCTCCCAGAAGTGAGTAAAATATGAACTATTGGAGTAAAATATGATATTTGTATGATAGATCACCTTGAGTCCATTCATATGCACGATACATTTGGAGATGAAGCTCCCTCTAGTGTCGTAAATATACAACCAACCTTTCCCCCAAATCAATCAAGTGCTTTCTCGTTCTAAAATGGGCCCGCACATCAGACCAGCAAATACAAGCCTATGCCGTCATCCCTAATCCCTAATCCCCTGCATTGTACAAACATTCCCCCCTGTTTGGACTCCTCAAATGTAACTGTGAAGTAATATGTCCCCTCAATGCCCCAAAAGCAGCTAAGACAAACAAGAAGAAACCATCATAGACCTTGTGCTACAGTCAATGATGGTTAAAATGAGTTATCGTGTTAACACGAAGAATCTGCACCTGCTGTTGATACAGATGGGGCAACGGCGATGATGATTCAATTATATCTCGGTCTTTTTGGGGATATAACAACCTAAGCTTCATAAACTGTTGAAACAGGGAGTTGAAAGTAATTTATACACTGTTAAAATATTTATCTACAAATGAGTAAACCATTGAAATAGCATTAGAAATTGCTAAAATAGTCAGCTAAAACAAAACATAAAATAGAGAAAAGGAATTACTTTATTTGAAATAGCTGAAAGTAGGAGATAAATAGGTTTAGCGTTTAGTCGAAAGCAAGGGATTAAAATTTTAAATAGTAACCTCCAATTAAATGACCGTAGGAAATAGCTAGCTATTGAACAACTGGAAAAGTTTGTTAATAAAAAAGGATACAATGGGTAAAATGTAGGCTTAAAATAAGGAATTAACAATTGAAATAGTGACCTTTAAAGGTATAAATCATTTTGATATTTATCTAAAAGCAATGAAATAGCTAATAAAAAAGCAGAGGATTTAGGTAAATTTTATAAATTAAGTTGAAATATTGAAATTAACAGTTGAGAAACTAGCTAATTAGCTAAATAGTTGGATTAAAGTTTAAAATAGTAACCTATGAGTGGATAAACTTCTGAAATAGCTAGCTAGAAGCAGATAACGTAGAACAGAAACTTCCCAGAAATGGCTAAAAGGAAAGAATCGAGTTGAAATAGCTGAGATGAATAGGATAAATAGTTGAATAAAAGCAAGGGGAAAACAGCTGAAGTATAAAATCTAATGGATAAATTAATAAATATAATAAGATTATTCGTTTTAGTAATAGAATGGTAATAACACTCCTAGAACTGCAAACGCATACATGAACATCATCTGCATATGGCTTTTTTCTTTCCGACTGCCAGGTGTCTTCACATTGCAGTGGCACAAGGAAGACGAGCTACGGCCTACGTGCTAGCAGCTAAAATGTCTCAATGTGGCTCCCTGGAATTGAAAGAACACAAAGGACAGGTACGAACACTCACTAATCAAATTGTTGTTTTTAATGTACCGGTTAGTAAAGATTCTAAATTGTTGTTTGTAAACAGACGGCTCTCCACTTAGCAGTTGCCACCAATCAACACATGATTGTTCATGACCTGCTGCTACATGGAGCTCAGATAAACACCATAGATCTCTGGGGACGCTCTCCCCTGCATGTGTGTGCTGAGAAAGGCCACTCTCTCAGTCTTCAGGTAAGATAAGGGTTAATGCATCGATTCACCTCTCCTGAAGTGTGTCAGAATTTGGTCTTTACCATTATTTTATTAGTAAATCTGCAGAAACGTACATTATTGGAGAACTTTCTTAGCTTTTTACAAAGCATATTAATCGTGACATAACAAATCAACTCAAAATTCAGACAAAAGCTCAATTTCCTCACAGCTTGTTAGAAAAATCAAAAAAATAAAAACACACTGAGCCACAGGATTTGACTTTTCAATTAGTATCTACTGTATTTTACTGAATGACTCCACACTGGGTTTAAACGGTAACCACTTGGTAGCCCTGTAGATGTGTTCACAGTTATTCACCCATTCAGAATGAAACTAACACTGTCTGATACGTGGCATCGAGTTATTACCATGTTATTAACCTGAAACTTTTTTTAAGGTTGGCTTATCCGAATCGTTAATGTGTAACTCTGTAATAGAGCAGTTTATGTGAAATACCAGGCTTATTTATGCTTATCAGATGATTTCTTTCCACAGAATTCTTTCTTATCATGTTATAGAGGAAATAAAAAATCCACATTGAATTTCACATATTTGATTGTTCAGTCCACAATATTTATTGGTTCATATTTGCGGGTGTTTCGCGATGACGTGTTCTTAAAGATAAAGTATTGTTTTCTTTTGCATTTGAATTCATATTTCTCAACATCACAGTGATCTCTATCACACTTTTCTCCTATAGAGCATCTGTAAAACCTTAATGGGAAGAGGACCATCTATTGACATTGAGATGTTCAATTATGATGGTATGTTTAATTTAGATGAGAACTTCTGATGCTTCTGTAAAATATCTCTATATTGAAACCTTTCTTTTATCCACCTGTAGGTTTAACTCCGCTGCATGTAGCATCTTTGTTGCACAATGCAGTTGTGAGAGAGCTGAGTCGGGAGAATCCTTGTTTGAATGCCACTATGGCATTGGAGCATAAGAAAAAATCATGCATTGAATGTATTAAGATCCTGCTGCTTATGGGCGCCTCTTCTGGATCAATGGTGACTATAAAGGCATAGAACTGCTGTGCAGAGGCCTTACTTTATTTACATGTTGATTTTCATCCTTGCAGGATCTAAAAAGTGGACGTACGTGTCTTCACATAGCGTCAGAGCAGGCCAATCTAGAACTGATCAGCATGTTCCTCTGCCAGCCTTATCCTCTGACCGTTATAAACGTGAAGGTAAGTTGTTTTTATGTGGTGAATTGAAAGTGCAGAAGAGGATGTGGGTAATCCTGTGTCTCCTCCAGACATACAGTGGAAATACAGCGCTGCACATCGTCAGCTCTTTGCAAAATCATAAGTTTCAAGTGGAAGCAGTGAAAATGCTGATGAGGAATGGAGCAGATCCTGGGAGCAAGAACCTTGAAAATGAAATGCCATCTCAGCTGGTGCCTCATGGACCCATTGGTGAAAAGGTAAATAGCCACGAACAAAGTTTTGGCAAGTGAATGATTCTTTTTGCGTTGATTAAATTGTGTGTTATTTCACTTTCAGGTGCGGCAGATCCTAAAAGGGAGATATTTTCATGCTTAACTGAAGCTCAGAAAACTGTCAGTCAGACAGTCCAGTCTATTAAAATATTATTTGCCAAAGCGAGGCAGATTACGGTTGTTTCAGTGAAACATGCCAATTGTTCATTACTATTGTAATGCCTGTATGGAATGTTGTGATTTGTATTTTTGTGTGTTTTCGCTCTTTAGTTTTAATGTTTTGGCTGATACTAGAAGAATGAAACAGAGTGAATGATCTTTAATTCCACATGCAAGTGTTGAGTTTTGAATGTTTTAGGATTATGGTTTTATTTTAGATATGTAGATTAAGTCAAGATATTCATTTCCAGTCTATCAGTTTTAATTGTGTATTTCAGGGCTTAAACTTGGACAAACTGTACGAGATTTCTCTGTATTAGCCTTTATTGTTTATTTATTTGATTCAGTTGAAATAATTTCAATTTAATGACGTGCATAGTTTTGCTTATTCTTTCTCCTGTCCCAGTCCAAACAACCTTAAAACCCAATGTAACTGATACGAAGGCAGACAATCATACCACGAAGCCTGCATATATAAATATATAGTTATATTTCACATATTACATATTTTTTAATTTACTGTTTTATATTTCATAACCACTGTTTTATATATAAATAGAATCCTAGATAGAGATGCAAACAGATACAAACAACCATTTATCTGGATGGATTGGTTGTCAAGTCACTGCATTTTTGAAGCCAAGGTTTTTGGTTCAAGTCCTGTTTAGAACTAAATTCTTTCAGTTTCCATGCACTAGTATTGTTTGTAAAATTCGGACACATTTGGAGTACCATTCCGAAGTCAATAATTACAGACAACATACATACCTACAGTGTGTGATTGTGGTTTCTAGGTATATATATTTTTTTGTTTTTACTGTACCACTTTAAAATGACACTGGCACATTGTCAACTTGTTGTTTTTGTGCAAAACCAAAAATCAATAAAAAAACTCATAAAAAAAAATAAACTGCTAACATTTGTTGTTCGCTGAACCCAGCGTTATTTGTCCCGTTTTAATGACCTGTCTCTCAGGTTCATTGCTGTCTTGTCTCTTTCTTTTCCCCCTCATACATTGTTTCCAATACAAACTCTGGAGCGCTGTGAGCCTCAGCTATTCCAACTGTGTCTAATGCCTGGCTGCAAAGGCCAAGGACCTGCCTCCTGACCACATTGGCTAAAGCTGCATATCCAGTACAGATGTCTCGCTGGATAGAGAGGAAATCTTTGGTCCCCATAAAAACACAGCATGGACGAAAAAGTAGATAAAGGAGTGACATGAGTGTTTTAACAGTTTGTCTTTTTTTTTTTCTTCAGGCAACTGATGACAAAAAAGTTCCTCCACTGACCTCATATATTTTGTCATCTTGGACCTCTATTTCACTTCAATTCTTGCCACTCCCACTTCTGTGAATTGTTTTTACCACTCTTAATTGAAACTGGGTCAGATGATCTAAAGCATTCTCCAAGAAAGAATCTTCTGAGATGAATACGTACAATGACTGGATGAAGAGTTGGTAAACACAGAAAACTGACTGGGGCAAAAAGAAATGTAAAATAACTTCTGATTTCTTCTTGTTGCTAGCGACATCTAAAATATATTTGAAGAAACAAATCCACTCTAATACTCAAATTTATTTTGGCTCTGTTTCTTCCCAAAACATCAACTTACATGTACAGTATATTACAGTCTTCTTGCATGTATCCCTGCTTGTTTACAGCATCAGTATCTGACACAATGACAGAACCGCAGAAGACACTAAAAAGTTATTTTTAGATGATGAAATGTCAGTAGGAGAAGTGGCAGCAGTTATGGCCCATCCAGGGACTCATATTATCCCCAAAAATTAACAATTTTATCAGAATCAAATACAAGAGAAAATTTTAATATATGTTCATAACAGTTTAAGGAGTCTCCACTTGGTGTTGACAGGCTCAAACCACCAGTTCAGTGACCAAACCGATGGTTCAGTGATCAAACCCTTTGTCCACGTGTCTTCAAACCAACACAGAAGGTCTCAGTGCTAATTGTGAACTCATTTCTTCTTCTTCTCCTGTGTGCTGTTGAACCACTGGTCCAGTAGTTTCTTGCTGTAGTAGATCTGCCAGCCATGCACTTGCACAGCGATGACGATCACCAGGTATAAGACCGACACAGCAGAGAAGCCGAAGATGAAGCGGTAGGCTTTGCCGTGCCGATAGAGCTGCTGCGCCACCGGGAACATCTCCATGCAGCCGTAAATCAGCGGGGCGACGCAGAAGAGGCCCGCACTGATCATGGATATGACCAGGTAGCTGATGTTGTTGCGGGGTAACGCCAAGAAACAGAAGACAGTAGGGATTATACTCAGGAGGTAAGGGTACTCCCACCGGTATGGAGAGGCTACGACTTTGTGGGACACTAGGCTCAACTGGCTCACGGTCACCTGGAAAATCAGAGACAACAAAGATTCCCAAGTAGCTCAGTGGTTACAACTGCTAGTCAAGAGAACTTTTTGAGTTTTTTCAAAATTTGCCATTACCTGAGCTGCTACCAGCACCCACATTAGCAGATGGACAATGTTGAGTTTACGGATTTCAGACTTTAAGGCAACGCTGCGCCACGTGAGACAGATTGGTAAAGTGACAAAACAAAGAGCCAAAGTTAACTGTGAACACTAAGCATACCATTAATACAATTTTTTTAATGTTTGCCTGGTTAATGTTTAGCATTGCCTGGAATGTGAACATGGTTGAGTAATAACTACAATCAGCAGGATTTCAAACTTAAAACTAATATTTTAATTATCAAACAGGCATTCTTCACAGAATTGGAATCTATGGATTAAATGTTTCTTAGTACTCGATAACCCCTTGACAAGAGTAATCAAGTATTTCATGGAAAATGGGCCTACCTCATCTGGTAATGTGAGGCGACTCTCTCCCGGTGCTGAAAGTCACTGCCATCCGTTCCTGTTGCTCTCGGACCAGCTCGAGAAGCCATAGCGAAAAATACCTAAAAACAAAACACAAAAAGGTAACCAAAAAATGACTTTGGTTGAAAGTTTAAAGTAGTAATAACACTACTTCATAAAATGAAAGGACTTAGATGCTGTTTGCTCAAGATAATGTAAGAATATACGTGGATCAGCCATAATATCATAACCATTTTCTTAATATTGCGTAGGTTTCCTTTTGCAGGCAAAAAAGCTCTCTGATACACTGCGTGTTCTGATACCTCTGTATCAGAACCAGTGTTAACCTTTTCTTATGTTGGATCAGACGACATGAGGTAGCCTTTGCATGCCAATGGGCCTTGGGTGGTTATGACTCTCACCGGTTCATCCCATCCGTATCCCACCAACCTTGATTATATCGTTACAGTTGCCACTGTAACAAGATAATCACCATTATTTATTATTATTATATTTTTTATAGATACCTTATTTATCCTGAGGGAAATTCAAGATTTCTTGACTTCAACTCTCTGTGGGTTTAATGTTATGGCTGATTAGTATTATACTCTTTATCATTAGAATATATTATGATAACCCCCGTAATAACACCAAAAACTACAGCATAAAAAAGAGGGGAACTTAAATATGAAAGTTACAAGCTTCTAGTGTTAAACGACTAGTCAGCACCATCAATCGCCAATTCTACATGTAGTAATGTACAGTTACTGTGAACAAATGTACTTTAATAGATTCCAGCATTGTAGGCTTCACAGCTGCAGCTACACTAATAATTCTGTCCCTTCTAGTTTGCAATCGCTTATGTTATCATGTTGTCATATCTTAGAACAGCTAACATTTAGTAACGTCAATTGTCTGGATTTTAACCCCAATAAATAAGTGTATCCACGTGGAGCCATCCTTCCGTTTATAGGTCAACTGAAATGGTTTGGGAAATGAGTTCAAATGCTGGCTAGTTAACTGCTAGCTTGTGTCAGACATGCCACCGGGAGTTTTGGCTTCTTTACTGCAGCTTTTCATGATGAAGAGCTAACAAGTGACATTCACTTAAAACATGATAGATGTGTAATGATAGCACTTACGTTTTATCTGCTGCTCATTGGAAGAATAAAACCCTTAATATACTAGCTGACAAAGGGAGAGCTGCTACCTGAGAACGATATATGACAGAGGACAAGAAGAGACGGGAAGTATGACGTCTAGATGTCTGATTGGTCGCATTTTTCCTATCTACTCGCTCATTGGTCAGGTTCTCTCCGTTTCACTGAATGGTCAGAGTCTTTCCATCTACTCACTGACTGGTCAGTTTGTCTCCCTCTCAATCTGATTGGTCAAACTCAATCTCCGTTACTATTTTATTCATATAATTTTTATTTCATTTAATTGATTTTAACATTTTCTAAAATCTAGCTTGTTTTGAAAATGTTCTTCTGCAATTGGAAGCTGGTTCTATTTAGGTGAACTGTCCAGAAATCCATTTCTTTTAACTAATTCACCAAAACAAACAAATGAAAAACAGTGAATGGCCATGCCTTTTTCATTCGTCTGTTGTCCTCTTGAAAACTTGGATCCAGGTGGAGATGTGGGTTTTGTATTATCCTTTCACTTACGTTGCAAATACATTTTGTAATATCATGAAAAATAAAAATATTTAAAATATTTGGCCAATTAAAACAAATCTGTTGAGGCAAGGGAAACTTGCCATTACTTTCAGAAATCAGATCCAGAGCTGGTAAATTAATATATATAATTTTAGGGATTCAAAGTGTTTTGGGACACAGTATGGTAGTGGAATATAAAGACAAGGCACTACCACCAATATGTAGCTGCTATAGTTCAGAGTCATTAAGATGGATTTATTGTATCTGTGCCACGTACAATCTTGACAAAATTGTTCTGGAGCTGTCATCATGGAACACAAAATGGGGATATTTGAGAACTACGGTGTTCATATGGAAAATAAACGCAAGGCAAATATTTTAGTTATTTATTAAACCATTATCTAACCAATCAATGAAACAAATAACAACATTCACATACTTGCTGTGCATCACTGTCCAAAATTTAAAAAAAGAAAGAGGAAAAAAATTGCACATTAACAGTTGGAAGAAACAAAAAAAGACAATTGTGGTTCTGAATGGGTGTAGGTGTACATGAATATACTTTGAATAATTGTGTAAACTGTTTTCTCTGTTTATGAATGAATTCTGTCATTTACTGTCAACACACAACAATCAAACAGACCCAAGTAATCAGTAGTCAAACAAATAAATTACAGAGAATATTGACAAACTGACAAAAATCTTTCAAGGAATTCATATTTATTACAAACAAAACCAAACAAATCATGGTATCAAATTGCAAAGGCTCAATAGATTTGGTAGATCAAATATGGGAAATACCACAGACTTTTAATTCTGTCTGATTCATATAAGGTATGAAATTGTTTTCTAAAACACTATTTTCACTCTAGAAAAATTGTATTCCTGTATTAAAAATGTAAATTTTCAAGAGTAATTTAAAAAGAATAACAATAAGTTAATAACTGATAATGATCTTAAATATATAACCTATCATTGTAAACTGAGAGCTGTGATTAAGAGCGTTGTAGAATGCAGCTTGTATGTCTTTATGTGCCCAGAACACAGTATGTGAAAGCAAAACAAACAAAAATGTGAAAAGTGGATATAATTCTGCAATACAAAGCCTTTTTGTTCCAGAAGTTATTCCAGCCATGTCATTATATATTGTGGATTGATATAAGAATAAATGCACTATGTAAATGAACATTAATTATGGCAACTGAGATATTTGTTTGTATTGTTTATTTTAAACATCTGCTCACTTCTAACCACAACCTTCTCTATAAATGCCGCTTCTTACGTCTTAGCCAATGGCTAAGGGTCCACGGATGGTACTTCATTCCTCACCACTCATTGTAAACCATTTAACTTGACTTCCATTGTCTTTTAGATACTGCAGAAGTTTTACCATAAAATGGTAAAATTTACAGTGAGTATGTCATTACTATCATATTTGCTTACATTGGATACAATAAGTATCCAGAATATGTGGAGTGGACGTATTGACCAGCATAAAGTCCAGAAGCCTGGTCGGATGGCAACTGAATATACACAGTGTCTCCTTGTTGTAGCGGGAGTACGGCACTCCCTGATGCCTGATCCAACAAACCTTTTTTGTATTCATCATAGGTGTACATTACTGGCTCATTGTTCTTCATCAGTGCCACCCACACATTACTTCCTTTGCAATGGACATGGTAGGCAAAGTAGTAAATCCCTGGAATAGTACAGGTGAAAATGCCAGTTTGGGGATTGTAGTCCTGGTTGCCATTGTGAAGGATTTTGTCAAAAATGACCGGAGAGCCAACGGGAGGGAATGGATTAGTGAGCTTTGCTGTGAATGCAGGCATCTCCATGGCGTTTCCATCAAAGGCGCCCCCGTTTCTTGTCTTCTTGTAACCTTGGGCGTTGTATTGACCCGTTACAGGAAGGATCCGCCCAATGTCAGGAGATGTAGCAGGTATTCCTGGTGGACCAGGGGGCCCAGGTAGTCCTGGCTGTCCTTGGAGTCCAGCAGGGCCACTTGGACCAGGATTACCTGGTGAACCAATATGTCCAGGGATTCCTGGCTTTCCCTCACCAGGAAAGCCAGGTTTACCAGGCAAACCTGTCGGACCTTTTATACCTGGCAGTCCAGGAGGTCCAATTGGCCCCCCTGGTCCTGGATGACCTGGAATACCCTGTGGCCCCTGGTGGCCATTCTGTCCTGGTTGTCCCCCCTCTCCTCTAGGTCCAGTTAGTCCTGTACCACCGGGTGGACCAGGTGAACCTCTATTAGCAGGTTCTCCTTTGGGGCCAACAGGTCCCTGAAAACCTCTTAGTCCTGGCTGGCCGTCCACTCCTGACAAACCTGGCTGTCCTGGAAGACCCGAGGGTCCTAATTCACCCTTCACTCCTGGGAATCCCTTTGGTCCCATAACACCATCCTCCCCTTTTTGCCCTGGGAATCCGAGATTACCAGGAGGCCCTAATGGACCTGGTGGGCCAGGCATACCACTTGGTCCAGTGGGACCTATGACCCCAGGATGACCACCTTGACCTTTATCACCCTTCAGACCCGGAGGACCAGAAAGACCAACATGCCCTTTGTGACCCTTAGGTCCTGGAAACCCCGGTTTACCATAGCCTGGCAAGCCTGGACCCCCTGGTAAACCAGGAGGGCCTTGTGCCCCTTTCCCTCCAGAGAGTCCTGGTTGCCCCAAGAAACCATCTTTTCCTTGCTTCCCTATTCCTGGCAAACCTGGTGGTCCTGATTGACCTCTTTCGCCAGATGGTCCTGCTGGTCCTGGTTCGCCAGAAGGGCCAGGTTTCCCTGGTAATCCTGGCTGTCCAGGGAGACCATTTAGGCCAGGTTTACCAACCCCAGGGATGCCCACATTTCCGGGTGGGCCTGGAGGTCCGCTAGGTCCCTTTAAACCTGGTAAACCAGGTATACCAAGCCCTTTATCACCCTTGGGGCCTGAGGAGCCAGGAAGCCCATGTGGACCTTTTTGGCCAGGTTCCCCTCGAACACCTGTCTGTCCAGGCAGTCCTTGACCTCCTTGTTTGGAAATCCCTGGGAGTCCTGGGGGACCTGGAAGTCCTGAAGGTCCAGGAAGTCCAGTTGGTCCCTCACCACCACTAGGACCAAGATCACCTTTTAGTCCTGGTAACCCAGGTCCTCCAGGCTTTCCTGGTAATCCCGGCATCCCAGGTTTTCCAATACCTAGATAGCCTTGAGGGCCAGGAGGTCCTGGCTTTCCTGGCAACCCGGGCAATCCCTGGCCTGGTTGCCCAGTGGGACCTAATGGCCCTGGCAGTCCAGGTGGTCCAATTGGTCCTGGGGGTCCCTGAATGCCTTGTGGCCCTTCTGTTAGACCTTCTACATCAGGACCAGGGGGAGGGGGACCTTTAGCTCCTCTAGGGAATGTTTGTCCTATAAAAGAAGGGGAAACATTTAGTGAATAGAGGTTGAATATAAAATAACACTGATGAAGAAAATACACCCCAGATGGTCCTAATGCAATCTTTTCACTATCAGAAAGCTGTTTGATGGCAAATCTATAGGTTTGGTGTGTTTATGTGGACAATTAAGAAAGTATGACATATTTACACTAATGGTTAATAATTTCAGTTGATAGTTGCTTAAATCATTGGATTAAAGACATCGATGCCATGGAAGCTTTTGTGGTTCTTTATGGGACTAATTTGTATCAGCAATTAATTCATCTCACAAATGCCACTTAAGTTACTGGTTTAGTTTATTTTTGAAAGAAGTGTTCATGAGGAACCGGTCTATCTATTAAATCATGAAAAGTTTCTTTTTTAAATTTTACAACAGCTGAGGATTGTTATAAACTGTTCAGCCACAACAATGATATCAGTCAGTAGTTCTATTGTTGTGGCCAATTGGTGTGTAATACAACTTTAACCATTCATGAGGCTGTAACATTGTGATCCTTATTTATTTGGACTTGCGTCTTTTATTTCGATCAAACAGAAAATATTAATATTGTTTAAAAACTGTTGTCATACACCAATAAGCCATATCATTAGGATAATCTGAATTATGTTTTATAAACTAATAAAAGAAATATACATTGACTTAAAATCTAAACGTTTAACTAGTTCTATGAACTTAATGACAAACATCAATTGTTATCTCGTGTTTGAAAATATGAAAGCAAAAACTATGTTCTTCGGATAAAATGAGAGTTTGGTAGAAATGTTCAGAAATAATGAAAACATAGTTTAAATGAATGAGCATTCAATGATACAAAAATACTGGTATTGGATTAATAACATTCTAAGATCCCTGTTTTATTAAGTCAAACATCAAGACCACATGGTTGACAGACATTTGGCACCAAATAGTTGACCTCACCTTTGCCATTGGTCAGTAGCCTCTCTTTCCCGATTTGCAAAGGCAGCTGGGAAAGGCCTTTCCCATACTGGGGCAGTAATGGGCCTTCTTTTCCATATGGCAGTTGGGGCATCTCGTTCCCCATAAACTGCTGCTGAGGATGGCCATCATTGTACTGTGGCAAGGGCTGGTGCTGTTGAGGTGGCTGTTTATTTCCATAATAAGCCCCACCATGAGCGAGGCGCAATAAACACAGCTGGATGACTGTGATGAGCAGAGAGAGAGAGCTGGAGGGTAGAACCACCATCTTCTGCAGCGGGCAAGAAAATAGATAAAACACAGTGTTTGCAAATAGGGCTTTACAACTTAGAAATATCCAATGATAAGAGTAAGTTAAAAATAAAAAACAGTGTCCAATCAGAAACAAAAACAAATCTTCTCACTTTTCTTAAAAGAGGCAACAACAGTTTCCTTAAATTCTCTCTGTGACCCCATTAAGTGACAAATGAAGATGCAGCAAACCCAAATCAGCTCTTTTCATCTGGGCCTCCCAAAAGACTAGGATTACCACTGGAACTGGCAGAGAACTCAAAGAGAGTTGGTCATCAGCAATATGTGTAGAGCCTGAGATTTTTTTATTTTTTTCATCTTGAAAAAATCTTGTGGGGTTTGATTTATATATGTATTGTTTTATGAGGACCTAAAATGATAATTTAAATATTCCGGTCGGTAAGAAAGGGAAATGTGAATTCAAATGTTATCAAGGACTACATGTGCAAGACAGCTTATACTTATTAGACTCAATTCAAAAAGACCTGGTGAAACCAAGAAAACTTTCAATTGGTAAACATTTCAGGGGACTATGGTACTCAGGGAATACCATGCCTTGGGTTACAAAGTTGTATTGGTGCAGTAAGTGAGAGATTGCCTGAAGGGGAAGTATGACATAATACTCAAGTACCTTGAATTTGTACTCATGTATGGTATCTGATGTCCTCGGTTACATTTCACCATTGTCTACAATTGAACGTATTTCCAAATCAAGAAATGGAAAGGCAAGTAGATGCCAAACCTTTACAAAGGCACAACACAGATATTTAACAGATAACAAAGAAAACCTCAGTCAATGTACAATAATAGTTTGAATTACATTAAACCCCAATACTAATAACCTAACAAGGTTATCCATAGCCACTAATTGAAATATCAACCGAGCAACATAGAAGAAAATAGCTTTCATTCATTCAGTTTCTGCAGCTGTCTATACTGCCCCCCCCCCCCTCCTACCGGTTTCTTGTATTTGTTTGTGCATCTTATACTAAACTGTTTCATATCCTCAAACAAAATTTCACTGGTAACAAAGGAAACCAAAACAAAGCAAATTCCAGAAAAAGATACCATCATTTAAAGGTCATCAGTCTGGGAAGGATTCCAAAGCTGTTTCTACAGCTTTGGGAGTCCAAAGATCCACAGTGAGACAGATTATCTACAAAGGGGGACGACTTGGAACAATAGAGAACATTCATAGAAGAGGTCGACCTTCCAAAATTCCTCCAAGACCACAGCGAAGGCTCACTCAATGAGTAATAGCAGACCCAGAGAAAAAACATTCAATATGCAGCAGCCCTCTCCCTACTCAGTTAAAGTCAGAGTTCATGGCTCCAATATTCAAAAGACACAGAGCAAAGATGGCATTCAAGGGAGAGTGACCAAGTGAGATCCACTGCTCACCTAGAAGAATATAACGGCTTATTTAATTTTACCCGCAGCACACCTTTGTTGACCCTCAGAGCTTATACGAGAATATTCTACTATGAGTGATGAGTCAAAAGTTGAACTGGTTGAAAGACAGGGTTACCGTTAAACGTGGTGTAAAGCAAACACTGCATTCCTGAAAAACAACATTATACCCATGGAGAAGCCTGAAGGTGGCAGTGTGATGTTGAGATTATGCCTGAGATGCTGCTTCAGGGCCAGGGGGATCTGCCATAATTAACAGAAACATGAATTGAAGTTGTTTCAATGCCTTTTTAATCAAAATGATTTGAAACAACAAATCCATTAAAGAATATATATATATATATATATATATATATATATATATTCTTTATATATATATGTATATATATATATAAAGATATATATATATATACATATATATATATATACATATATATATGTATATATATCTATATATATGGTAGATAGATAGATAGATAGATAGATAGATAGATAGATAGATAGATAGATAGATAGATAGATAGGTAGATAGATAGATAGATAGATAGATGATGGATGGATGGTCCTGGATGGACTGCGGTCCCCGAAAAACCAAACACATACGTTGTAAAAGCAATCCCCCTGAGTGAAATCATCAAACTCAAACTCAAAGTCCTATGCTGTTGTCCCCCACAGCAAGGGTACATTCCTGAAAAATCCCCAATCCCCTGGGTTTTATAAGCAACACTCCTGATAGAACTCTCAGAATTAAACTGGAAGTTTTGTCTTTTGTGGTATATAACATAGATCTCCTTGAATCGATTCCTATTCACCAAAGTCGGACCAAATTGGACAAGAAATTAGGAGGTAATGGCTGAAAAACGGTGTTCTTTTGTAAAAAAAGTTCCCCTTGTAAGTAATATATAAACTGTTAGAGTAAAACAGGAGCATTTATAAAAGGCATTTATAAGAAGGTTGAGAAATAATTGCCCGAAAACATTTGATGCTGAAACTCCCCCCGGTGTCAGAAATATAAAACAGACCTTTTCCAAAATCCTTCCAGTTCTTCCTCGCACCACAGTATATTTTCATATAAATCCATTGAATCCATTATATCCATTACATAGTTTTTGAGTTATTTCTGTAAACTTATTTCTGAGTGTTTTTTTCTAATGAAAGCTACCTCTAAATGTGAAGTTTTGTATTTTATCGTATATAAGATCTCCTTGAATAGATTCATATTCAGCAAAGTCGGAAAAAATTGGAACAACAATTAGGAGGTTAATACTGAAAAACAGTGTTCTTTGTAACAAAAGTTCCCCCTAGTGACCAACACATAAACTATTAGAGTAAAATGTAACATAAATACAATATAAATCTTAAGTCGATTCATAAGCACCAAATTTGGTATTATTCATAAAAAGATGCCCCTGCTGACTTATATATGACCTATTAGAGTTAATCACGATGTATGAAAGATGGATACTCTCGAGTCGATTCATATGCTAAACTTAGACTAAATCGGACCAACGGCTGAGAAAAAATATTGAATATTTCTGAGTTACTGCGATAACACCAAGGATCGGCGGCAAACGATTCCCTAGTATCGCCGACTTTTCTGGGATATAATTAATAATACATAAACCAAATCTACATGTTATGCCAGTTTAAATTTTGTTCTTCAAAATTTGGCTGTCAGCACTATCTTTGGCTGTTTTTTGGTTACAAGAGTTCCCTGCTACTGTATGTAGATTCTACTGTCCACACAGCGGGAAATTGCAGCAGAGAGTCAGCCACAATCAGCAGGCTGTGCTTTTATAGAACCCTCTAGCCAACTCACTGGCTCTTTTGAAGCTTTCTGTGGTCAGAAAAAAAGAAACTGATCCCTCCATTGCTCGACTCGTCCTTCCTTCCCTTTGTTTACACATCCCTTCAAACGTACTGCGTAAATCTGCAGCCTCTCAAATCCTCAGAGTGAATTACAGAGAACACATGCTGCTGAATCATATCATAATTAAGAGGCCCCACAGGGGCCGCGGCCACTTTTGAACATTATCCTTAATCCTTTAAACATGTCTTTGCTAAAGACATTGGTTTAGCACTGCCAAAAGCACGGTGTGAAAACAAACGCCGATGGGTGAAAATATGTTTTCCTTCGCTGGGGTATTCTTTTGTCCTGAAACAGTCCCAAAGAGAACAAAGTATTTTGAGAGCTGACAAAATTGAAGTAAGTCTTGCTTAAATTTTTCTGAGCAATTATGTTGAAAAACAGCAAACTACAGTAAGTAGTGCCAGGCTCAATACATTTACAGTTCAATTTATGGCAGATGTTTGTAATCGGTGTAATGGAATATGGAGTATTTGACACAAAAAAGCAGGAAAGGTGAAATGTTTTTGAATAGGGATTTCCATAACATTTTTTCTGTTATTTCTTGGTATCTGGAGGTTTTCATGAAAGTATTATCCTTTTAATGTTATTTTAACATTCAATTTTAATCAAATTTTATATAACTAAAAAACTTGACTTGACTTGAATAAAACATTGGCTGCTAAAATGCTGAATTGAATTGAATATAGATTTATAAAAATATAATCCCAGATAATTGGGTTCTAAAATGCATAATCTAATTTAATTTAATTTAATTTAATTTTTTCTATTAATTTAATATAATTGAATTGAATTGAATTGAATTGAATTGAATTGAATTGAATTGAATTGAATTTAATTACCAACTTTGCTCTTGGATATCATTTACCACATTGTCGGTAGATTCAATTCACTATATTTTTATTATTTGTTAAATATTGGATTTATTTATTTCTTGCTTGTTGGTTTAGTGGTATTAAAAGCTGCCAATATTCAATTACCATAAGAATGGAATGTGGATTTCATATTTACGTTTGTTTTGTCATTCTCAGTTGACCATCAACTCATCAGGGTGTTTGTACTAAATTTAATCCTAGAAGAAATACAATAACATAAAATATCCAAACACAGTCCACGTTGCTGCAAATAAAATCAACAGATTCAAAAGAACTCCATCGTACAGTACAAAACAAGGCTAACAAGCTTCATTTTTTCTTGCTTTCAAACGGAAAGTTTCTGCTATTTTGTCTCGTTTCTCATCTATTTCAGTTCCTTTACGAAGTTTTTTGTCTGCTTTCCAAGCCGGAGTGATCCAATGACCATGACCAGGTGTTGGCCACTGTGAAAATATGAATGTCAGGTGGTGACCTTTCACAGAGGGCTGCAGTTTTTAACACTAAGTTGCAATCTCCGACTTGTAGAAATATTTGATACAGTTATGCTGAGACACACCTAATTCTTGAAGGAATGCAGGGACTGGGGTATTTAGAAATAAATGTAATAGAACTCCGGAATGTATCTTTGTAGCTGGTTTGTACAAGGAAAATCATATAAAACAACCCTGAGTCATAACTTATTTCATGGTCAGTGTGTAAAGCGTTAGTATACATCATTTTACATTTTCAATTCAACCAACAGTATATTCTATTCTTTTTGTAACCTCCCAAATCCAGCTCATGACTAAGTCCCAACTTCTTGTAGGGTTCAAAAGGTGGAATAAAAAAAAAAAAAAAAAAAGATAAATGTAATGATATATGATCAGAGTGATAAAAAAAGTATTCCTGATTTCTTCTATTTTTTTGTTTATCTCATACTTAACTGTGTAAGTATGGGGACAACATTAAAGAAAAGTAACATGGGAAAAACACAAAGTACACATTTTAAATGATCTTCTATCTGATATCACTGGGGTGGACTTTTGGCCCACTCTACACTGCAGCCCTGCTTTAGTACAACAAGATTAGAGGATTAGTAAGCATGAAATGATTGTTTCAGGTCTCGCCACAGCATCTCAAAGGGGTTCAGGTTCAGACTTTGTCTAGAACGCTGCAAGAAACTTTATTTATACCTTCATCATCATAAAATAATGTCCCAAAAGCTCTTATCTAATATAATAAGATGAGTTGACATTAAAAACCCTCAAATCCTTATAACCTCATATGAATATTAATAATTTGGAGATAATATGATATAATAATGACACACTATAAAAAACTATGATTTTGAATCCACTCCTATTCGGTCATTACCCACATCTGACTAAATGTAGAGGACCTTTAAATTATAGGCGTGTCATACAATAGAGCTATACATCCAGCACCATGGACAGATCCTACTGACTAGATCATCATATCTGCTCATTCTGTCACTGACCTCTAATCTCTTTTGTTGTTCATCAATGTCACAACAGCAGTACAATAATGTTAACAGTACAGAATACTTCCTGGTTATGAAAGTTGAACAATTTTAGATTGACAGCAGCATGATCAAAATGTACTTTCAATAAATTAGACTACGATCAAGGTAATATTTGAAAATAAAATGCATTCAAATAATAAAAACTTGACCTAATTGTTCCTCTTTTTAAATGAAATATATTCAAATATTGCATTTTCCCTCTAAATTTCTTCTGTAAAACAAACACGTATTAGTTAAATTTAAGGAAGGTAATGGAATAGAATAGAATATACATATAAATAATCAAATCTGAGTTATCATAGTCGTTTCAATACATGTCTTTGTGTTCATTGCTTCGCCTCTCTGTGAGTTCTGCTCGAGGTTTCTGACTGATGAAAAACTGTCATTTCACGCCAGACTGTCTCCAAGTGCTGCTAGAGTGGGAGCTGCTGGGTCTCTGAAGAATGACGAGTAAAGTCAGGACTTGCTCTGCTTGGAACGCCTACTTTTCTGATTGTGCGTTACATAAATAAAATTGACCTGTCTTCATTTGACGAGAAAACCGGAGGCCCTGAATTTTAAAATTTTAATTGGAAACAGCTTCTCTGCTGACTGAAGTGGGGTTCAATGCCACATTGTTTATTGTTATGGCCACGGTACTTACAGTTATGTTAAATGTCCCACCAGACCGAAATCCTGGGCCAAATTTGATAAACATCTTTTTCAGATAAGTATTGATCTTTTCAATTAAACTTAATTTCACATATGGGAATGTTCAACTAGTCGTCTCATAGTGTAACCTACCGTCTGCAGACAAAAATTTAACATATGCTTGGCGAAGAAACGAGACAACCTTCTTAAAATAATCAGGAAAATAAAGCAGACCGACATTTCTTTGAAAAACATGTTCCCTGAACACTCCAAGGAAACGTCAGTTTTCATGCTTTAAAGGGACGTGGCGTTTGCTGAATGAGCTGCATGATTAACAGGGTTAATTTAGGAAGTTGGATGCCGCTTTTGGCAGCGCTTCGTCTGTCTAAACTTGGCTACTCCTGTGAATGAATGTGCTAGAGACAGGTCTATTTCACCGAACCAGAATTTTTGTATTATTGATTTGCTCTCATCTATTCGGAGATAGAATTCATAGCAACATGGAAAGGTCAGCCATAACATTAAAAACATGACTTCTATCATCTCTCTATGGGACGCCACTACTCATCTAATTCTGCTTATTGATTTAGTTTAGGTTTTACATTTATGAGGAGTTGGTACCGGCACCAGACATACACTGGCTTGTGACCCCTATGTGGCTGGGTTCCGAGGCACGCTGGTAGCACTAAGGACCTTGCCTAAGGGTCCACACTGGATTTATGCCCCGCCCTCTTCACTGTGATCTGTACCCCAATCAGTCCTGTACCAAGGCATTGGTGTAACCCACTGAGCTATAAGATCAACATTAAGTCTAATATTTTCCTCCTTCTCCCTGTGGAAGGAGAGGAGCAAACACAGACGCTACAGGACTGGATTGGCACCTGCAGTGGTGGGTGCTGACTATACCTGCCCAATCTGCAACAGACTGCATGACTGCATGACTTCCGAACGAATCAGACTTCTCAGCCACAGCAGGCGGTGCAAGAAACTTAAAGACTAATCCCTGGCACACACTCCATTATCTTATGAGACAGAAGGAAGCCAAAAAATAAAAAAAATGCTTAGGTTCCCTTGATGCTGACAAAACGACTGCATGATGTATTTTGTGTTCTGATACTTTTCTATGAGAACCAGCCGCAACCTTTTCAGAAAGTAGTTGTCATAAATGTTGAGAAGCCTGATATGGTCGTCATTCCTTCACCAAGGACACATCCAGCCAGCAAATGAACAAGCCAACTTTTTAACATAAAACAATGTTTTCCGGACATAAGTTCTTCGCCATTAGTCCAATTTAGTCCAAATGGTGTGGACATGAACTTGAAGATATCTATTCCCTATACATCATATTTTATTGTATCATACTATATTTTTACTTTATTTGTCAGACATAACCTCACATTCAATTTTAGTTCAACCAGGGGAATTGCTTGTGCAATGGAAAAGATTGGAGACATATCCTTGCTGTTGGGGAAACAGTGTAGACCTGGTTCCTTTATTTGATTTTTTTTATCATTTCAGATCTTTACCCATATTTTTAGCTAATTTTCTTTCCATTGATTGCAGAAACTCGTCTAGAATTCTCAAACATTAGGTTTTAGTGACAAAGCCAATATAATGATGACTTTGGAGTTCAAACTTAAGACGAGAGAAGTGTTTCTCTTGCACTGCGAGACCTTTGCACAGTGATACTCGTGAAAACTGTGAGAGCAGCACTTCAAATTGCTCAAGAATGCTGCTGTTTTTCTGTATCCTGCTTCCAACAGCAAATCTCAGCTTGGATGCTGTATCAAATGCACAAACATGGTGTTTTTAAATAACAGTGGTAAAAGAATTGGAAAAATATACTTTAACTTTAATATTTCCATGGGATTGTTATGGAAGATTGCTTCTTACATGTGAAACCAAGGATGCTATTTACTTCAATGCAGCTACCAATTACTTTGAATAGCGAGGTTTTGATAACAGAGTCCATTATCCATCAGTCATCTTCTGGTTTCCAGACAATGTAATGGGATGGTAATTGGAGAAACCGTGTCTGGACCACACATTACACCGCCTGCATATTTAGCTCAGAGTTCTCTGAACAGGCATAAGCTACAATGCAACAAATAAAAGTCTTATCCTTATTCATCCTGTTATGCCTTATTTCTGCTCAAGATTTAATATGGCTTATTATTTCCAACCATAGGATTCCACGATAGCTTATTTATCAGCAAATGCTGCTATGGGACCTTTATAAGCCTTTTTTGGGGGTAAAATAATGACGAAGCTCTTTATCCAAACCAGTTCCAAAATATAATGATTTCTTTCCTGGCTGATGTGCCATCCTTCTACCGAAATTCATGGAAACCTGGCCTGTAGTTTTTACGTAATCCTACTATAAAAGCCAGTGAACTTGCCAACCACTCAGCAAATTAGCAACTTAGCAATCAGTTAACCATTCATTAAGCAAGCAAGCCAGCCAACCAACCAACCAACCAACCAACCAACCAACCAACCAACCAACCCCACCAACCAACCAACCAACCAATCAACAAGCCAGCCAGCCAGCTAACCAGCCAACACACCATCTGACCAGCTAACCAGCCAAGCAGCCAAGCAGCCATCCAACCAACGGACCAGCAAACCAACCAACCAACCAATAAACCAGCTAACCTACCAACCAGTGAACCAGCCAACTACTCAGCAGGTTATCAACTTATCAACCATTTAACGATCCAGCAAGATAGCCAACAAACCAGGCAACAAACCAGCTAGCCATCCAGCAATCAAGCCAACCAACTGACCAAGCAAGGAAACAACCAACCAACAAACAAACCATTCACTGAATCAACCAACCAACCAGCACGCCGGTCAACTAGTGAACCAACTATACGACCATGCAACTAGCCAACCAAACAACCAACCAGCAAACCAGCCAACCAACCAATAGCCAGCCTGTGAACCAGACCAACATGCCACAAACCAACATGCCTACCAATCAACCAATCAACCAATCAACCAACAACACACCAATCAGCTAGCCAACCAACCAAACAACCAACTAGCCAACTGACCATCAAACCAGCAAACCAATCAACCTGCCAGCCAACCAGCCAACTGACAAGCAAACCAGCCAGTCAGCCAGCCAAGCAGCCATCCAACCAACCAAGCATACAGTGAACTAGCGGTCTAGAGGTCTTTCTGTTTGTGGAGGACTAACAAAAGCAGATCGTGTTCCCTACTAGACCTCTTATAGTCCTCTTATCGTCTGGGAACTGTAGACAGTCAGAGCTCAAGTGACAAACTTTACATTGGTCTTACATTACTGGCTGCCGGAAAATATAATTTCTGTTACAGTTGGAAGGAAACACCACTGTCATGTTCCTTTTTTCAATCTTTTATCTTGTGCTTGAACTCAACCCTGATGAAAACACTTCACACACCTCCAGGGCTTTCAATTGATGACAACCTCATGAAAATCAACCTCCACAGAATTGATGCTGGTTTTCTGCCTTCTTTGACTTGGTTGTGAGTCGCAAGTCCTTTAAAACTTCCTGCTTGGCTTGAAAAATAAACAAATGTTAATTTCTCCTCTGTCTTTCTCTGCTGACCAATTCCAGACGGGGGTAGCCTGCTGCTCGACAAACAAGCCATGAGGAGCAGAGGGGTGTCATTGCTTACAGATACGGGTGCCAGTCTTAATTGCTCGTGGTCAGGACTAGCGTTTGTGTGTAAAACATGTTGCAGAGATATTTTCTTTTATAACGAGACCAGTGGTTGGGTAGATAACATCGCTTCAGGACAAACTGTTATTAAAACTTACAGACAACCTTTAAGCATGCCGCAGTGACAAATGTTCATGATTACAACCATTATTTACGTTTATGTCAGAATAATTTCATCATTTAACTTTGCATATACTTCTCATGAAACTTTCTATTCATTTTTTTTATTTTTAGCAAAAACTCTTTTTGCCTCAATTTTCCATAATGGGTCAAAAATTACTTGCACACTTCTTTTTATGGAAATTTGAGATAATCCCAAAATGTGGATTATTTCCCATTTACAATAAATCTATTAAGTGGCAGCTAATGACAAAGATTTAGAAAATAGGAGATTGGAGATTTTAAGAATAAAGTTATAATATTAGAGGAATTAAACTATAATTTAGACAGCTAGACTGGTTCTGTTTCAGGAGCAGGAATCACACATCCATGTGTGCTATTATTATGATCCTATAATCTATATAATTACATCCTAATTATTGAGGAATTAATGTTTTATCACATTCATGTTGCATCTGAAAGGTAAGGCAGACTTTAGGGTATTTATAAACTGTGGGAAGGTTTACATTAATAAATTGTTATTATTATTTAATAATCATATGTGACAAACGTGTGTTTAATCTGAATTTGTCATAAATAAGCACAAGGGGAAATTCCTTCCACAAGGAAATGGAAAAAAAGCAGTAAAGTGAAGGAATTGCAATAAAGTGGAGAATTCCTTAAATAGTTTAAAGTTACAGAATAAATTAATTCAAAAGGAAAAAGTAAAGGAAAATTACTAAAAGTTCACTCGCTACTTGAAAACTATTTCTCAATTCAGTCCAGATGACAAAAAATATACTGAAATCAAATTTCTGCTGTATGCACATGGGCCGACGACCGAAGGTTGAGAAAGTCAAATTTTCGTAGTGATTCTTAAAAAACAAGGCCTCTTAATTTTTGGAACATTATTCTACAATGTAAAAAACGTGCTCTGTCAGTGCAGTCAGAAAGAATAGCTTCACTTAGGAATGTATCGATCAGCTGTCAGCAGGTAAGATCAAGAGCCAAGTCATCATTTGGAGAATGCACATTTGCTTGTGTGTGCGTGTGTGTGTGTGTTTGTGAGAGAGTTTTTTTATGCATGTGTGTATGTGTGAATGAGTAGTTGGTGTCATTTCCTTTATAGGAAAAACACTCCGCCTCTGTACATAATGGACCTAATCTGGAAGTAGGAACAAATTTTAATGAATTGTTTGAGTATAAACACCTGCAAATTCACTGCATCAAATCAGCTGGGTTTGGGTTCTAGGCCCCTGCAGGAGTGCGATAGAACATGTTATAGGACACTGATGAATGCATGGATGGATATTGTGTTGTGTGTTATGAGGAGGGACACTATTTCATAAAATCAACCTTGCAGGCAATCATCTCTCCTGATCATGCATTTGAATGAATTAAGCATGAATGCATTTTACTTTTTACTGTTTATGTAAAGTAATAAAAAATAAACAACAACAAATCAAATTAAGGCCATGACAAAGGTGTGTCGTTCAATAGAGGGCACCAAACTTCCATATTTGGATTCCCAAACTGTCAAAACCTGTGCCAAACTGTTTTGTTTACTGCCCAAAGACTGCATGAAAAAAGAAGACGAAGTTATTCATGTTTCAAGAAAAACTATATTGTTTTATATGTAATTAACTAAAATTGACATTGGCTTTGTGCATATCCTCAGTCCAACAATAGTACCTCAGTTTATTTCATTTTATCTAACCTTAATTATCCAGGAAAATACCATTCGGATTAAAAATCTCTTTTTCAGTGCCTCCCTCTCTCCAACCACAGATCAAATTCTGAACATACCCAGGACCTTAAGTTGTTTTTCTTAACTGCATTTGCTTCCCCATCTGTCGACGAGCAGGTGATTTATCCGCCTCGGTAATCAAGAAAAATGTCCCCACACAGCTCAGGATATATTGATCGCTAGGTTTCCTCAGAGAAAGTTGAAAAAGAGTTCACTCGCTCCAATCTCTTTTCGTTTTCAGCATTCCTTCACACCATCTTGATCTCTTTGCAAAGCGAAGGCTGGAGCCCACAACCTCAAACTGGAAGAGGGGTCAGCTGACCCTCAGGTGCCTCATTTTTAAAGTGGCAACACATTTTCAAGCTGACGCTACATATGACCAGGTGACCACAAAGGGAACTAGCACACCGGTGAGTTTCATATTGGCAACTGTACTGTTTGCTCAGAGCTCCTCTGACCTTTGACACATGAACATGCACCCACATATCCTTCCCTCATCTCACTGACAGATTCTCCTCAGATTAGAGAACCACAACTCACCCAATGTCTGGCCTCGGTTTTCATTATGGGCAAAGATCGGGCGCAGGAGGATAATTATTTTCCTGTTAGCTTCGAGTTCTGTCAAAACAAAGTATCTGGTGTCAACGGACAGCGTTAATAGTGATGTAGAACTAAGAACCAGGCTTTTACAGAAGTTGTGCGTGTGTTTTGACAGAAGAAAAAAAAAACAAGGCTGGGAAGAAAAGCATTTTCTGAATTTGACAATATTTTCTCTGTTGAGAGCTTGTTTTTCCTACAATGTTCTCTTTGCACAGCAGGGAGTGTGTGAGGCTTTTCAGATTTATTTTTCTTTGCCACATTTTCCTTGTTCTCTCTCGTATTTGCATTGGCTGTCAATGGGACTCTCCACTAGTGATTGATTATTTTTATAGGCAATAAGAGTGTTTGGCTCACTATCAGATCGGATCACTAATAGAACCACGGAGTCCAGTGGGGGATGTCAGCAAATTTCAGCTGAATAAATAGATTTTAGGTTTGGTGTAGAGCAAAAAAGACTTAATAGTGAGACGGGCCCCATTTTGTCTCCCTCCTGCCTCTGACGCCAACTTCTGGTGAGCACTGGTGTGAAATTACAACTTTATTACAACATTAACTCAAGTGTTTTTGCTTAAGTCAAGTTTCTAAGTATTTACAATTTTTCTATTATATGTTATTTTATTCTTGTGACATTTCAGATAATATATTGTAAATTTATGACACTACGTTTATCTGAATGTTACATTCCAGTAGAGCGGCGTCAGTCTCATTCTGTATTGAAACCAATCAGCCATAACATTATAACCATTGACAGGTGAAGGGTAACATGGATAATGTGTTACATGGCACATAATTGTTATGTTTGTTGTTGTGATCTGCAATAGTAAGTGCCCACCAAAGGGTTCTAAGGAAGGACAACTGAACCTGCAACAAAGTCATGTAAGCACAAATTACTGAATAAGTTAATGCTGGTTCTGATAGAAAGGTGTCAGAAGACACAGTCCATACTAGATTGCAGCTTATGGGACTGTGCAGCTTCAGACTCTCATCTACAGCTGAAGGCGTTTAGAATGGGCACAATAATATCAGAACTGGATAACGCACAAATGAAAAAGGAGTCCTGGTCTGATAATCATGTTTTCTTTCACATCCTCTAGTCGGCCGTATGTGAGTATTTTGCTTACCTAAGGAAGAGAAGTGAAGAAACCTTGGGGCAAGCCATTAATGTGGATGTTACTTTGTCACCTACTGCCTAACTTAGCAGACCAATAAGATCCTTACAAGAAATGCTATTCCCTAATGGCAGTGTCCTCTCTCACAAGGACAAAGCACGCTGTCACTCTGCCAAAATGGTTCAGCAGGAACAAAATAATGAGGTCTGAATGACTAGACTCCCGATTTCTCCAGTTCCCAATCCAATTCAGCATCTGGTGGATGTCCTGGACAAAACATCTGATCCACTGAGGGCCAACCCACAACTTACAGGTCTTAAAGGATCTGTAAACATCTTTTTGCCACATATGACTAAATATCCGTGAGGTCTTGAAAAAGTCAATGCTTCAACATGTCGACCTACACATGTTAGGCTGTTGGTTATTATGTTATGGTTGATATCAATATTTAAATTTTAAATCTGCTCATATAAAATTTCTCCAGATTGAACATTTAAAAAAACAAACATTTCACCTTTAAAAAGAAAAAAGAAGCATTTCTGATTAGATTTCATTTAATGGTGCATATAAAAAAATAGTTGGTGATTTCCCCTCTCCATGTCTCACATGGGTTAATAATAAAAAAAAAATTAAATTAAAGATCAGAAGAGGTAAAATTATTCCGTATTACAGACAAAAAAGAAAGTATCCAGGATGAAAAAAAAGAATAGAGATTAATAAAAAGTAATAATATTTGAGCAATTAGTTTTTTCTTCTGTTAGAACACATTAGTCAAAGTAGGACACCTCAAACTTTAATGTGAGCATTTGGAGAGGACCTGAATAAAATACTTGTAGGCGGTCATTTTACTGCCAAAAGTATGTTTACTTATGGTTTATCAATCACATTTAGGTGATAAATCTTTTAGCCTTTAGGAATGCTGAGGAAAGCAAAAATCTGACTTGCTTTATTTTGTTCTATTGCTAATTCTCCTACATCGAGGGTCCGAGTACTTCCTGCACCACTGCTAACGACTCTGGTGAAAGAAGAAAAATAAGATTTGTAAAGATCAATGCTTTTGCAAATTACAGGATGTAAGAAATATAGAACATGTGAGCTAATGAGACCTTCCAGAGCAGCAGAAACTGTTGAATTCTGGAGGCTGAGTGGAGTGTAATATTAAACACTCCACTCAGGCGGTGATTATGTTGCTTTTAGATGGAGTTTCTGTTTTTTCTACCTGTAAAAGTAGCTGAGTGATGACTCCTGAGAGTTTTCGGTTGTCTTCATTTGCAAACCTTCTAATTTTAAGCAAACATATCCATTTTTTGAGATCATAAATTGCTCCAGGACCACCACACCATGCTTGCATGATCTGACCAGTGAGAGTTATGGGATATGAAGCTGCTGGACAGGTTAATGTGTTACACAGTCACACCGTAAAATACCCCATTCAGAGAAAAAATACAATTTTTCTATGCGTCAGCGTCCAGATGTTTTTTGCTGTGGAGTATTTATAAGGGATAAGAAGAAGTACGACTCTGTCTACTTAGGGACGCGGATAAGATCCTCAGCAATAAATCTGGAAAATTTAAAGCAATGTTATTCTAGAGCAGTGTTCTGCAATTGAGATGCCACGTGTTGCATGCAGAAGGAGGGAAGTGGATCACTATTACCAGCCGGGAATTGGTCATAATAGCCACAACTGTAAGATAGTAAAGCTTGATCTATACAGCGCCTTTCTACACAGAGGTTTGAAATGGTTTTGTAAAACCAGACAACAAATTGCTTCATTTAAAACATGAAAAACAGAAAACCTAAATAAAGCAAAGTGCCCTATGAAATAATCTAAACACCGAATTGTACATACAAATAAATATTGCAGAGCACAAAGCGATCAATTATTATTAAAACACATTTTACAGTCTGAAAGTATCTTTCATTTTATATTCTGGGTCTGCTCTTTAGTGGCAGGCGGCTGTTTGGGCTCAAGCCTCAAATCATAGTCTGCAGCTGTGGGATCAAGAGTCAGCCTGTGCTGCATAAGCGTTTCCTGTTCAGTAGGTGTGAACCGTGAGGGATTCGAGGCTCTAGACAGAGAGTAAAATAAAGAAAAATAATAAAAGAGACATGGATAGAAACATCTGATTAATCACCAGCACCATTTTTCCAACACTAAATAATTTTGTACTGTTTCAACGGGAGCATGTAACCTCAGCTGCTGCCTTAATTATTTAAGGCAGCAGTTTCCTAATTAGTTTGGGGACTCTTTGAAAGAAAAGTGAAATTATCAGTGAGCCTGAGCTCTGGGGTACGGAATTAAATGTAAAAAATTAGATTTTAAAAAAATTATTAATGTGTTGTTTGCTAAACAGATAAATTACAGACATTATCTGTAAATTAATAAACCAACTGTTATTTAAGTCTAGCACCTTTAAAACAAATTGTCCAGTTATTAATTATCACATTATTACTTTTATTATCATTATTATTATCATATTATCGTATTATTTATATAATGTATTTCTTTTTCTGAAAGTTCCATGAAAACTTCTAACATTCTTCTTTGCAGTTTGAAGGTAATATCTTATCTTTATCTTAGTTTTGTATTAATGTGGCTTTTTTATAATTTTTAATTTAAATCAAATATCATTGCATTTGAAAAAAGTTTATGTGGAACTTGAGAAAAGAATCCTGTCATCCAGATGTACTTTGTGCATGAGGGATAAAGGTTTGAAATCACTCAAATATTTCTAAGAGGTGGAGAGAAATAGTTCCACAACAGACTAACAAACACACACACACACACACACACACACACACACACACACACACACATGCACACGCACGCGTGCACACACACACACACACACACACACACACACACACACACACACACACACACACACACACACACACACACACACACACACACACACATACACACACACACCCCAACACACACACACAAACACACACACACACACAGTATAAAAATAATAGGGGTGTATTGTGGTGTGCTTGTTAGCAATGTTGCTTTACAGCAAGAAGGTTCTGGGTTTGAATCCACCTGAAGAATGTAGGAATGTGACTGTGAGTGATTATTAAGTGTTGGCCCTGTGAATAACTGGAAAATCTCCAAGGTTTCCTATGCCAACGCTTCTCATAGTAAGATAGATGTGCTGCTAAAGCTTTATTAAAGTTAGTATTTTGTAAAAAAAACCCAAAAAACTTAATTAGGGAACTTATACCCTTACATTTTATTTTGCAAATAAAGGTTGAGGTTTATTTACGGTTGTTTTTAGTGCTTATATTGAATTTGGGCATTTTACTTTAGTTTAATATTTCTTGTTTGTCTGCAGCGGCAGTTGATTCTAACGGAGCGATATTATTCCAGCTCTGGTACTAACACAAAGTCTGAGAGTGATTCTGATGAGATGTGAAGTGCGTGAGGACTGGATTCAATACCAATCTTTACGTCTTTCATCACTGTGAAAATAAATAACCACGACTTGTCTTTAAATGTAGGGAAGGCCTCAGGATAGTTTTCATTATAACCCTCTGAGGTCATAGTTCACATCGGCATAAACTCTAACCCTAACCTGGCCTCCATGCAGGAACCACATTACATAATGTTTAACATGGTATCCTTATTACGTTCATCATCTCCATGACCTGATTATTTCTGGACTTAAACATCCTGTTTAAACATACTGAACCTGGAAACATGCCGGGTTTGGGTTCAGTCTCAGACCACGGATGGCTTAAACAATGCATTATGGGAAACCGGAATCTTAATTTACTTAGTTGGTGATTGCAAGTCATAAGACTTAAAGTTTGGAGTAATTATGAGGAAAATTAAATTGAATTAATTTTGAAATTAGCAAATATTTTTAAATCAATTAAATCAATGGGAAAATATAAGTCGATTCCAAAAAGTTACAAGGAATCACAACTTGCTGCTTGGACAGCCACAATCAACACAACAAACAAACCCCCTAGAGTTCGTAATTACCATGTTGGGTAACCCTTTATGATAAGACAACCCTTATAAAGGGGCTGGTTTATAAGTAGTTTATTTGGTAATTTGAGAACACTTAATAAATCTTTAATAAGCAGCTTTAACTCTTTAGATAAAAAATGCAACAGTGACCTAGTTTTTGCAAAATAGTCAACCTGTATTGATTTTTGAGACCAGCATTTAAGTTGCTTATAATAGTTAATTAACAATTTATAGGGAGTTTATAACCTAATTAATAACCTAATTATAAACCAGTCCTATACAATAAACCAGTCTTATTGTAAAGTGGTACCATGTTGTATCTATCTGAGAAAATATTAAATATTGTGGTTTAGCCTGTGTTGAAGTAAGACATATTGCTAAAGACTAATTTAGTTGCAATAATCAGAGTCTGAATGGTTTGATTCTAGTCAGTAAAATGTTTTATTTCCTGTTAGCCTTTACAAAGAACAGCGGTGCTCTGCTTTCTGCTCTCATTTGCTCCTTTCGCTTCAAAGTGAAGGGTTTACGTGTCGAACTGGCAAATGCAGGTTATTCCTGATAAGCTGATTTTGAACGTGTCCAACATTATCCATTTAATAGGCGAGAACTTGGAGTTGTGAAGCCGAACTGGAGCCAGGACTCAAGAGTTCACGTGAAAAGTTCCAACTTCCCTCAAGCTTTTGGACTCACGCACCGAGACACACTGAAAAACAACAAGACTGTGTTCACTTAAGGTCTGTAAGTAACTAACACCTGACGATTTGATGATTCCGATGAGGCTCATCGCGAATGCTTTCAATAATCACCTGACGATCAGCGTCCCTCTCAACCTTAAACTGTTTTCCGAGAAGAGGAATTCACCTCCTCTGTCTAATATTGAGAAAAGTATACAATGAGAGAAAGACTACACAAAAACCCCTACAGTGCATTCATGACCTCTTCCTGCGAGTGATATGTGTAGGGAAGAAACCATCCTCAAACAATTAGGTAAAAGTACTTGGCCTCCTCACATCCGCAGAGCCGTGTTGTGTGAGTTTGCACGGTGCTGCTGCTTTGCGCTAGTGGACGGCTAATGGCAACAGTTCTTTCAACACAGTGAGGATCACACCAACAATCTGTAACTATCGGCGAGTTAATTGTGCAAGAAGTTGGACATCAGCTACGTGGGGTTACCGCTTTTTCCTCTTTTCAAGACTTTCCTTTCAAAGGAAAGGGGAAACTTGATCCAGATTCTTCTGGTGTTGAAAATGTTGTTAATCTATCAGCTCAGCTCATCAGGCCTGTGAAGCACATTCCCACATTTCTGCATGAAACAAAACATTCAGACTCCTGCAGACACCTCTCACATTACAAGCACTGTGCAAAAGGATTGGACCCTTCCTTGGCATCTGTCAGAGCTTCTAACACAATAAACGTAAAACAATGGCAACCTGAGTAAACACAAATAAATGATAATTGCAGAAACTAATTCAATCACATCATCACTTCAATAGACCGTTGTCGGAAGCAGGAAGTCGGTTGATAGGTCTCGCCAGTATCACACCATGCCAAAATCAAAAGAAATTCCGGGAGATGAAGACAAAAGTGATTGAAATGCATTGCTGTGTGTTTATGTTTCTAAGGCTCTGGGATGCCACAGATCTTGATGTCTCAGCCTTTTATAATTTTTCTTTTAATCTATCCATTTCTCTCTTTTTTGTCGTTATTTATGGATCTGTTATATTTTTTTTAACATGGGTGAGGAGGAACTTATTTTTGTTTTTTTATGTATGGAAATACGTATAAAGGGACAAATAAAGGAAATCCAAAATCTGAAGTTTCACGTAGAGAAGACTTGGAAGGGTAGTAAACCCTGCATGAAATGGCAGACCCTCCAAAATTTCTCCAGGAGCACGGCAAAGACTCATTCAGGAATCCAGAAAAAGTTCCAAAGAAAACATCCAAGGACCTGCAGGATTCTCTCAACTCAGGAAAAGTCAGTATTCATGGTTCCTCTTGTTGGAAAAACACTGGAGAGTGAGTGAGGTGAAAAACTCTGCTAACCCAGATGAACATTGAAGCTCATCCGAATTTTGCCACAACACACCTTGATGACCCTCAGAGCTTTTGGGAGAATATACAACGGACTGGTGAATCAATATTTGAACTGTTTGGAATCTGGATTAAACCAAACACATTATTCCAAAAATAGAACATTAAACCTCTGGTCAGACATGGAGGTGGCAGTGGATTGTTACGGCGATGCTTTGCTGCCTCAGGACCGGTATGACTTTGTATAATTGAAGCAAACAGGAACTTGCTCACTAGCAGAACATTCCAATGGAGAATATCAGGTCATTTAAAAAAATTAAAAATAAATAGAAATAAATCAGAATGAAAAAAAAGAAGAGAAAAGAATATCAGGTCATTTGTTTTTGAGATGAAACTCAACGAAGTTGGGTCATGCAATTAGATAGTGATCCAAAGCAGATGAATAAGTCCACCTCTGAATGGCTCAAAATGAATAAAGTAAAGGTTCTGGAGTGGCCAAGTTAAGGTCTGGCCCTGGTCCCCATTGAGATGCTGTTTTGAGAGCTGAAAAACTCAGGTAATGCTCACAAACCCTCAAATGTCGCTGCACCCAAACAGTTCTGTAAACAGGAGAGTCATAATGCCAGCGACTGATCCAAGAAACTAAAAGGTGGTCCAACATTTTTTGTTTTTTACAGGTGTGCACATTATTATTTATTTCTATTCGTCTGCAGCAGAAAACAGTCCAACATCTTTTCCTTGGACATGTTTAACATTGTGATCAATCCACGTTGGACGTCAAGCAGGGATTTCCATCTGTTTCTTGGCAGGTGCACGCTCAGGATAGACAGGCGCTGGACAGAAGATATCCATTTTAAACATCATAAAAGCCATTTTCAGTTTGATGCGCTGAGTCTGTGGAAAATCCGTTTTCGGCGATGGATGCCTAGGAATTTGAAAACCCTCACTTCTACATGTTTTGGTAGAAGATCGGTAGAGAAAATTTGCCTATTATTTTTCCTGAAACCCAAACTTTCCATTTCTCAGAGCGACATTCATCCCCTTTCTGTGAGAATAAAGGAAAATGTGCATGCAATTATCTCCCTGTGTTGAAAGACGTGCAAGTAAAATTTTGGAAAAACTTGAAGAACAAACTTCACAGGGCATTCATTTCAACAAGCATGAGTCTGTATTTTTCTTCTCAGGTGTCTGCTTTAGATTTACTTTGTATGGAAAACTGTAGCATATTATGTGCAGGAACGTCTGTCAGCAGAAACCTCACAGCGCTGAGCTGTGTGTCGTAGGATTAATTATGAAACATCTTGGAAGTCAAGAAAACCCCATTTTCTTTGCTTTGTCTTTTATGCACCGCATACCAAACCAAAAGGTATTTGTGCAGGGCTCCGAGAGGTCCAATACAAGGTTTGTCAGTTTTCTCCAAGAGAAAATGGAAAATTATCCCGAGTGTGGTGCTGCAATAAGACAGCCAAGCAAGAAAAATAATTAATCATGAGCTAGATCATGACTTTAGAGCTAAAGCGACCTCCCTGGATGATTCTGCAAATATGGCAGCCATGCCAGCCATCAAATCATGCTGTGCCTGTGGTGATGTATCACCTACCTTAGTTTGTGCCGCTGCTGCTGCTTGGTGGAAGTATCAGAACGCTTTGGGACAGAAGCAATACAGCAGTTCTAGTGAGGGTTTGGCTTTTATCTTCAGGTGGGTGGAGCTGCATGAGCCTAGAAAGGAGATCTGGATCTCTGCATGTATGTGAGAGAAGACAGAAAAGTGAATCAGTGTGAGAGAAACCACAACTGGAACTACATGCTTGCTGCATTAGAAGTTGTTAGAGAGAGAATCAAACCGAGGCAAAAGAGGGAGTCCAATCAGCTGCACGACTACAGATCATAAGATTTTCGTTTGACTTGGAGCTCTGGGAGCATTCTTTGCATGCAGAAAGATTTGAGGGCAGGGTCTCACATTGGTTTTGGCTGAGGTCAAGATCTAGCTGACGGGAGAGGTTTTCTGTGACTGCTTCAGTACACACACAGTAGTTGACAAAACAGTCGAAGAAGAAGGCTCATTTAGAGGCTGAAGGGGAGTTTTAATGAAAAAAGTATATGATATTAATATCTTCATTTAAAAATGGATTCAACCTACATGAAATGAGTTACTGTTAGAGTTAGTTTTTCTTTACTTTTTGGTTAAAAAGTGAAAAAAAGTGAAAAAAACAATAGTGTGCCTTGATCATTTATTTACTTTTCTTCTAGTTCTTTTATTCTGCTGGTACAACAGCCTTCCACTTCCTTATGTTCTCCCAGTCCTCGCAGATCCATCAGCTTCATCATTCATCAGTCTCAGTTGAGTCATCGGTCACCACCACCAGTTTCTATATATAACTACTGCTGTTCAGGGCAGAGACCCTTCGATCGCAATGTACCTGAAAGGTCTGAGCAGCAAAGACTTTCCAATGGACTAATAATCATACATCATCTGTTATAATAAGCATGAACCTTTACTTCATCTTCTTGCTCTCCTGATCGGAATAATTTTGAAATTACCATTCGGATTCAAAATAGCCAAAGCTGAATATTTTTCTCCGAAATGAGAGAATAAAAACATTAAAAATTCATCCATGGTCTCCCAGTTATCTAGAGTTTGTTTGGTGAGAGCAGACTAAGCATAGTAATCCCCACCAACACTCTCCAGCTCATTCTGAGAAAACTTTTGTTCTTTGGTTAGATGATGTACTCAGCAAAGAAAAGAAATCCCAGAAAAACCAAAAGGCCCCAGTCTTATACAACTCTTCTTGAAGTGCCAATAGAAAACCTTGAATGTTTTTTGAGTTATGTCCTGACAAAAATTACAAATAAACAGACGGACCGAGCGAGAGCTATATTTTCCTGTAGTATATGCGGGGGGGATAATATAAAATGTATAGCATGGTGGTACTATTGCCTCTCAGCATTAAGAAGGATGTTCCTGGTTCAAACCCACATTTGGTTTTGGGGCCTTTCTGGTTAGCATCGTCTTCCTGTGTGACTTGAAATTTTCTGTCTGTAATTTGAGTGTAAATGGTTGTGTCTCCATGAATTGGGCAGCTAGCCAACTGCTTTAGCCTCCAGCCACCTCCAAAATGGGTTGATGAAGACCTGATTGGCACCTCCACAGCTTTGGTTGTTGATTTCGTTCAAATTATTTACGGTATAACAAGCCAAAGCAAAGGTGAGACCATTTACACTCAAACAGCCGGTTCGCATTAAAAAATGTTACCCTTTCTGTGTTTTTGTTTGTTGGTCTATTTCAATTATTTAACATACCCTCCCAGTTCAGGCATTGCTTTTAGTGGTAACATTATGGTTTCCCCACTGACTGATTTTACTGTCAGCAGAAATTCACCTTGCTCATTAAAGTAATCTGCAATGTAAATAATGATGACATCAGTTAACGTGGACAGAAACCAGATTTGTTTGTAGCCCATGACATTATTTACTTTCATTCATCTTTCATTAAAAATTTTAATCTTCTAAATTCTAACGGCGGAACATTCTTTATTTGTCATTGTCTATTTGTTATGAAGTCCAGAGCAGCAAAATGTTTTCCTCACATACACCAGACAGAACAAGTCAGCAGTGTGGAAACTCTGACTTCATACCTGTCTGCACGCAGACTTCCTGTTCATGTAGTTTAAACCTGCGATTTTGGCTCTCAAGGCCAAACGCTGCGGCAAAGTGAGACAACCTTGGCGATGACTGTCAATAGTTATTCCTTTCCTGATCCTCAATCAACCTTCTTTCATCTCAGGATTGGCATCTTGCGCTCATGAGTAACGCTCACAGGTGGAGGCCCCGCTGCTGCAGCACGAGTCTGTGTTTCACGTGGGTCCCGGTTCAGTGTGACGTTTCTGTCCAAAGAGAGCTTGGTGATTTACGAGTGTGGAACGTTCACTTTAAGTTAAGCTTAACTCATATAGAGAACTGGCTCTATTCAGGGGAATCCCTCACTAAATTAAAAGCATGCTCTCTCTCTAACATCTATAACTTTTTTTTGTGAAAAGGCATCCAAGTGATTGACTGAAATTCGGCCAATCATTTATTTCTTGATACATGAAAATATTGTGGCTCCGAAACCAGCAGAACACTGTAATGAAGTGGATGCTGGAAAAAAAAGTCATTGTGGCCGGTCTTTTTATTTCATTTTCTGGCGCCTCTCTCTGCTATTCAAGGGTTAGAGGAATAGGGTTATAGCATGCATAATTATTTGCCAAAACATTAAAACCACCTTTCACATATTGTTTCGGTCAATCTTTTGCTGCTAAAACAACTCTAAGATGGACTGAGTGTTCTGACTCTTTCTATAAGAACCGGCTTGAACTTTTTCAGCAATTTGTGTTGAGGTAGTTTTACTGTGGGATCAGACAAAACAAGATGACTTTCGCTTCACATGCTCGGCAATGAGCCCCTCATCCTTGCTAGCACGCCGGCTGCTCCCGTGGAATTGAGAGCAAGCGGTCACTTTTTTTTTGCTCTTGCATTCCTCAGATTAAGAAAAACAAAACCCAGATGCAGGAGCAAAGAAAAATGTATAACCTGTACTCTGGTTCCAGTTTTGTCACCAGGGGTTTAACAACAACTTTCAGCTTCTGATCATATTAGTTACCTTTTTTTCCAGCGATACAATTTGGATGTCCATCTGACCCATCTTTGAGAACATCTCATAAAGTCACCTAATGACTCAGAAAACTGAAGTTTCCCTTTCCTCTAGTTTACCTACTGGTTAATTTGTATAGAAAGGAAAAAGGAGATAATTGAGCTAAGTAACAGGGAGGGGAATAGCTTCAACTTTGAAAAATGTCAAACTTTTAAATTAAGGCTTTGTGCCTCAGACTGTGGTTAAAATGTGGGTGAAGGCATTTCATTACAGAAAAGTGTCAGAAGTCAGACTCTGGCCAAGGACTTATTTCACAATCATGGCCATGACAATCTTTAAATCATTTGGGTTCTGTAAATGTAACTAATAACTTTTTAAAACTGCCTCTAAAGAACAATAAAAAGAAAGTTTTTTCTTTCTTTCTTTTTTTTTACATAAAAGTGCGCCGAGTTTCTTCTAGGTCTACATTTAAACTCTTCTCAGAGTTTCTTTGTTTCTTTATTTTTCATTTAGAGGTTAGGCCCTCTCAAAAAATTCATCTTTTTCTATCATCCAAGTAGCTTTGATGCCCAAACCAAAGTGTGACAATGAGTGCCCATCAAATAAACTGTAATTTTCTGTAATTTTTCAGAGCTTGTTTCTGCATGTGTAGTAGGCTATATTTGATATGATATTTCTTATTTCTGATTTATGCGATGTACTTGCTCTCTTTTGCTTTTGGGGAAGAGTATGACTTTGTATGTACCCTCTCCCATACCATTTTGGGGATTTGTAGTTAATCATCCACATCAATGAAACTAGTGTGTGATGCAAAGGGATACCCAAGACCCATTTCTTGCCTTCCACCTGGCATGAACTGCACTTATCCCTTCAGCTGGTAGGTTCCCTTTAGTGGGGCAGTCCCAAGCTCAATGGTTAAAGTCCTGCCCAACAGATGCTTACTAAACAGAACCCCTATCAGTTCAGACACCTGAAGGGATACCGGTTTATCTCACCTCTTTGAATCGCATTTAGTCGATCCCCTGAGGCCACTTCCGGTTGGACACCTACGAGGGTCTATTGCGCCTGAGGTGCAAAAATCAATCCACCTTTTCAAGGTTGTTGCTCACAAGTGATGGGAAAATGGACTGATGGTTTGGTGTGGCATCAGAAAAGGTAGCTAAACCGCAAGGCAAAGCTCTTCATATATGAGTGGGTCTACATTCCAACCCCCAAATCTGGTCATGTAGGTCGTCCTTAGACGCTGTTGAGACTTGGTTTAAAGTAAGTTTTGTGCCATTGGATCACAAGTGGACAGTAACACACTTTGCCGTTTACACCTGCGTCCATCAAGCATTTTGAATTGTGTCCAGCGCCAGATTAGACTAGCTGACTAGCACGAGATATCTAAAAACTTGAAGATGTTTCAAGAGCAAATATGCATTCACTAACCCGGACAGATAGCAGCCATGCTTGAGGGGTTTTGTATGATTTTAAATGTTGCTCTACACTACATGCTAAAACTGTCGATTCTGATTATCAATTTATAAACAGCATGAAAAACAACACTGTTTCTAACCTTTATCCCTCGGCTTGCTAAATGTAGAATATGTCGCCAGACAGTCGTAGGTAGATTTGAGAAAAAGTTATCCCTGTATTTACAACCATCCATCAAACAGGCCCTAAACTACGATCCACCCTAAAGCCTTCTGCTGAGAATTATGAGCTCCCACTGGATTTCCTGCTTTGCCAGCAGAGTGTCATATATCAAGCTTATATGGAAGGATTTCCTTGTGTCACTTCTCCTTGGTTTCTTGTGGTGTGTGAAGAACGGACATCTTTAAGCTTCCCTATAAACCATATGGACCATAAAAAAAAAGTCTCCCGGGTTTGATTTGTACGTGCCTGTAACTTCTAAATGGCTGGCAGAGCTATGTATGGCAGAGCTATGTATGTTGATTTAAGAGCTGTTCATTTTGCTTTGTTGAGTGCACCTTTAAGATTCTGGCTCAGTTTTCAAAAGATGTGAGTTCTGACTACATGATGTCATTACATGAAACACTAACAGCTGTGGGACATGAGGGATAAGGGACCTAATGTGATGAGGCAGAACTGTATACCATAGAATGTGGCAAATTCAGCGACTTTTCTACACCAGTTCTCGCTGTCTGCTGTACTTCTTCACAGAGAAACCCGGATTCCTGCTGGAACCAATTATTTAATTTGGTGACGAGCTGTTTGCGCTCTCTTACCACCTCTGAATTTTTGTGTCTGGCCATTAATCCGGTTGTCTCAGAGCCTGCTTTGGGCCGGGGCTGCAACACGAATATTCCTCTCCATCTTTGGTAGATGGTTTTGAGAGTTTGGCAGGAAAACAGCATAGCGCAGAGCAACCGGATACAAAAGGTTCTGAAGAAGATGGATTGTCTTCATTCAAGCCAGAAGGCTGTGTGAAAAGTACACGGTCTGGCAAAGACTTTTTCAAAGAAAATCATTTAGCCCTCTCACTTTTCTTCTGAGGTCCTACTGCGTCTACTGTAACTGGCACATGTCAGTGACAGATTGCAGAGGAGTGAAGTCATGAGACAACTTAATTGGCTGAAAAATCTACACGCGTGCCAGCAGATCGAGAGCCTGTACTTGGGCACAGCGGTACTTGTAGCTTAATGCTTAAGAAAATACTTATGTAAACTCTAAAAGGAAACTTGTGCCTTTCACTTTAAAAATGGAGTAGTTTCTCCATAGGCTTTCTTTTGACTATATTCCCTTTGACTTGTCATTAAAGGGAAAATCAGGAACCATTAAGAGCCGAGACTGTGTGACCGTGATCCAGCATGCACATTGCTATTTATAAAATTACCTCTGCGCCTCTGCTGCTGTGAAACATCAACATATCTTTGAGGGAAAAGGCCAACTATACTAGAAAGACAGAAATAGATCATTTAGGCATTTACTGAACAAAACATATTAAAGAATCTTAAAATCTAGTCCAGAGACACAGCCACTTACCATACCAATCAGCCATAACATTACAACCATATACACGTGAAGTTAGTGTAGCATTGGAAAGGAAAAATGGGCAAACATGGCTAGACGAAAGAGCTCCACTGGAACTGCAGTTCTTGTTGGATTACCCCACTCTGCAGCGAAAACTACTGTTAGAGTGAGACTTCCTTCTTGTTTAGTAGGGTGTGGGTGAGGTGAACTGGAACCAAGAGGAATATTTTCAGGAGATTGGATGATGGCTGATGACTCTGCTGCCATATTGGCTGATCCCGGGGCAGGGCTATAAAACTCTTGGCAAATCAGGAAGTCTCTCACTTATCCAACAATCAACTTTGAAAGTGGCAGCGAACAGATTGAGATTACAAAAACTTGCATATTGACTTCTGGTGTCGCTATAAGAGCAGAGGTCAATACGGTTGCTTGTTTTTTCGTCAACAAAAAAAATAATGAACTTGTTACCTTGAGAAAATGGCCATAAATAAATATCTGCCACAATGGCCGCCCCCGGATTCCGTACCAGGGCGATGAATGTTCATCATTTGACTATGGTGCTTTTAAAACAGAGCTGCAGTCAATGCTGATGGAGGACACAATAACTCCACATATTCACTCTACTTGTGCCCCCAGAGACATTTATTTGAAAGTGTGAAAAGATTTTTGGAGATATATTTTTCTGTCCATTTTTAATTTGTGCAAAGATAAAACACAACTTGTTATCGCAAAGTATCCTTGTCAATCTGCAGGAAAACAAAATGGTGTGTGCTTACTTCCCTTGATGCCAAACACAAAATCTAGTATGTATGTCCAGATTTAGACAACTTTTCTGAAAAATGTTCATCTTAAGGTTAGTTTATCTACACAGAAGTGCCTAAATTTATAGAAGTGCATGGTAGGCATCATGAGAAAATAAAACAAACACTGAATGCATGTTTTAAATATGCTATTTACACATAAATATTATCACAAGCTTGTCACGTTGAGTAAAGAAATGCATGCAGCGAAGCATGCTTGTGAAAACATGATACATAAGACCAGTCATTCCACTTAGCGTCGAACAGGAGGCAACATTATACTGTTTATTTATGTTGTCACTGTGTGTTTTCCCTAAGGGAAGTCAGGCCACTTACAGCAAACCAAAGGCGGACCAGTTCCACGTGACATCCCAGGAAAAGGATCATTAGCCGCCGACCACTTTAACCAACATTTCCTTTGGTCATAAGGTCTGCAGCGAGGAGAGAAAAAGAAGGGTTGTACGAGCGGAAATCACCTCAAGTATGTGTTGTCAGCCCCATGTCTGTCTCTGACCGTCAGTGTTATGAAAATATGTCAACCTGTAGAGTAAATATGAACCTCAAACCTCACGTCTTTCCAAACATGATGCAATCACCTCTGGTTAAGGAGAGAAAAGCAGATTTACATCAAATTCCTTGGCTGAAATGATGGTGTGATTAGCTTTGATTAGCTCAGCATGGCAGCATATTCTGTTACCTCATTAGGTGTGATTCATTTACAACCTCAAAACATTATTTACTTTTACTGGCAAACACACTTGTGACTATTGATTTCCTTCATTTCCATAAATGAAGCACCAAAGACAGGCCGATAAATCCTTTTCTATGTTTAGACTCCTGTTCAACTAACAACGGGCTTTTGGCATTATCCTGTAGATGCTATTGGTTCCTCAGTTGCTTATGAGACTTGAAAAGGAAAACACACGTTGTTCCAAACCAAATAGTCACGAGTTTTTAGAATAAACCAAAGTATCTATTCGGTAATTTATATTCGTATAAACTCAAGGAAGTAAAGGATATTATTGAACTGTCATTGCCGCCGTGTCTGTGTCCGCCACAGATCCTTAATGCTGCTCAAAAAACTATTTGATGGATAATCTTCAAATTCAATATCCTCATTGATCTTAGTGTGAGGAAGAACTTGATTGATTTTGGGAAAGGTCAGTTTCATATTTCTGCCTCTAGGGGGAGCTTTATCTCCAAAAGTTTTCAGGCCATAATTTCTCCACCGTCTGTCTGATTTAGTCTGAATTAGGAGCATAAGAATCACCTTGATCTATTTTTGTAGATTTCACATTTTACTTGCTAGGGAGATCTTTTTTTAAAAATGAATAAACACGTTTTTTTTGGAATTATTAGTAAAAATTTTCCTCAAATGACACCGCTTTGAGGATATCTTACTTGTATTTTTCATATTTTACTGTAATTGTTCATAAGTCATTCACAAGAAAAAAACTATTTTTTGACAGTTACTTCACAAACGTATGTTTTATTATGTCAAAATTGGCTCATCTGAACCTAGATAAGGAGACCTATTTAGTAGATCTGTTATTACAATGTAATAGTTCATATTTTAATCATATATAAATTTGTTATTTCACTATAATAGTGAATTATTACATATTTTAATCGTTAGCGGGAGCTTTTTAAGGGAAACCACAGTTTCTCATCCCTATCTTCGCAACCATGAGTCAAATAGTTTCTGAATTGAGCTCATATGAATCATCCCAAAATAATGTGTCTTTTTCATTACTGATTTCAGAAAAAGATTGTTGTATGCTATAGATGCTATAGATTTGAGATGATTAATTAATCAAAATTAATCTTGGGAGCTCAATCAGGGGGATTGCTTGTACAACATAGGGGATCGGGGGCTTTTTGAGGACTTACCCTTGCTGTTGGGGCAGACAGTATAGACCTAGTTTGAAACAAAATAATTAGTATAGCAGTGCTCAGAGTTCATTCCTCCGCCAAGCGTCAAACAATCCTCTCCTTGTCTATTTGATTGCTTGGACCATGAACCCCCCTCCACAAAGTTTTGTGGTAATCGTTTTTTGTAGTTTTTGGGTAAATAAGGGGAAAAAAAATTGGACGTCTTTTACTCAAATCCACATCAAATTGGGTTCTTTCCTGGCCCATTCCTCATCATTGGTCATCCGTAATCCTGCTGACAAGTCAGCCAGCTAGTAGAGCCAGCCCAAGACCTTATGGGTATCTAAGCAAGCAGAGTTTGACTTGGGTTCAACGCCCATGTTATTGTCTATTGTCACGCTTCATCATTCCTGCACAGTAAATCTAATAGCCATTACATTTTTTTAAGTTGGGTTTTGTTGTTACATACATAATGCCAATGTCAGCTTGGCATGATTTTTAATTTTTATTGCTTTTAGGCATAAACTGATCAGATTTTGCACTTTTATATGATTCGTTTTACAGCATTACATTCTGCAGATTTAGAGAAATTAAAGAATAGTCTAATACTAACCATCTAGGACAAAATAAAAGATTTAAAACAACTTATCATAATCGATATACTGCTTTTACTGCTTTAAGAACAATTAAATAAATACTATGAGAGCTACCGTTTTCTCGTGTGTCTCTGAGTTAACGTAAAATTTGTCATAAAGTAAAAGTAAATATCAAACGAGGAGAGCTGCACATACCTGGACAACTGGCTGGAAAAGCTTAAGTTACTACTTCCTCTCTTATCAGGGTTGATAAAAATCCCATTTTGCACAACCTTTTCAAGGTGGGCGTGGCTATTTAAAGACACAAAAGCAGGGGGCCTTTTTGTCATTGTCATCGTCTTTTTGTTTTAGGTTCAGTGCAAACTAACAAAGGCGTTACTGTCAGGCGCCAATCATGACCAATCATGAAGTGGAGATTGCACAGCGTGACCTCATATACGAACTTCCAGGTAAATGATTAGATACAGACGACTGTGGCGTAACAATATATTAAAAAATAATGATGTGCTCTGTTAGAACATTTCAAGTTCCCTTGGGGACCCTCTGGTGGCTGCCTGGGTCCAAGGTAGCAACCGTGTGACCACCATCCAATCAGCCAACTAATTCAACCAACCAAGCCACCGGCCAAACCCTTCCTTAGGGTTTTTGCGAAGATAGAAAACAGTTCAATCTGACACCATAGTGACCGAGATATTTTTTTAATCTTTATTTCCTATGCGTCAGAACATAATGCATTTGATGTATCAATTGATGTAGGTACCAAGCCTGACCCCCCATCAAAAGGGTGGGTGGACTGAGCCGTAGACGTGTTGAGGAGGGTGAGGAGGTCGGGCATCTGAAGGTTAAGCCCGGAGTGGACCTCATGCCTGAAAGGCATTGAAAGGAACCAGTTGAGGTAGTTTGGGCATCTGGCGTTAGGATGCTTCTAGGGTGCCTCCCTTTGTAGGTTTTCTGGGTTTGTCCAAATGGGAGGAGACTTGGTGGTCAACCCAGAACTTGATGAGGGGATTTCATGCGTCATCTAGCCAGGGAACGCCTCAGGAGGAGATGGAAACTGTTGCTGGCGAGTGAGATGTCTGGGATACCATTGCAACTTGACTATGTAAATGCTGAAGAAAATGGATAGATGGATATTTCCAATGGGCCAAGCTCCAAAAATTTGCTGCATTCCCATAATGCAATATGGTCTGCTTAGCAAAAGAAATAAGCAAAATTATCTCTTGTAATGAAAGTTGCACTGTTAAACTTGGTAAATGGCATGAATACCAATGTCTATTATGACTGGGAAACTTTATCTGAAAGTTCTTCTATACCCCACATGCCACTTGATCATATAGAAATACTTTTTCAAGGAAAGTCTAGAAATGTATGTAGTCTTATATCGTCAACGGGGATTATTTTGAGCCCTCACAAGGCCAACATTAACCACCTTGTGTCTAATTTTCCCCATGTGTCCATATCACCGTAATTCCAGAATGAAAATGTGATCCTTTAAGGTGAAAGTATTCCAGAACTTTATCTCCAAAAGCTTTCAGGCCATAATTTCTCAACCATTGGTCCGATTTAGTCCAAATATGGTGCATATGAATAAAGTCAAGGAGATCTAACTTGTACATATCATATACTTATTTTTGGACATAACTTCTAATTTTCTTTGAGGATTTCAATAAGGGGAATCGTTTGTACCATGCAGGGGATTGGTGGATATACTCTTGCTCTTGGGGATAACTGCATACTCCTAGTTTAAACTAAACATTGCATTTTGTTAGAGTCTTCAAATCAGTCTGTATTTCCTCTCTAAGTGTTTGGATTAAATCGGGAGCATTGATAGGCTCAAGTAATATCATTCCTAAAATTAAAACGGTGATGACAGATATCTTTTCCACACCATGTGAACAGAATTGTAGTGCTTTCATCCAATTCATGTCATGTCTGAGCACACTCCTCATCAGCCTCGAACATGAAGTTTATCTCTGTCATCAGGATTGCTGCACATACACCACCAGGCAATACCGCAGCCTTAGCAGAACCTCCCTCTCAAATGTTTTATTTATTTGGCTGCGAACTTGTGCCAAGTATTTTTGGTTTGCCTTCCTCCGCTCCCCTTGAGATGGAGGTCAGCAGATATGTGTGGACCTGAATCCCTCAATGTTTGATGGGCAGGAAATTAATCAGTTTTGGGTGGATCCTCCTCAAAAAAGCGCCCACAATGACAGAAAATGATTCATTACCTGTTAATCTGGCTTGGGGTCTGGCCAAAATCTTAGCCAAAGAGGTTAAGGACAAATGTTTAAAGGTAAAGTGATCGTTTTTTTGTTCTCCTTCTTTGGACGAACCCCTATTCACTCGATCTCTTCAGCATCAAGGTGATGCAGTAAAAGAAACTATTTAGCAAGGTTCACTGCTGATGCAGTATAAATCCTATGTTCATCAATCATTTTGCCCTGTGTCAGTTTGGGGTCATCTTTGCATACTGTTTTTCAGACAGACATGTAGGGGGCCCATGTTGAGTTCCTCATGCGACTGCTGTTTGACCAAGAATTTACATGTCTCAATCAAGGTCTCTTACTGTCTCAACACAAACACACAATTTCCAGCACACCCAGCCTGCATGCCACACTGAGTACTACCCTGTGTCCGGCTAAACTTGACATTTTATCTATTTGAAAGTAGAATACAAATGTCATTCATCATTATTATTGTTATTATTATCATTATTATTATTATTACTATTATTATTATTATTATTACCATTTGCTATTTATTAATAATGTCTTTGATAATAGCATGCAACAGTTTGCAGACTAGTGAACTTGTTAACTTATTGGGCTGTAGTGTATATACTTTTTTTTTACCATATTAATTAAAATAATAATTTAAAAACTGCCTTTTGTGGTTACTAAGGTTGCTAGCTTTGTTTCATGCCTAATTTTGCCAACACAGATTACGATTAGATACACAGAAAATAGGAGGGGGTCCAATACTTAAAATTTTGGAGCAATTTTCTTTCGTATTAAAGATTTCAGGGCAGAGAAGAGATTTTTTCACCCTTATTCAAGTATTGCTTCTGCTATATTACTTACTATGAAAGGAAGTAGACGTTATAAAACAGAATGTAGTCAAGTTTAAGAGCAGTTCTTTTTGGGCGTATTATCACAGCAGTTCACTGTGGATTCAAGTATGAGCCTGCAACTAGAAGTCATGTCCAGGGGATTGAACAAATGTTTGCTTTGAACGCTGTGCAAGGATTAACTCGGCATTCCCACCCTCAAATAAAATCGGAATGGCTGAAATTGAGACTAGTGCCATGTTACGAGCATATTTATGTCATAGAGGCATTTCTTCATTTCACATACATTCAGAATAATGATAAAATGAAAACAGGAAAGCATGTCCTTGACTTCATCCAACTTGTGTTTCAGCAAATAGTCTCATTGGAAACTTGGAATAAAACTTCTTAAAAAACACCGTAAAGTGTGCAGCTTGTATGGTGAACTCAAAGATGTAAACTTGAAACCCTATTTTAAGCGGAAATCTTCGCTGTAGTCCTTCAAGCTGGTTTGGACGATTGGATGGATTTCTGACACTTCACAAATCCATCTGACGGGATTGAGAAATCTTTTTGCGAGAATTCTCAATCCTTTCATACATCAGTGTTTAACTGCTAACCAGAAGATGTTTTAAACAGCGACCTCTGTCATGAAGTTGTAGATCTAATATAGAGATTAGTCACGTTGTGTGAACAGGTCTCTCACTCTCACTCGTCTAGTGTTGCAGGCTCTCACTTCTGTGCTTTAGCACCATCCACAGATGACGTTTGCTATGACATCTCAATTAGATGAACTTAAAGCTTTAGAGAAAGAACATTGAATAAGGATGTAAATTATATCTCTTCAACTCCGTGTTTTTTTGTTCTGTGTTTTTTATGGTTCAAAACAAGTCCCCTTCAGTTGTTTTGGAGAATTCTGGTGCAATGGGGATGAGAAGATGAAAACAGAATTTCAAATTATTGGTGAACTGTTCCTTTAAAGCCATTACATATAAAAATAATCAAATATGTGCGTTGTAAAATTTGGTAGTATCTAGTGGTTGCAACCATTCTTATACTTGAGCTCCTACCTCCCAACGAGTAACTAGCTCTAGCATCTACGGTGGCCTTCAAGTGTCAAAATTAAAATTGTTTATGATCACAACAAGTAGCCAGAGTTTCCTCTGGACTGTTTTTAATCTGTTTAAATTGATTTTTAAAGGATTGTGTACTCAAGATGTGGTACATTTACAAATGAGAAAATAAAAATGTGTTTTATCACAACATTCAGGACTTTATTTCAATAAAGTTACCACAATTTTTGGATTTTATTTCAGATTATAATGTTATATACTGTATATCATCCTGACACATGGATGTCAATGCATTTTAATTATGCAAATTACACAGTGGATTGATTCTGAAATGTTTCGAGAGAAATGACCTTTTCAGCAATATAGCTGTCCTCCACAAACTAAACTAACCACACCATGATATGAAACCATTTCTGTAACCACTTATCCTGTGCGAGAGGTGGAGCCCAACTAAGCTGACACCAAGGACACTCAGACAAACGACCATTCAGACCTACAAGTTACAATTTGGTGCAATTCTCCCACATAGCATTTTGTTAGACTATTGTAGGAAGTAATACCTTTGAAAGAACCCAAATAACCACAGGAGGACATGCAAACTCAGCATTCTCAGGTTGGGTTGAAGCCAGAATGGTCTTTCTGCAAGGTGGTAGCACTTAGCACAATGCCTCCATGAAGCCACAAACCTCCCGTATAAGCTGTTGGTGAGGCTATGTGAATAAATTTCACTGTGCTACTGGAAGTGACAATAACTAACTAATCCATTTCCCAAAGTTCAAATGCTAACAAATTCATGTTAGCCTCTAGAGCAGGATTCATGCCAAAGGAAGCAAAAGTATGAATATGGCCTGTAGACGTAGACAATGAGACGACAGCTTGGCTCATTTCTATGAAAAGTGACTCTCGGAGCTGTCAAGACTAATTATAGGATAATTTTCACATAAATGATGGTTACCCTTTCCTCCACCTATAGTCTGTGGGTCATAATGTGGTGGGTGGGGGAGAATTTACAACCACCTCCTTGCAGCACATAACATCCTATTGGAAGTATGAGGAGCAACAAACCGCAGGAATTTCAGGCTCGTGTTGTGAAAAAGTCATTTGAGTCTTGTCATTTGTCAAACGGAGGAGTGTGAGGTTGAGCAGAATATCTATGTCAGCATGTGACTTGAGCATAACAGCCAAAATTCTATCCTCCTTATAAGTTAGACAAAGCCACAAAACCATCTTCTCTCTTTACTGGGCTAAATATTTGCATTAATATCTCCAAAACAGAGTTTTACACCCTGCCAGCCACCCAAGGGTGCTGTGATACCAGATCCTACCTGTTAAATGTTAAAAAGCTCACATTCAGTCACCTTACGGAGAAATTCAAACGCACACGTCAAATTTACTGCCATCCCAAGCTCCTCAGACGCCATTAAGAGAAACAGACTGCAAAAATGACCCCACAGACACTGAGGTTGTTAAAAAATGGTTCATAAAAACACAGATGCACGCCAGAAGAACAGGAGTTCATGTATGTAAGCATCACAGCAAAACTGGAGAGAGCCAGACGATGAAACAGACAGTGCAAACGATTCCCAGCATTCCACTGAGGAGCAGATAGTGGATTAATGTTGTGACAGCCTCCTATAAAGAAGCTCTCAGTCAGCACGGACATGTGTTCTATTTTTATGGCACAAGTTAAGATTTAGCCCATAACATGATGTAATCATTGCTATTGTCTCTGTGAGCCCAGCTTGCTTTCACTTGGAGAGGACTATTTTGGAAAGATTATATAAAATCTTTTATTATATAAAGCTTATCCTAACAAAATTAATTACAAAATACCAATTAACCACAAAATACATCAGAGCAAAACAATTCAAACGAAAATAAGTTACAATATAAAACATGAACTGTTCCTTTAAAGCAATTATGTACTATATTTAAAGGTGTGTGGTGTAAAATTTTGGTGGCATCTAGTGGTGAAGTTTCACATTGCAACCATTTATAAACATCACCTCCCTTCTCCCTATCCAAGCATGTATGGTGGCCTTCAGGTATCCCAAACTAACCAAAGTCTTTGACAATTACGACATAAGTCGGGCATATAAGTAGAAATGGTCAAAAAATTGTGTTTTAAAAAAAAAAGAAACTTCCTCTATTGAGTGAAATGTAAACAATTGGAGTAAAATATGATGTATACAAGATAGATCTCCTCAAGTCGATTCATATACACCAAATTTGACCTAAATCTGACCAACGGCTGAGAAATAATGGCCAGAAATTTTTTGGAGATAAAGCAATAATTTGCTAGATTTTAAGACCTTTCCTAAAATCTATATAGTTCTTCCTCACACTAAAGTGATGACTATTCCATAATCTTCCGAATTTTCAGGAACATAATAACTGGGTTGTTGACATTCAAGGCATCAAATTTACACTGAACACCTAATATTCTTTAACATAAAGGAATACAAAGATCCCTAAAGGTTAAATTCCACTGTTCTTTGTTATCCAAAGAAATCGCTTCCAGAAATGGAAACAGCTGAGTTCACCCGTGTGTGGGAGAACCTCCGAGACCCCGTCAGCTCTCTCAGCTCAGCGCTGCAGGGTTGACGTATTAATCAAAAATCTGCGGCGTCAAGGAAATTTCTGGCTGCATAGTTTCAGTATGAAGATGAGACTGTCAGAGCAAGACAGAGTCAAAACAGAGACAGAAGGATAATAAGGATGTAGACAAATAAAGGATGAAGGGTACTGTTGGTCTTTGCAGTAGGTCTTCATTCCAGCTCCGTCTGACTGAGCACTCTCTCTCTTCATCTGCCAGGAGGACAAGTTTTTGTTGGCTCCATCTAGCAACAAGTCAGACACTGAAAACAGACTGTGTTGACTGAGAAAGAGCCCGTGATGGAGATTTGCCGGAGTTTGCTAATCCTAAATCCTCCATTTATTACACAAGTGTCTAAATTGCATTAAATTTATGATCAAGGTTAAATTTATAACTTCTAACAGCTCCTATCTGATTTATTTTTTAATAACAGATTAAATGTTGTTCTAAAGCTGCTCTAACAACAGCCTTCAGCTGAAAACACAGAGAGAAATGTAAAAAACAAAACAAAACCAACAAAATTTGCTCCTCAGTAAAACTGAGATGACGACGCCATTCACACATTATGATTGCATGATGTAAAGAATTGATAGAGGGATTAAAAACATGTGAAATATATTAATGAGACACTAATGGCACACACTGTGTTGTATGTCTTTAATTAGATAATGTCATAGCGTCGCCATAGTAGGATTCCCCCATAAAAAATCCTGGACATATTCCATCTCCTTGATCTCAAACAATTGAATCAATGTCTTTCCCTCCCCACGGTCTTCCTCTCCACCCAACTTCATTCATTTCCAATTCCAGTCAAAACGGTATGAGTTATTCTGCTAAAACACACACACACACACACACACACACACACACACACACACACACACACACACACACACACACACACACACACACACACACACGCACAAACACACACACACACACGCACACGCACACACACACACACACACACACACACACACACACACACACACACACACACACGAAGAGTTTCATCATAAAGGCAAGAAGAGCGGGTTGTTGATATGAAACAGAAAGATACATTTTACAAAAATTTCAATGCAAATTTCCAACTGCATCTTAAATTTGAAACATTAGATAATGATCTGTTAGCAGACTGTGTGCGTGTTATTTGGACCACCTAAGTTGACATTGAAGTCCACAAAGCTGAGGCGATGCGTCCGCAGACAGACGGTGTTTGTACCTTAAAGATTGCATCTATTTCGACATGAATCATTCCAACAGTTTAAAGGATAAGACATTGTAATAGTTGACGAGTTCTGTTTTTCGCCCTGATATTTGAGCCTCGTCCTCATTTTACATGATGGGAGCGATGTAGCAACATCATCGGCTTCAGACTGAACATCAGAGAGTTGGATGAATTTCTGAGATGCCAGAGGTTTTGAACAGACGGAGCAGAACCATCAGCCGTTTGCCCAAACTACTTTCTTCACTAACTGCAACTGAAATTAATGAGTGAAAAGAGCCATGCAAAAAATGTGTTCGATCTTATATAAAACTGCCATTCAGCACATTTTCTCAGCAAAGTGGAGAAGCCTAGCTTAGCTACAATAAAAGTGGGAATGGCAAGAAGCCATGACCTGACCAGTGTCTCCCCCCAAAAATCTTTGAAAGCTCAATATTTAACAGGTTATATCTTTTTCCATTAATCTTTACACAAAAAGATTGAAAACAAGATTCTCAGGAAAGTGACTGAGACAATCCAGCTCAGAAATACTGAAGCCTAACCTATATTAAGATCAAAACATTGAAAAAAATGTTGTGAACAATTTTAATAAAAACACATTAGTGAGCTTTAGAAGTAGATATAATACTTGGACAAGAACCAGGTTAGCTATTCATCCATTTTTACCCTTAATGCTAAGCTAAGCAAAGCAGCTAAACATTTTTAACATACAAACCAAGTGAAAAATAACAGACGTATCAACTTTATCATTCAACCCTCAGCAAGAAGGCAAACAACTGCAATTTACAAAATGATGAATTAGTCCTTTGCGAGAAATATGTTTTAAAGTAAAAAGTTCAACCACATTAGAGGGTTTGTGGACATAAACTGATCTTTTCAGGTCCTGCAACCGCATCCCAATGCCTCTCCAAAACTTTTTATTCCTTCTGATCCATTCACGGGTGGATTTACAATCATTTCCATGGCGTCTTGCCTCAACACTTTCCCATGGATACCATTTTTTGCCCTGTTTCAGTAGAGTGGTGGAGCCATGAACACGGCATGTGAGAGGGCTGCAGTTCCTCAAACACTTTCCCAGGATCTTTTTTGTCTTTCTGTATGAGTTTTTTTTTTTTAATGCTCTTGGGGGTATGTTGGAAGGTCAAGGGCTTCTGTGAAAGTTCACTACTGTTCTAAATATTCCCTATTTGAGGTAAATTGCCTCATTGTGGATCTGTGGAGTTCCAAAACCTTAGAAATAGTTTTATAATTATTTCAGGACTGATGTATTTAAATCAACTTCTAATTTCTCCTAATTTCTTCTGGAATTTCTTTAGATTTTGGCATATAAGTCATGATGCGTTTGAACATGGCTGGTAGTGATCAGGTTTGTAATAATAATAATAAAATAAATAATAATATTAAACATAGTAACAATAATAAAATATCAGTATTGATGATAATAAGGCAATTCATTAACTTAATATCTTAGAGACTATAAATTTACCATAGAATTGACAATTGTCAATATATTCAGAACAATTGTAAAAATGTTTTCAAACAGAATAAAAAAATCTGACTGATAAAAGTAATTTTATCAGTCAGTTATTTTATAGGCCTATTTCTTGAAAAATAGTCATCTTAAATTAGATTAGGTCAACCTTTTGTTAGAGCATGTTTTTTATCAAACTATTTGACCTTTAGACTTTTTCAGGTTTTATCAAATTACATGATTCTGTTTAGTCCTCACATGCTTAGAAGCGTAGAAAAAATACTACTACTTATGGAATAGGACTTTCTCAGTAGCCATCGTTGATGCTTCCTCCTCGGTGGACCCTTTGGTATGTGGTGTTCCCCAGGGCTCCATCCTTGCACCCAAACTCTTAAGCATATACCTGCTGCTACTGGGTCATATATTAGACAGGTTCAGTCAAGTGGCACACATTTTTCAATAAGAGATAGACCCTCAACCAAACAGTTGAGCAGGACATTAAGGGGATAATACAGTTTGTCAGTATTTTGGATTTAGTCTCTAAGTGGTTGAATACTTTATCATATTGGTGTATTAGCTATTGAATATTCTTTTTGCTTTTACGAAATAAGTTTGAAGATCCAACCCAGTTTGTATGACATACACACACAAATATAAGAAATCAAAATATGTTTCCACAACACTGTATATGAATTAGAGGTTAGAGAGTGGGTGAAACTTGTAAGGTTTTTTTTGGAATATAGCTCAAATCCTTTGTTATTCTTATATCCCGCCACTCTGGTAAACTTCCTATTATCATCTTACACAATGAGGGTGTAATTCAGTGGCGAATGATTCCCATACCATAATAATGCAGTGAGATCTGCCCTATTAGTCATTGTTAAAATAGCTTGTTGGACAAAAATAACTTTTTTGGGCCTTCTCCTAATGGATTCATATTATGAGTTCATACTAAGGCACTGTCATAATGTTTAGTCTACTGCATTTTCATTTTTCACTGTGCATCATGAAATACTCATGAGACTCCCTTTCTTCCTTTCTTCTCATTTCCAGACGGATTCCACATAATCGAGTAAAACAAATGTATTCAGTAACAAGTTTTGCTGTTTTTGCTCTAGCTTCGCTGTTTGGTGATGTTGAACAGATTTCTCCAACAGTTAAAGAGCTGCAGTGAGAATTGCTGACCTCGTGGATCTCTATGCACCTCAAAATCAATCAGGCATGTAGATGTAGTTATAGCAGCTTGCCAATGTTCTTCCAAGCGTTCACATAATTTAAAGTCCATGTGGTGCAAAGTCTAATGATTAAACCAAAACTGTTTCATGTCTGCGGCTGCATTTTTCTTTTGCAGAAACCACATAAAAGTGGGAGTATCTTCGAATGAAGTGCTCGCACTCCGTTTAGGGTTTTACTGCAACTGGCCCAGGAACTGAGAGGTCGGATTCACAGTTTGTCTCCACACTGAGCTTTGGATGTTTTCGGTCAGCGGTAACATGCTCCCGCCTCGCTATAGTTGGCACGTCTGCTCATACATGTCACAAGCCTCATCTCCTCTGCTCTAAGCTCTGGCTCTCCCACACGGACTTTATAGGGTTTTCCTGTGCAGGGGACTGGGGCGGGCTGTCTTGTCTCAGAGTTTCGGCTAAACAGAGAAGTGTTTCAGAGGAGTGGCACAAATCAGACATTTATTTCTGCTGATGAACTCCCGTCTAACAACTGATTGATGTATTTTTTGCACCGGAACTATGAATTTGAGATTTATATGCGGCAAATATTCAAGGTAAGCAATTACCAAACGAATTCATGAAAAGTGCCATATAAATAAAATGTATTATTATTAATACATCATGTAAATGTGTTATGTTGGGAATCTGGTTTTTCAATCAAGTACGAATACTCAATTTTAAGTAAACACCTTGAATTGACAAATTTAAAGATAGACAAGTTTGTGGACAAATATTAGCAAGTACCAAATGAATGAAAAAAATTATAGGAGCAAGATAAATGCAGGAAAATTGATTTGTGATTTTACCCTGAGCACATCATACATACATATACATTGTACATATATTTATTTATACAAACCCACACACACACACACACACACACAGATATAAGTAAAATATTTAAAAATAAAAAGAATATATATACATGACCTTTATCGTACTTTTTTTTAACTTCAAAACCCAGATTTCCCTTTTTTATTTGCACTTCCACACATCATAATTACAACTTTAAGGGTTAGTGTAGGGACATCACAATACAATAATACTGTCTTAACTATTGATTAATTCAAAATGAATTGTCAGAACAGGTTTGATGTAATCCAAGACATGATTTAAAACAATAGAATTGTTAAATGGAGCGGATCTTTCCCTAACAAAACTTAAGTGTAAAATTGAGGAACAATTTGTAACACGATAACTGAAAAACTATTCCATGGTTCATTTTCAGAATTTTATACTCACATATACCCTAGTGCGTGCAAGAACTGGATTGATGCAGGGAGGGCTTCATGGCCAAAAGTTTTTGGGCCATAATTTCTCAACCGGTTCAATTTAGTCAAAACCTGGAGCATGTGAATCAACCCGAGGAGACCTATCCTGTACATTTAATGTTTTAATCTAATAGTTCATATATTACTCACTGTGGGCTCCTTGTCAGTAACTTCCCAAGAATTAGTCCAATTGTGTATAAATTTAGCTTATAAGAATTATATTTATCGTCGTTATTGAGTTACCATGGGATTTTACCTTAGAACATATTGCTGACTTCGTAGATATAGGTTGAGTCAATATGGATTGTTTGAGATTATTAATGAGTCACATTATTGGAGTTTAATCAGTGGAATGGCTGCTACAATACATTGGATTGTTGTTTTTTTCGGGTATACACCCTTGCTGTCGGGGACAATAGCATATTTGGACTTAGTTTTAACCATTATAAAAACGTAAGCCAAAACGACTTTCAAGGCAGTGGTGTGGACGGTTAATATCTGTAGCAGTGTGGTGGTTAGTGGTGGCGTTCTCTAAATCGACCAAGGCAAAATAACAATGGGTATTATTTGATATGTAGCTTGCTGTAAAAGAGCCATCAATTATACAGATATTGCACAATTGTAAAAATGATTTTTTCTTCTTATTGCCTTTGTTATATACTACACTGACATAAAAGTGGATGCCCGTTTGGTAAATACAAAGCTGAAGTAATTTCATAGGTGCCTTAACACTGAGGGAAGTTTATTCAACCACAAGGCGAAAGACTAGAGCAGTTTGTATGTAATCCATGACCCACAATTCCTTGGGACACAATCCAAGCTGTCTGCTTGGCCTCCTTCCGTAAACAAGATCCGATTCCTGAAATTGACGTAGTTGAGGTAACATTCCCATGCCATGATTCTAAAAAGCTGTTCCAGGTTTGGCAAACAAGTAGAGACACTTGGAGGAAGGCTGAGCCACAGAGAAGAAAACAGAAAAAGGAACATTTTCTTGAACAAACTTGACGCTCATAAGTTTGCTGACAAGTTTACTCTGTTGCTTGGATTACTTTGTTTTGGCCGGGGTCATTGTGCTTGACCCTCAGGAAAATATCTCACCAATCAAGGATGTGTGTGTGTGTGTGTGTGTGTGTGTGTGTGTGCCTGGTTTTGAGGGGAAAAAGGGAAATCCCTTGTCAGTTTCTGGGGATTACAGTCAGAGTGAAAAAGACCCTCACATATTTCCTGGAAAAGGCGAGGATCAAGCACCAAGGTGGAAAAACATCATCCAACTTTAGCTGTTAAAGTCCACGTTAGCCCAGTTGTCAAGAAGGCGGGCGTTTGTGAAGCGAATCCTGGCAAATGACGGACAAATCTGACAGTTAGTTCAAACTTATTTTGTAACATAAGAAGGTGCATTAAAACATTCCAAATGTCAGCACAATTTTTCCCACTAAAGCCTCACAGACGGCGAAGGTGGGATGTTTTCCTTCCTCCTTCCTTCTCAGAGCGATTGATTGGAGGTTAATGTAAAATTAACAATCTTTGACCAAGAGTCACTTGAGGGAAGTTCACTACTTCCATATTTCCATTGCAACAGTCAAAGAGTGAGAGGAGGTGTGATAACATCTTGTGTTTTCCAGAACCAGTCTAATTAAATTAGCACTACCGATCTATAGACATCTACAGGATAAACAGTAGAATGCATGCCAAGACAAATCAGTCACTTATAATAAAACAGGTCATGTATGCCATAAAAGTCCGGCCCCAGGGGTCTGTTTTAGTGAATAGGTGTAAAAAACAAACAAACAAAAAAAAAACGAGCCAACATTTATCCAGATTTACTCCAAAAGTTGGCTCCATTTTTGTCACATGACGCATTTGACCAGGTCACATTTTTGTTTTGGCACATTTTTATTCATCCATTTCTCATTTTGTCTCAACTTTCATAAAACACTGTTTTGGAGGCTTGAAAATGCATGTCCTTGGAAACAGATTCCAGGGTTACCCATCAATGAATAGCTGTATTCAAAGCTTGACATTCAACTGACAATGTGAAGATTTCCAATGAACACGAGGCACGACTTTTCTTGGTTTAAAAAAAATCAGACTTTACTGAAAAACTGCATAATATAACAAATGGCAGAAATAGACATCAGATCATATTGAGTCACATTGGATACAGAGAAAATCCTTATAGGCAGAACTAGCCAGTTTTTCATGCACAATTGATAAAAATGGTGTTAAAAAGCCCTAAATTTCAATTAAGATAAATGGAACTGTCCCTTTGCGTGGATCCAATACAACATTTGGGCTCTTCCTTGCCCAACCCTCATCGAAGAGTATGAAAACACATCAAGTACTTTAATGTAAAACAGCTACAGAAATAAGCAAAGCAATGCTGATGAGGGATGAGAAAAAATAAAAAATAAAACATGTTGAGAATCTCTGACAACATCAGACATGCTCTAAAAATACTATTAAGAAAAGAAATTCCTTTACAAATCAAACGGTCTTTGCATATTTATTAGTCAATATTGTTTTCTTGCCAAATAAATGGCACACCTTGAGCAGGCTCAAATGCTTCTGCTGTGGAGCCATCCATGACCCTTTGACCTGACCCTTGACCTCAATGACTTTGACCTCATTTCTAAACATCATATTTTGACTTGATTGCACACAACAGAGACGGCCCAGAATCCACATGAAATAATCATCCACCAACGAAAACTCGTCAGATAAGATCCTGTGAAATTTCAGTTTTATTTTTAAAATGTTATGACACCTTCAACACCAAAAAAACCCACAAAAAAATCTAATTGTTGAATTTTATGAAGCAAATGAAGCAGAGCCAGACTCGTAGATGTGAACCTGATGTTCATTACAGCGAAGGATTAAATGATGTTCTAATGTAAGCATGCTAAAATACACCCAATGACGGTCCTTATGTTAGTTTATACAGTAGTATTCAAGTCAGTACTTGCTATAAAGGACATCAAAGCCAGTGTTGGTAACAAGGACATCAAAGTCAGAACTGGTGACGCTGGACATCAAAGTAAAGACCATCAACAAGGACTTCAAAACCAGCTCTGAGGAACACGTATGGAAGTCAGATCAAAGTTGGTGTAGCATCTTGTTTGTCAGGGGATGGATCTGATTTTACATCAACCAGCTTTAACGACCTGGATTTAGATGCCATCCATGAACTGGAAAGCGTTTGGTAGTTACTGGTCATAATACTCCATTTTTCACCTCCTGCTGGCAATCCTCTTGGATCTCCTCAGACCAACCTCATCTGCAGCCACGGCAGCTTTCTGTCTGCTCGTGGGAGGTTCACCAGTTTTCACTTTACTGGGATTTTTCGGTTGTGAGTCTCTGGCAGGAAGTTTTCTCTTCCCTCTCACAGGTCGTTCAGACTCTTGTGGATTTGATTCCTTCTCCTCCTCAACCTTAATCTGTGGCCTCCCGACTGCTTTGACTGATCTAGTCGGCTTCTCTGCTGCAGCCCTGGACCTCCGTTTTTTCTGCAGACTTTCAATTGTGTTCTTATCTGCATGATCGCTTTTCACACTAGTCTCAAGGTCAGTGACTTTGTTCCTAGTCGGCTGACTCTGGTTTGTTGTGTCTTGCAACTTATCAGTAGATTTAACAGCCTTTTTCCTTCCCCTCCCTCCCTGCGTCGCCGGAGTTTTGGTGGCTTGAGCTTCCTCTGAGACGTCCACTTGTTCTGCCTCTGCTTTGATTTTTTCTGCTTCTTTGTTGTCAATTTGCCTTTCAAGTACCTTGTAGGTTTCCTGTGAAAGCATTTTTATTTGGGGAACAATACAATCCTTCAGTTACTGAGCTTTCATGTTCTAAATTATGTTTGAATAAAAAAAAAAAAAAAAAAAAATGTAGGGTTTTAAGACAGAACCAGATTCTTACCTCTTGTTGTGCAAGTTCAGATTTCAGGCCGGATAACTGGCTCATTAAACCATGTAACTTCAGCTGAAAGCAGTTAGAAAATAGTAAAAAAAACAACCAGACATAAACCCTTAATGTAGTTGAAGCCTTCCTTACCTGATCCCTGGAAATTAGTCTTTGGAGCTGTTCTTTCTCCTTCAATTCTTTCTTCTTACTAGGTTTTTTTTGGAGGAATCCGAAAGCATTAGCATTATTACCAATATTGTCTTGAGTATTTTCATCTACAGTGGACTGATGATTTCTTCGTATTCATAAGAGAAACTAGCATAACATTTCAAGCAAAGATCTGTATTAGAAAAGGATAATGAATATGTCTGTGTAGATTCTCATTCTTCCAAGTCATGGTGGTCCATGTGGGTTGAATCCGAAGCAATTGGACTTCTGTTTAGGCTAGGTTGGAAAAGAAGAAGGCCCTGGACCTTCAAGCATACTACAGCTTTGTCCTGGGGAATCCACACCTTGTATTTATGGACTTCCAAAAATACAAATATGAGAAACTCAGAGCAGTATAAACTCTGTCACTTACAACATTCTTAAACATCTAGCTATTACGTATCTTTGAAACCATTGGGGGAAACACTCCACATCACTTCAAGAATTCCACAGACTTTATGAATAAGATTCAGAAACTCCAACTTGCACCAGATGAATAAATGGTGTCATTCAATGTTGTTTTATTATTCCTCATTATTCACGTGTAACTGTCAGAAAATTACTTTTGCAAGACAACTGGAGGATAGAATCAACTTCCCACCTGAATAGATATGTATGCTACGTGACCTCTGCCTGACAACCACCTACTTTAAATACGGTGACTTTTCAGACAAAAACACGGTTGTGCCATGGGTTCTCCATGGTTCTACATGAAGGGAGTGGAACAGAGCGCTCTAAGTACTTTCAATGGGACAACATCTAGCCACTGGTTCAGGTAAAAATCAAAACGTGTCAAGCCTTCACAAATCATATCAACGCCGTTGACCATAACATCAAGTTCACAAGGTGGGGACATCAGGGAGCATTCGCTATTCTTTTTGGACTGTCATGTACGTGTTGACGGGGACTCAACGTTGAAGTTTACCGTTAACCTACACACACAGAGCAGTACCTGTTGTTCGACTCCCACCACCCACTGGAACACATGGTGGGAGTTATCAGAACATCTCATGATGGGCTGATAACATTTCCATGACGCTATCCCAAATGGGCTTCCATAAAGTCTGCGAAGAAACCCCAGAAGTAGAATTCAACAGAGGAAGAGAGGGAGAGACGCCAAAGCACCATCATCCCATATCAGAAAAGCTATGTAGGATTTTCTCCAAACATAAGATCCCAGTTCATTTTCGACCCTGCAACACCCTCATACAAAAACGTGTTCATCTCAAAGACTAGAAACCCAGACAAAAAATGTTTGTTTATGCAGTTCAATACAGCGAGGAGTGCATGGATCCACATACAAGAAAGACCAATGGCCCAGCACAGGAGATCCAGCCAAGGGAGACTCTTTTGAGGACACCAACGTTTACATTTTGGACAGAGAGGATTGATGGTTTGAGAGAGGAATTAAGGAAGACATCTATGCTAAACTGGAGCTGCCCTCTCTAAACAGGGGTGGGGGTCCATGCCAACACCTATCACTGACAATGGAGTGTTAGCAAATCTCTACCCAGATAGTTTGGCCATCGTCAACACCTGGATTCAAATTATGCTAAGGACTCATGATGCCCCAGCAGACAGTCAAGACCACTGTTTCCCCAACCACTCCCAACGACCCTTATCCACCCACATTAGTCATACACCACTAACTGCATACTTGCTGTCTAATGACTTATGTATCAAACACCTACTGGAGGTTAAATATATGACTCTTAAGTTGTAACTGAAAATGTGTCTTCAGTTCGCCCAGTCGATGAGAGGCGAAAGGTCTTCAAACCTAAACAGAAGTTCAGTTGCCTCGGATTCAACCCACTAGGATAATGATGTTCTTCTTGTTATTTTACTTACATGAGATTTCAAAATCATTCAGCCCGTTAATGGGAAGGATGTCTAGGACTTTATAGGAAATCTTTTGCCACTATGACCTGCGCACAGGTGAGTTGTTACATGCAAAGATATTCAAATTGCATGCTCAAAATTATAAAAATATAAGGCAATTCATTTGCACCAAGTTTGGACTAAATCGGACCAACGGTTGAGATATTGTGGCCAAAATCGTTTGGGGGTAAACCTCCCCCTAGCGTCAGAAATATACACCTGACCTTTCACAATCCAGTTCTTCTTTACACTGAGGTCTATGGGGGAATCAAGTTTGAAAATCATCCATGAAAAAGTCAGAGTTATCGCATAAACACTCAGGATCTGCGGCGGATGCGGTGATGACGATTCCATAATATCCCTGACTTTTCATGGATATAATTCCTTATTTTGCTTTGAAACCCACTGGTTTCTTCAGTCCACACACGCTGGCACAAGGAAATACTGCAGCGATCGTGATGTGGGTTGTCTACTTACTTCTTTTCCATTAGCGTCTCCATCCGAGCGAGTTCAATCCTCCTTTCATCTACGACATTTTTGACGTCTTCTTTCGCCACCATGAGCAGTAGAGACTTTGTGTCCAGATCTTCGATTTCAGCCGGGGTCATTTTTGTATGGAGGACCTTCTTTACCCACTCACTGAGCTCTTCACAGGATGGGAACTCACAGAAAAGAAGCATATTTATCAAGGTAACAAGTCTACAGGTGCAGAATTAAGCATATTTTCCCCACATGTTAATTATTATCAATGCATATTAGAGGGGGACAATAAGATTGGTAAATGCACTGTAAAACTATCCATATAAAAGCACGGTAATAAACAAAACGGTGGTTGATACGGCAAATTATCGTAAATCAAGATAAAAGTGAATATTTTTATTTCTAATGGTCAGAATTTGTTGAAAACACAATTTTATGTTAAAACACAAGCTTCTAGTAGAATTAATGGAAAGACATCTTTATGTTACTGAAAATGAATTACAGTAAAAACATTATTTGGTCTAAATTACAGATGTTGCTCATATATTCATTCAAATTTACAGAAAAAACTAAACTTAACCACTTAGCACTTTCATCGCAGCACTTTGAGATTTGATCCAAATGTAAAGTGCATTATAAATTAAATGTATTATTATTATTATTACTTAGCAAGAGCATCTGTTCATTGCTACAGAAAATAAAAAAAGTGAAAATTATGGTGTATATTTTAGGCAATAACTTTGATTTTTACTCTAATTTAATGGAATTTTCCTTATTATGTTGACATCCTTTTTTCGTTTGTGCTAATTTACCATAACGTGTTTTACATGGTTAGCGTATTTAGTTATGGGGAAATTCTGGCAAAGATGCCGGTATTTCACCATAACTTGGGTATAGATTATTTTTACACTGCACTGTTGAGATATGATACATCATCCCATTAAGTTTCATGACATTCAGAAAACCTAAACACAATTGTGCACAATTGTGTTTAAGATAAAGGATTGAAATATAATTTCTTAGGTGGAGTAAGTCCCAGTCCCAATGTAGCAGAGATATACCTGTAAATCACCTGAAAATCTTGGGCAGTGGTTTACAATCCAGAGTGAATGCAAAAAGAGAGATGAAGGGGTGAAACACAGCAACGCTGCTGGGATACTGTGGTAGAAAAACTAACTTGCAGTTGGCCGCTTTACAGGATGGTTGACTGCTGAATAGGGAGATCTTATCAATGCATTGGAGCAGAAACACATAATACTGAGCGGGAAACAATTTTAGAGGACTGCATTGGGATCCCTCAGGTCTCACGGTTCCCAGAGGTGCACGCGGTTTTACCAAAAATGTGGGCAGGAGTGAAGGGGATAAGTATAAATACTGGTCTAAATCTAGATTTTGGCTACGCTGACCAAAAGTATGGCATCACTAAGTGAAGCTGAAAGGAAGATTTAAGGCAGATATTTCCATACCAAAAGCATGTTCCGTGATTTTCTGCTAAATACTGTAGTCTTGTGTTGAATCAAACATGGAAAAGTACAGCAGTTATGAATCTGGCATGTAGATCTGCTCCATACTCAAACTCAGCTCCTTTTTTAAACCAAAACCACATCATTAATCTGTAATAGACTCACTATTTGTATAAATTAACATGTATGTATAAAATACTCTATTAAGTCAGTCATTGATCAACATTTTGAATAATTTAATTGTTTTCAGTTAATACTTGAATCAGATCAGAAATATAAAAATATATCGTAAAGCATATGTAATTATTTCTGACTCATCTGTTGACAAGTTGATACGTTTCTGACATTTCCTATGCATGTAATACCAAAACATGAACTTGGCTATATATTCTAATTTATATTGCAAATTCTGAAAAACCCACTTAACATGCTGCACTCTGCTCAAGGCAGGTTCAGTGATCTTTTGTTAGAAGTTGTTGATCCAATTAACCCCATGATCTTTGTGGGACGTTATCAGATCATATAGGCTTTTAATTGTCCACAGACTTTTAGACTCAAAGGGATGATCAGGGTCGGTCATCGAATACTAAACATATAATCAAAAGTCAACCTTGGGAGTAATTATTTTCAGGGACAACTAATAATACTTGTAAAATTGCTGGTACTAGACACAGGCTTCAATTGTTCAGTGGGATGTTTTACAATGGTAGAAAGATCATATGTGCCCTGGTATTAGCATGAAGTAGTTGGTGTTGGAGAACTTCAATGAAGAGCCTCACCTTCTTAAGTTCAGCCTGTGCCTTCTCTCGGGAGGCAAACACCATCTCTGCAGCCATGGTCTCCTTCTTTAAGAGCCTCTGCAGCTCCATCAAGGATCTCTGAGTTCAATCAGGAGGTCAAAGTGCATCAGCACATCTTTGTAAAAAACAAAAAACTAAAGCAGCCAAAGTGCATCAAAAGGACATGATGACAAAAATCACCTCCAGCTGTTTGATCAGTTTCTCTTCTTGCATTTTTCTAATAAACTCCATGTCGCTCGGTGTAAGTTCATATCCCTTCATACCTTTCAGCATGGGGTGCTCATCTGGTTCTAGGCGAAATTCAAAATTAAACAAGGGGAAAAAGAGATATCCTGACAAATAGTATAAACTGAAACAACAAGTTTGATATTCCTGTTAAAAAAAAAAAAAAATCACATGTGATTTTTTTTCTATCATTACCTCAACAATTGAGATTTGTTTAAATCCAAGAATGCCTCTATTTTTTATTTTATTTTGTAAGCACCATAAAATAATGATCAGACCTGCTTTTTTCTTGGCTGTGTTGAAATCAAATGTCTTGTTTGGCTGGCTGTCATCTTCATCTGCTGCCTTACCTGCCTGCTGCTGACAGATTTGATCACAGCATCATGGTAATGAAGTTTTTTTGAAGAAAAAGAAAAAGGAGTGGTGTAATAATGCAAAATATCTGCAGGTACCTCCATATTCTCGTAATCCTTGTTTGCCCCATCGTTAGAAAAATCCAGGCGTTTCTTCACCTCTGATAAAGGGGGAGTCCTGTGAAGCTGCCGGCCGGATGGGATGTAGTTCCCGTTATGGGTGCTCTCTCTGCGGGTTTCAAAAGGCCTGTCTGACATGTCCGACGCTCTCTAGATGTCAGCTCATTAAAAACAATATTGAAAAATAGGAAATAAGCTGCTTGCCCAGCACACAGCTCAACTTTACAGAGTTGTCCTGCTTCTGTCCTCCACAGGGGAGTGGATGTATTTTTAAAAATCACAGCATGATTGTGTTCACCTGAGGCTCAAAGAGGACTGATTACTTCAGTGACCAGGAGATGGAGACACATTCTGGAAGAGAGGAAGCACACATCAATGAATCTAACAAGGAGATTATGTTTTTGGGGAGTATAACTCTCTTAAATAAGGCAAATCCTTTTGCATGGCTTGAGGCATGAATGATAATGCAATTTGGTTTAAATCATATATAATAGATACTTCATCACTACCACTACTTGACATGGGTGATGCTGTTTCTAGAATTCTGTGCATGGCAGAAAATAATAAAAAACTCAAGTCTGATCCAGCTTGTTTGTGGTTTCTTCAGATTAAAAACTGAATTTGCAACCAACCACTGTGCTTTTAACACAATGTTGAGATATACTTGTAATTTACCTTTTGTTTTTTCCATTTTTTTTCGTCAACAGTAAGGGTTTATTCCCCAAATGTCCCCAATCCCCTGCTTTGTAAAAGCAATCCACCTCCACAAAATATTTTGTACAAAAAAAAAAAGAAAAGCGCCACGAAGTGATTAAAATATGACTTATTACAGTTAAACATAATATAAAAAATATAAATCTCCTCGGGTCAATACATATTCACCAAAAAAAAAAAGAACTGTCCCCTAGTGAGTAAAATATGAAATTGAAATATTTGAGTAAAACACCAGCTCTCCCCAGCATTGGGAATATACAATTGACCTTTCCCATAATCAATCCAGTTCCTCCTCTCAGTAATCTCTGTGTGGATATCAAATTTGGAAATGATCAAGGAAATAGCAATAAAAAGTTATCATGTTAATACGAAGGATCTGCGACAGATGCGGCGATGATAATTCTATAATATCTGCTACATTTCAGGGACGTAATTCCACACTTTTTATCTGTGTTCCACACTACCTGTAATACTTCCACACTTCTCATCGCAGAGAACAAATATTCATTTTTGTACAAAATTACCAACAACATACTGCACATTGATAACTAACATTGTTGAACGGAAACTATCTAAATATCTTTGTTTGGAAAGTTAGGAACAAGCCCTTTAAACCGAACATTTAATATTCTCGCGGGATGGTTCAGTATTATGCAGTAATGCAATAATGGCATGTTCTGTGAGTTGGTTGCCTGTGCTTGGATTCCAACTTCTCAAGAAGACATCAACCACTTCTTCTGTGATGTATTACAGTTTGTTGCACATGAGGCTGTGTAGCTGCAGACTGTGGAAAGTTCTTAGCTTTATCCATGTCCACAGCCTAAAATAAGCATATCTCCATCAGAGCTGGACCACAGAGAAATGGGAGATGGTGATCTGGTCTGATGAATCACATTTTCTTTTACCTCTCGTGTGTGCAGAGCTTACCTGGCAAAAGACATGCACTAAAGGCAGAAGGTAAGATTGGTAATGTTCTGCTGGAAAACCGAGTTTGAGACGTATCACTTACCTAAACATGCGTGCAGACCAAAATACTCTTTCATGGAAACATTATTCCCTAATGACAGTGGCCTCTTTCAGGAGGGTAATCAACTCATACATCGCAGAAATGTCTCAGGGTTGGTTTGAGGAACACACAAAGGAGTTCGACGGGTTGACTTGGCTTCTAAATTCCCCACATCCCAGTCCATTTGAACATCTGTGGATGTCCGTGCGTTTGATAGGTTTCATCAGCAGATCATCTCTGTGACCTGGCTATTATTAATTATCTTAGACACGCTTTATTAACGTACCGAAGCCAAAAAACTCTGATTAGGGATAACAAATATTGGACTCCAGAAGGTTATTCATGTTAAATGCCTCTGCAGCTGTTAGATTGATCAAAAGGAGAAGTTGCGTCAGCAGACAGTGCCTAAGGGGCTGCAGGCTCGTCTCATGGTGAGCTTCCGAGGACTGATGTCATGTAATTAAGCCAGTCCATAGCACTATGGGGCGTCATGGCAGTTCTTTTGGTTTTGCTGGCGTGTTCTGTCAGCTGGTCAGGTCTTTTATAATCATGATATAGTTTCTTCTTTGTTTTGCCTGGCTGGTAGAGGATCAGGTTAATATTATTAAACTCATTGACCTAGCCTCATTTATCCAGTGAATCTTTGGTATATAAATGACATTGTCCTCATGCTGAATGGGATTTCATTTGCCATTAAATACAATAATTTAATACATAGCCAAACAACCGGCAGATATTCTTTTTTGATCAAAGTTAGAAGAATAACACAATTCAGCCCACTGAGAACAGGACAGCGTGCACATGGGATACTTCTTTTGATATAATATGATTTCCCTGCAAAACAAAAGATATTTATGCAATAAGGAGAGAACAAGGTTGGACTGTAGTCCAAACGATAGATTTTACATCTGCCAGTATGAACAAGAGATCCTTTTATTTGCTTTTCTCCAGGGTTAGGGTTGCAGGGACTTGTTCATAAATATTCCAGGTTGAAAGTACATTTTTTGTGAAAATGAAGGCAAGTTTAAACTTAAAGTCTCCTGTAACTAAATTAAACCCTTATGAAAAATCATGACAATCATGGCTTCGCCTTGCACATTAAGAAAAAAGACATCACATTTGTGATGTTATTATTTATATTTCCATTGTTCCTGTGTTTGTTTGTTTGTGCATCTCAACCTGCTGCTGTAACAAGTGAATTTCCCAGTTTGGGATCAATAAAGTTTGTCTAAGTCTATTTACTTAACTTAATTATGTTAGCCCCACTAAGATGAGTTGAGTAATGGAAAAAATATTTGAATAATAATCATTATTAGATGCTTTTAAGCAAATGTTTCTAAATCATCTTAATTAAGTGATGCATCATACAATTATGTTGAACTTAATTACCACATTTCTGTTCTGCCCTAACAACTTCAACGTACTCCTTTCGACACGAGGAGCAGCGGCTCCGACCTCCTTCCGGATGACTGAGCTCGGTACCCTATCTGAGGCTGGGCCCAGCCACCCTACGAAAGAAGGTTATTTCAGACACTTTTATCCTACACCACATTCTTTCTTTCATTACCCAGAACTCATGACCATAAGTGAGGGTTTGAACGTAGATGGAACGGTGATTTGAGAGCTTTGCCTAACGACTCAACTCTTTCTTCACCACAACAGACCGATCCAACGCCTGCATTACTACTGATGCCCCATCGAAGCGCCTGTCCATCTCCTGGTCCATTTCCCCATTACTCAGCAACAAGACACCATGATACCTGAACTCCTTGGCATGGGGCAGCAACTCACCCCCAACCTGAAGGGGACAGTCCACTGATTCCGGGCGGAGAACCATGGCCTCAGACTTGGAGGTACTGATTCTCATACCAGCCGCTTCACACTCAAGTGCTGCAAAATTACCCAGTGCTGCTGGAGGCCACGGCCCGATGAAGCCAACAGGACCACATCATCATGCAAACAGCCGATACGCAATTCTAAGCACCCAAAACAGGATACACTCTTCACCTCAACTGTGCCTTGATAAACTTTCCCCCGGAGGTTGATGAGTGTGATCCCCCTATAGTTGGAGCGAACCCTTCCCACTTTTTAAAAAGCGAGACCACCACCCCAGTCTCTGACTCCAGAGTCACTGTCCCTGACAGCCAAGCGGTATTTAACAGGCGTTTCAACCATGACAACCAAACAATGTGCAAAGCCTTCATAAACTCAGGCCAAATCTCATCCACCCATAGCTTCTTGCCAGAGGGCAGCCTCTTAGCTACCTCTTCCACAGGACGGCCTTCACCCGAGTCCTCTAACTCTGCCTCCACTATACAGGGTTTGGTTTCCGGGTTCAGAAGTTCAGTGTTCTTTCCATCGTAGTGGAAATACGGGTCAGCAGTTCTCCTGTCTGGCTGTTCACAGTCCGAGCCAAGCCCTACTTTCCCTTCCTGAGTCACCGGAAGGTTTGCCAGAACTTCTTTGGGGCCGAACGACAGTAATTCTTCAATGCTTCCCAGAACTCTTCCCACACCCGGGTTTTTGCTTCTGCTACTGCCAAAGCTCCGGTTCTTCTGGCCTCTCTGTAGCGGCCTGCTGATTCAGTAGACCTATGGGTTAACCAAGTCCGATAAATATATATTCATCAATTCAAATACGAATATATATTTATTGTCCGATTCCTATATATTACATTTTTCATTAATGCAATTAAACAACCTTCTTTTAATGGTCAAAGATGCCATTATTTTAATTCTTCCAACGTAAAAAAAAAGTCATATAATGCAAACTATGTAATTTTTTCATTTCTAAGAGTGTGTGCTGCACTCAAAATTGTCGTCCAATGTTGAGTCTACAGTTCATTTTAACCCTGAGTCCTGCCCCCCCTCCAAAAAAAACAACTACACCTAGGGTATATTCCTAAAAAGCCCCCAACCACCTATGTTGTACAAGTAATCCCTCTGATTGAACTACTCATATTAAATGTTAATTATGTCCACAAAACAGTGTTTTTTTTATTTTCATTAAAAAGCTCCCCCTAGTGAGTTAAATATTAACTATTGAGAGTTAAAAACCAAGTATGCAGGATAAATAATCTCGAGCTGATTCATATGCATCATATTTGGAGTATAATGAGAAAAAGGTTGAGAAATTATAGTCAGAAATCTTTTGGAGATGAAGCTCCCACATGATGAACATATAGAACCAACCATTTCCCAAAATCAATCCAGTTCTTCCTCTCACCAAGGTCTATGTGTATATAAAAGTCAAAATGATTCAATACTTTTGTATAAAAGTTAAAATGATTAAAGGGTTTTTGAGTTTTATACCCATATTTCAGGGGAAATAAAAAAAAAGAAGAAAGACATACCCTGTAGTCCTTTGAACAACGTCGTCTAGAGTGTAAGATTGTGGGTTTATTCTATAAAGTAATTGATCAACCTTCATGGTACCCCTAAAACATTCTTTTCATGAAAAATTTATTTTCACAACACATTTTTTTTGTTGCTATTTGACAATTTTTAATCAATAAGATGTGATAAGACATTAAGAAAAGTGAAGCCATTTAGAGCATGAGATGTCTGGATGTCACAGTTTTATGAGATAAAAAAAAGAGAAATGTGTTTTGATTAAATAATTTGATGCAAATTATATTCAAGTGCACGGCCCAGTACGTTTTGAAGCTTCAAAGTATAGTTACTGTCATTATGAAAGAACAATGGAACGCTGAAGCATCTCTTAGAGCAATGAACTTTCTGTAAATGTACATAGAGTGTCATAGAAATGTGGGATTCTTGTTTATGTCACGTCAGTTCTAACAGGAGGCCTGTCCTCCAAACAGTTCAACTCTCAATTCTTCAGTTTATAGAATGTTCAACCAAAGGATTTGAAGTTCATCAAGGTGTTTTGTGGCAAAATTCTGAGGAGCCTTATTGTTCTTCACGTCACCATTCTCATGGAGGCCAGAGTTTTCGTAACAGTGGAGCCATGAACTCCCATGACCTTTACTGAGGTGAGAGAGGCCTGCAGTTCCTTGGCTGTTTTGTTTGGATTGTTTTGGATTTTCTACATGAGCCTTCATTGTGCTCTTAGACGACTTTTTGGAAGATTGGCCACTTTTAAGAAGGTTCATGATGGTGCCAAGTCTTCACCGTGTGAGGAAAGATGATTGAACAGGTCTGGTAGTAATCAGACCTGTGGTAGTAATGGGTGAGTCCAGTTCAGCTGGAACCAGTTATTCAGAAGGTTGGTAGTTTGTTGGATTTGATTTCTCAGGGGGAAAATATATCTCACACACCCAGTTGGTATTAGTTAGTACATTTTAATAAATACAATTATCAATAAATCCCCGAAAAGTCTGGGATATTATGGAATTGTCATCGCTGTTTTGGCCGTAGCATTGGTCCGATTTACTCCAAATTTGGTGCATATTTTTCTCTCCTTTTGGTTTTTCTTCCAAAAGATTAGGTGAAATGCATTGTAAAGAACTATTCTACTATTCCTTAAACAATAAAAGTACTTAACAAATGTTATGAAAACATCAAAAGTAAAAGTTGATAACAGTTGCTCAAATATTTATATGTACAGTGTACATGCAAAAATACTCTATGCATTATTGAACTAACATTTTAATCTATTTATATATCAACATCTGTACATGGAAGCCAAGAAAGAGAACTCCAGATGCAATGTTTGCTTTGAGAGTGCTGAGGGATAAGTATGGAGAAACCAGAAGGAGTTGTATTATTTCTCTGTGGACTTAGAGAAAGCGTTCTACAAAGTAGCAAGGGAGGAATTGTGGGATTGCACCAGGAAGTCCAGAGTTACTGAGAAATTTGTTACAGTGGTACAGGATAAGTATGAGAGCAGACGGATGGATGAAATTTGGAGGCGGGACTGCATCAAGACTGCTGGTTTGTGATGTACAGGCAAATAGATAAAGTCAGGAAGGAGTCATCATATTATGATCTGTAGTGAGAGCAGGGAGCAGAAAAAAACCTGGAGAGGTTGAGTTATGCGCTGGACAGAAGAGGAATGAAGGTCAGTCACAGCAAAACAGAATAAATGCGTGTGAATGAACGGGAGACAGGTGCGATGGTGAGGATGCAATGAGGCGAGGTGAAGAAGGCGCAAGTGTTGAAGTACTTGGGGTCAACTGTTCAGAGCAGAGTGCAGGCAAGGTCAAATGGGTGGAGAAGAGTAAGGAGTTATCTGTGACAGAAAAGTCGCAGCAAGAGCGAAGGGAAAGGTTTACTAGACGGTAGTGAGAAGAGTTTTGTCTGGTTTAGAAATGAGCTGACCAAAAGACGGCAGTTTGTATTATGTGAAAATAAAAACTACTGAAGGTGGCAGGGTTGAAGATGTTCAGATGTTCTTTGGTAGTGAGGAGGATGGACAGGATTTGAAACGAGCACATCAGACAGACAGCCCATGTTAGTTGTCTTAGAGACAAAGTAGGAAAGGCCAGCTCGAGATGGTTTGAACACATGAAGAGGAGGGATACTGGTCATATTGGTAGAACGATGCTGGAAATGGAGCTGCCAGAAAGGAGAAAAGGGTATTACAAAAGAGGAGGTTTCTGCATGTGGTGAGAGAGGACATGCAGTTTGTTGGTGTGGCGTTACAGACAAAGATACAGAGGTAGAGGCCAAGGTGGAAACAGTTGATCCACTGTGATAACCCCCAAAGGGAACAACCAAAAGAGAAGGAAGATGAAGTATGCATATTCTGCTCATCGTGTTGGGGTTCAAACTGGTGATGCTCTGTTAATACTATAGAAGGATAAAAACAAAAAACACAAAGATACAGGATGACAGAATTTAAATTTTATTCTGAAAGAAATAGCACAGTGGAACATGATTTTTCTTTCATCTTCACATGTATATTATTCAGTTGGATTTAACAAGGAAAGAAATAGCTAAATATCAAAAAGAATAACAGTTTCGATTTCTTCTCATTTTTTCTTTTTTCCTATTTCACATAAAGCATCTCTTTTCTTTTAGCGTACATTGGGCTTATAGAAAATATCCCATCAGCAAGGACGGTGGGGAGAAACGTGTAAAGTTGGAAGAAACACCTATCAAAGGTTGAGCACAGCAGGTATCTCTGTTTCGGTTGAGCGGACATGACTGCATGCAGCATAGCTTTGATGACGATGTCGGCATCCTTGAATCCCATGCTGCACGTTGACAAGAAGTACTCGTTGGCTAGCTCAATGTACTTCTGGTTAAATACCTGCTTCTGGTTGTCATCTAATTTCTTCCAAATATCAGCACCTGTTCTCATCTTTATGATGTTGGTGGCTTGGCCGAAGTTACCCGGCTGGATGATGCTGACCTGAAAGGGCAGAAAACAAAATAGGTTGCCATTGAAATAATCAAAAACCTTTACATGCTTTTATTCAAAAGCTTTCAAACTTCCTGCTAGAGAATCTCCAGCAGACAAACTCGGTGTCCTTTTATGTCTCTTTTTAAGAATCCTTTTTTAGCCTTTGATATTTTTAATTGAGGGATCGGATTATTTTACTGATATCATAAAATCCCGAAAAGTTATAAAATCATTGTCACAGCCAGTTCCTCTGTGTTTAATCTATTAAACACATAGACCTTATTGTGAGAATTGATTTTTGGAAAAGTTGGTTTTTTGATTTTCAGATACTAGGGGGAGCTTTACCTCCAAAAGTTTTCGGGCCATAATTTCTCAACTGCGGATCCGATTTAGTACACATTTTGTTCATATGAATCAATTCAAGGAGAGCTATCTCTTAAATATTTTAATTTACTGTAAAATGTTGTATTTTACTCACTACAGGTGGAGATGAATTGACTCACGGAGATCTTGAAAACAACATTTTAGTCGATTTGTATCTTAGTCCATTTGTGACTAGGGAAACTTTTTTTTTTTTTAAATGACAAAGACTTTCGGACATTGCATTTAATTTGAGTTCAATCAGAGAGATTGCTCGAACAACGCAGGGGATTGGGGGCTCTTCGGGGGTAAACCCTTACAGTCGGGGAAGACAGGTTAAGTCTAGTTAATAAAAGTTTCCTTCAACCCTCGAATGGGTTGGTAAAAAAGAAAGCTATTGCTAGCGAGTAGCAAGTAGCAATACTTAAACCAGACTGTGGAGTTTTTATACCAAGCCGGAAACCAGTCCAGTATGCACCAATCAGAGATAATATCATAACCATTGACAGAAGATCTGAATATCTTGATACAATGTCATATGTCAGTGGGTTGTATGTATTAGAGGTTGAAATCTTTGAAGTAGGAATTGGTCAATGTTGGTCAATGTAAGTATATGAGTGACTTTGACAGATGGTCAAATTGTGATGGCTTTATGACATGGTCAGAGCATCTCCAGAACTGCGGACCTAGTTGGGTATTCCAAGTCTCCATTTGTTAATTACATAGAAAAGTGACAACCTTTAAGTTTGTGACAGGATCTTGGCTTTCAGAGTTCATGGTGGGGAGAAGGCAAGTAAGTGTGATGCTTTCCACAATGTTCTCCTGGGGAACCTTGGGTTCAGGCATTCCATGTGGATGTTCCTTTGACATGTAGCTCCTACCTAAGCATTTCTGCAGACCACGTATACTCATCATTACCATCATAGAAACTGTATTCCTATTGTTAGGAGCGTATTCTAGAAGGATAATGCTCCCTGTCACACTGCAACATTGGTTCAGAAATGGTTTGAGGAACAATAAGTTCAAGGACTTGATTATGCCACCAAATGCCCCAGATCTCGGTCCAATCAAGCATCTGTGGGATGTCTTGGACAAACAAGTCCAAACCATTGACGTCCATAACTGCTGCACCTCAATAACTTCACAGTGACACTATAGCTCAAGACTGTTGCTGCTGATGCTGCATCACCTATAGATGTCACATATCTCACGTAACTGTTATTACTAACTAATAGACTCTCAACAACCTGTCAAGTTTACTCATAAGACCACAAAGAGCAAAAATGCCATGAAATATAACTAGGATACAACAGCTTTTTCTCAGACTCCATCCTAACTGCCGGCATAAAGATACGTGAATCACTCCGGACCTCATTCACACTGCATCAGAAGCAACTCCCTAAAGCAGGCAATAATCAACAGATATTAAAGATGCTTAAAAATGACTGTTGTGTCACCAATGTCTGTCCTCCTTTCTGTCTTTAGAAACATAGTGAAATAACATTCGTTCTAGAGGACACTGGTGCGTTTCAGTACCGTTTCCATTGACACATAGGTCCCATATCACCAATAAGTGTTAATATGTTGAAGATGTGCAAAATGTGCAATTAGCAGGAGTAGAGGATATGAACGACACCAAAAAATCTGAATGATAACTCTGTTTGGAAGTTTTCGGGACAGTATCTCTATCTTGTTTGAAGCAAACCCAATAGAAAATTAGGCCAAAATTAGAGTTACAAGAGAATAATTATGAAATGAAAGAAACTAGATATGACATTTGAGATGGCAGGTCAGGTCTGAACCATGTTTGGTTCAGACCTGAGGGTTCTCCTCTCATGGTTCCAAATTAGTGACTGAAGGGAAATATATTAGGCAGACGCCTGGAAGTTATAAATGTGTATTACTTTCACTTCAGACGTCTCAAGCATCAGAGTATCACAGAGTAACCCCACCTTCACGCCGAAACTGGCCATTTCAATCCTCAGGCAATCTGCAAACGCCTCCAGTCCTCTCTTTGACACGCTATATGCCCCCATGTTCAGACAGTTGAAGAAGGAAAAGATGCTTGAGGTGAAAATCATCCGACCTGTGACAGTGAGAAAACACCAAGAATCAAATATAACCCTCAATCAGATAAGAATGTGAGCTGCAGAGTGAGACGTAGCAGATTGTGAGCTAACCTTTGGAGGCACGGACCAAAGGTAGAAACGCAATGGAGGTCCTGATGGAGCCAAACAGGTTAATGTCGACAAGGTTGCGGAAATCTTCAAAAGTGTTCCATTGAATCTCGGCCCAGTCTGAAATTCCAGCGTTGTTCACAACCGCCCAAAGTCCTGACAAAGAATAAAAGTGACCAGACTATTCCACAAAATACGATAGAAAAGGCTAAATGAAAGTCCAATATTTGGATGTGTGTCGTCCGATCAATTACAGAGAATTTATTTATATCTAATCATAACGATGAGCAACCCAAAAAGAAATGACTAGAATCGATTTGATTTGCATGATTTCAACTTATTTAAGAATCTTTTGGAAATAAGAATTTCTTCGGAGACTAAATGAAAAGGAAATCTTATAACAGTGGATTGAGGTTATTTGTTTTTCGACATACAAACGACTGCTTTGATATTATGCTTTATAAGTTTGAATTAAGATTTGACTTTACAAAAGACGTAACTATATCCAAAACTAAACTGAATCAGCATGGAAGAAAATATTGAAGTCATAATTTCAAATACTTTTTTAAAATGAATTGTAATTTTAATGTTTTTTGACTTTTAATATCAAGACATTAAAAAAGTTAATATATTTTGTTCTGCAGAACTCAGCTTCCATTGAAGCTTTTGCGTAGTGTGTTAAACTCTGACCTTTTTCTGGTTGGTTCTCCCGGACGGTCTTCTTTGCCTGCTCCACTTCTTCCTCTTTGGTGACATCCAGCTTGAGGATTTTCAGATTGCTGGAGGTCCGTTGAGTCAGGTCCTTGGCACCAGGTCCTTGTGGAAATAAACAACCAGCAAAGACCACAAACCCTTTGCGGTCCAAACACTGAGCCAACTGGTGTCCGAAGCCGCTATCGCAGCCCGTTATCAGCACAGCGTATCCAAGTCCGTCCTGCAAATCAGTGCCATAGTGGCGGTAGACCACCTTGACAGAGAGTAAGAGCAGTAAGGCAGAGATGGAGATGCCGATGATGATAGCTGTGCTCATGCTGGTCTGTGGACTCTCCGCACAACCTAAAGAAGGCAGAATATAAGCCCGCTCAGAACACAGCTACAGATCATTCTGAGCTTTCCTTTAATTTTACTGATGAGACAATTTGTTCAGGTTTTCATGTGACTTGAAAAGATGCCTCTGTTGACCCAAAAGAAAGCATCATCAGTGGTGTTTGTGGCTGGAAAGAGGGAGGGGAGACTTTATTGGGATTACATATTCTTCGGTTGAAGCACTTTTGTTTCTGACATCAGTCACATAAATAACCTGCTCAGCTGAGGACGCTTTGACTTGTTACTACAGCCTGATATTTTCCATTGTAAGTTTTCACTTATTCACAGGCAGAAGTTGTTTAATTTCATTTAATTTTATTTATAGTAGGTTTGCTGTATCTGCAGCATACATCCTGTTTTGAATGAAAATTTAAGAACATTTTTGCAAATGGACTGCATTATGAAACTCTTAATTGACATCTAAAACGCCCTTACAAAAGCCACATCAGCCTATCCAGGCTGACATTGCGCAGGAGGTGGGGTACTACCTGGACTATTTACTAGAAGACTTCCACACTCATGGGCAATTTACAGCCATTATAGAGTCACACATTCACTTATATTGCATGGTTTTTTTTGCGACGGGACGGGGCCGGAGAACCCGTGGGAACCCAAGGTGCAAACATGGAAACTACACAAAAAGGCCCCAAGGCCAGAAGTGGATTTGAGCCGGCAACCTTCTTCCATTGAGGAAACAGAGCTACTCAAAGCACCACCATGTGGAGACGCAGCCACCCTAATAAATGACCAAGCTACTAGTACTAACACAAATACCTATGATAACAATTATCATTATAATGGCAGTTTCATCTTTGAGAGTGAATTGGAACATTTGTGTTCAGCAACACAGATGCCTTCACTACTGGGAAAATTCAGTTTGTGCAGATGTGGATTTATCCTAGCCTCTAACTGTTGTTATAGATTTGTTTGTCTGGACCGAAAGGCAGAACTCGGACAAGGTAGAAAAAAGATTTAACTAGTTTAATTAAAGTGTCTCTGGTAGTGAGCTGCAGTCTTCAGTGAGGAGTGGCCATATACGATTTGGCTTGACAGAGTGGCTGAGAGCAGCAGACAGCTTTGAAGAACTTAGCTTTATTGACCGAGGTTGCTGGCAGAGTGTAGCAAATGGACCGGAGGTGCAGGGTCAAAAATACAGTAATTCCAAAAAATCCCACATGTAGATGGAACAATACGGCAGACACTGGAGTATTATGCAGCAGAGTCTTGAGTGGTGGATGTGTCTCAGCTGGGAAGGAGAGCAGGCAGCTTGATGAACTTCAGATGAGCAGGTGAGTTGGTAGCAGGGAAGTGCATGTAGCCACGCCCAGACTCACAGACCAGGAAGAGAGGGTGACATGACAGGGAAGAGACAGAAACACCAGGGAGGGAGAAAACATTGGACACACAATGGACAGGAGGAATGGATTGACCATGACACTGATATATATAGAACAATGATAAGTTTACCCATTATTATTGCATCTTGTAATGGGTTTTCTTTCTTTAGAGCAACTGTGATGCATGAATTGAATTTCACTGAATTCTGTCCAGTGTTTTATGAAAATCTGGGTAGAACATACCCCTATCAAACCTGTTACAGTCGTTTATGTTGCTTTTGTGGTTTTTCCATTTCCCCTTCCTTCCTTTCGAGTTCTGCTCAGGTGTTTAGCACCTTGATTGCTCCTGGGATTCACTCTGCCTATAAGAAATGGCTAAGAGCTCTTGATCCAGCAATCGGCCGTGGATGCACAGCACCTCACAGATATGCTAATTCATATTTCTTCTAAGGAATTGTCAAATGGACAGAAGTCGATTTTTTCTAAGGGACTTTCTTTTGTACCAAATAATAGACAGAATGTGTTTAGGTTAAAGGATGGTTCTTTTCAAATATTTTAGAAATATACACTTATGGAACCTCTGTCAGAGACGAGGACGAGGACAAGGACATTTCTGTGCTTAAACCCAAAAGCATTTTCTGTCCCAATACAAATAACACATCCATAACTACCTATTGGAGACTTGTTGATCAGGACATCAGGAAGTCTAACTACATAAAAGTCATCCTAACCTGTCCAAGGATAAATGAGCTGCCGGCACGAACTAATGAACGACAGAGACATTGAAGGGGTTTACATTGGACACTTTTCTCCTATCTGAATTAAACCTTCTCAATTGCAATGTCTGTCTCCGTTTTACATGACCTGTGATCTTTTCCGATCCGATGCATCGACTCATCTAATCGGAAACAGCTTTGCGAAAATGAGCCACACTCCAGTTTATAAGGTGGCGATAAAGCTACGATGAGCTGGTTTGCCAACTGCGGCACCAATCGCCCAGAAGAAGAATACGACAAAGAGGTTATGCGCAGAAGTGACTTTTGGTCCATCTAACCGTCCAACTATGTTAACTCTTTCAAAGTTGCGACAATAAATGACTCTCCGATGTAGACCCATACCAAAGCTCTAGCTGACCTAAAATTCAGCCAGAGCATTACGTGACGACGCTGGGCATGCGCAGATCCAAAAAACATTGCAATTAATTATAATTGTTTGCAAGTTAGTCGGTGTGCAGGAATTCCTTTATTGCAAGTTTTTAGACTTATCCCTGTCGTACGCATGTGGTAAAAAAAAAATTGTATCTAAGTGAGTATTTGCTTGTCAGTAGATCTGATATTTTTCACTTTAGAGACAAAGATTGATCGATGCTCTTCACGGTCATCGGTTGAGAAGGCAGGGACAGTGGTGTGTGCAGGTTGTACAAGTCGGGTTAATTGTGCTAAACAGGGTCCTTGGATTTAGTTTATTTATGGGGATCAATTCTGAAAAATAAGCTGATCTGGCATCTTTCATTTTCTGACTTAACAAAATTAAAAGCTCTTTCTTTTCATTATTTGTTTTTTTCCCATTGGCGCTCAGCTCTTCTACAATCCTGCTTTTAGCGGCAGATGTAAACATTTACCCATGGTGTTGGGTTCATGACTGCTGCTGACCTAGTTCACTTCATTCCAGTGACATGAGTTAGTAAGTATTGTAAAGAAAAATGGGCAGACTACAATCAGATCCACACTGATGGCTCCAAGAGTGTCAACAATGGAAACGATGCAATAGGAATAAGAATACAGCAATTACAGATACAATATGGAAAAATGAAATCAGACAATATGGCTACATTCACACTGCCAGTCTTAATGCTAAATTGTTTTGTTTTTTCGTTTAGCTTTTCATGCTCAGGTTACTTTATTTGTAGCCGTGGGTGGATTTGTTTGCAGGAGGAGTTAATTTTAACAATACATAAAAGACATAAGATTACAAATGTAAGAACTGCAGAGTGCAAAATGCGCTCATAGATTACAATTATCAAATACATAGATAAATTATATATAAATAGCTTATAACGGATAAAATTAATAAATAGGTAAACTAGATATGCATAAGACAAAATCTCAGCGATATTCTGATTTTTTTCAGAGAGTAATGTCCAAATTATTCTGAATATGTGACCTGACTCCAGAATGAACAGCTCAAGGCCCTAAACTGACCCACATGCGCAAAAGAACAAAAACAAAGACGTCCTAAGCAGCACGCTGTCAATACAGAGGAAAAGATGGAAAGAATGTCTTCATGCTTTCGTTCATTGTGATATGAATTTTTGACCATGTTAACATTAATTTCTATGTTGAGGAACACAGTTGGGCTTTTATGGGTCAGAGCTCATGTAGGGTTACAGGGAAAAAATGATTCACCAACAGAATGAATATGTATCTGGACGTTTTGTGTGGAAGGACAGAATGTAAGAGCTTGAAACAGCAAGGGATAGGTAACATATGGCTAAAGGATTGGAGGGAAAGAAACAGTGGCAGGTTCTACTTCTCCATACAGCCAGCGCTGAAGTACACTTTAAGTTCAAGTTGGGCAGAGGGGACAGTGAAGGGATACTGGCACTGGTTGGTAAGCACCCAGATAGAAAATGTATCTGTGGAGAGGAAGAGACTCTGAGACGTGTTCTGCTGCTTTTTACACTTTTCCTTCATCATATTTTGTTATATTTGTCTTTATTTTTGCCATTAGCTTCCAAAGTCCTGAAATTCATCCAGGAAATGTTTCCTCTTGCACCTTTGTTTGTCTTCAATTTGATTGATTCCTGACACATGCATATTTGTTCATGTTCTCAGAGAACGTATGGATAAGCATGAATCCAAATGCAGCAACGCCACCGGAAATCTTTAGACGACGAGCAAATGTCTACGAAGAACAAAATAATAATTTGAAAAAAAGTGGAAAAAACACTTTTCTATTATTAAGTGTTTTAGATCACATCTCGTGTAATCAATTTCAATCAGAATGAAGAAAAGTGTGCATGTAACTTCAACTAGTGAAGACTTTTAAGCACCGTAGGTCAGATTGTAATTATCATAAAGGAGACAAAAAAGCAGAAAATGTCAGACGGAATGTCTCAAAGTAAAATATAGAAATCAAAGACACCTCAAAAGTGGGATTGGGCTTCTCCTCTGCCCCTCACATGAGAAAGAACTTGAAATATAAGATATAACATAAATCTAATAGTCAACACATTGGCCCACCAGTTCAACACAAGTTTAGTAGGAGGACAAGATGTCAGGAGGACAAAATGTCTTTGTACTATAGAAGAAGTCCCTGTAAGTGCCTGATAGCATGAGACACAACTGCAGATGGATATTCTAAGTGTTAATTATATGAATGATTAACGACAGAGAGTAGTAATCCATACGATATGACGTTTACAGAAAACAGTAACCAGTAGTGTGCGTGTGATTTTCCGGTTTCCTCTATCCTGGGTGAACACGGTGAAGTAACACAGCCAGTCTTTGTTCGCATGGCTCCAAAAAACCTAATTTGAAAAAACGATCACAATTTTATTTTCGTCCCCCGTTTTTCTTTCCCTGACTCTGTGTCTCATAACGAACCGTTTGGTTGGTCATTTGAGACGTCTACCTTATAAAATGATCAATTGTAAATATTGAAATCCTTCTAGAATAACACCTTTACCCGCCAAACTCTCCTTCTGATCCTTCATTTCAACAAGAGTAGAACTTCAGCTGTGAGAAATGTACCTGCCACACCAAGCCAATCAGAGAGAAGGATGGGTCAGTCTGCCTAGTTGGTATCTCTGCTGGACTTTCAAACCAGTTTAAGTGGAAAGGAAGTTTGGGATTGGACAACTTTACATGCTGGGTGCCGATTTGGCCCGATCCAAAGAAAATCCAAATGCATAAACTCAGAATGTTTAAATTAATTTGTATCAGTGATTTTTTACGCATACCTTCACCAACCTCCATGGCATAAAGTCAAGTTAATAAGAGTAGTAAGACTCAAACTTTAGCAGAATGTACACCAGTCAACCGCGGTCCACACCCCGGCCTAATGAAGCCTCCAACTGGACTATGACTCCTTTTACCAGGCATGATCAGGACAGCTGAGTAGAGCTGTATTGGTTATCAGACCACTGGCTCCAAGGCATCTAAATGTGTTCTATTCATCAAACCAAGACACGGATGCATAAAACAGGCATGAAAGATGGATTACTAACTTGACTTCTTCCCTGGAGTCTTTGTGCTTTCCCACCCTGCAAAGTCACATGGTTGGTGACTGCATCTGCTGCTGTGGACCTGTTTGATGCCCACTGATTACAAGATGCTCAGGATGATGATTACAATTACTATTATTATTATTATTATTATTATTATTGTATAGTATTTTCCCCCTAAGCTATTGCTAAAATGCTACATTATTATTAATGTTATTAGCAAAGGAAAGAGGATTAGCATAAGCTGATCTGTCTCTCTCTCTCTTTTCAAACCTGACCGGTCATGGTAGTAGGCCGTCCACCTTGAGTCTTGGATCTGCTCGAGGTTTCTGCCTGTTAAAAGGCAGTTTTTTCTCGCCACTGTCGCCAAGTGCTTGCTCACGTAGAAATTTGTTGGGTATCTGTAAATAATTATATAAAAAGTTTGGTCTAGACCTGCTTTTTCTGGAAAACACCTTGAGACAACTTTTGTTGTGGATTGGCGCTACATAATTAAAGATTGATTGATTAATTGATTGATTTGTCGAAAATCTGGTGAAAGTGAAAACCTTCTGAGGTGAGTAGACAAAAAAGTAGGCATTCTTTGTTTTTACAACAAGCTTGATGCTGATCTTGGAATCTGCTCAAAAGTGGAGATAATTAAAATATACACATGCTTATGCAGCTAGACATATATGATATGGAGAAATGCATCTGCAGAAGTCTGAGGGGAGGGCACAGAGAATGAATGAGCTTAAAGGCCACTAATCAGCGAACTTCATGGCTCCTCCCCCATTCCCTCACAGCCCAACAAGCACGTATGCGGAGGATTGTAGGAAAACATAAAAAGATTTACGGGTGGGGGATGAGTAAAGGAGTGTATGGATGCTCTCTGAAATACATTGCGATTTAAAAGAAAGACTTGAACTGAGAGAAATCTTGAAGAAAAAGCTGCCACAACCTCAAGAAGAGCTAATGCTCTAGCACAAGAGGTTTAGTCTAAAAATTAGACAAACAATCATCCAATTTCATACTGCATCACACTTACATAACTTTAATTTGAAATTACACAGACAAAACAAGAGGACTGTACAGATATTCCACCAATGAAACAGATTCAGGGTGTTGGTTTTATGTTTCATGAGATTTTTTCATGTTGTAACTGCAAATATCTGATTTGTTTTTTGATGATATGTGATTCTCTCAAACATATCCTTTTTTTTAGCCATGCACCATGAATGGAAATGGTGACATTGAAATTCATGCAGCTTATAGCATATATTTGATGTCATTAGCCTGAAGCGAGAGAATGGCCAACAAACAGAACAACCAGAGAGAAGTGAAAACAACAATGCATAAGACAATCAAAATCGCTGACATAAAAATAAAGAGGATATTATTTTTTTCTCATTCATGATGATCTAATGTTTTGATTAACTCAAAGTATTTTATTTTCAATGCAGACTTATGATAATAATAATAATAACACATTTAATTAGAGTTCATTGCGCTTGTTTGGGCAACAAAAACATCAATCACTGCAGTGCCCTCAAAATACGTAGAATGAAATGGAAGAAATGTCTTTGTTGTCTAAAAACAATGGCATTTAGTTATTTATAAAAAATATAACCTTTAACTCAAGTAACAAAATATAAAAAAAAATGTTTATATTCTTAACATAAAATAAATATTTTTACCTAAAACATGAGCCACAATAATTGGCATCCAGAGGAATTTCTGTGATTAAAATGTAAAGGAAGCCTATTTGTATATCTTTAGGTTTATTTTCAATTGCACAAATCTGGCAAAGGATACAAGAAAACCTCCCAGTAGCTCAAAATGTCAGTTTCAAGAATAAGATCAACAATTAAGAAGTTCAAAGTACCTGGAGATTAAAAATCAACCCGGAACTGGTTGCGACTGTAAATTCACCCCAAACGCTGTGAGGAGGTTGGTTCCACTGGTAAAAGACTCTTGGTGGATTTCAGCGAGAAAATGGGAGAGTTCAGCTGAATCTTGGGGTCAGAAAGTCTCCCTAACCGCCATCAGATAGCAACTAAAACAACCCTGTTTAGGAGGGTACCAAGAATAAAGCCTCTGCTGTCATCCAATCACACTGGGACTTTCACTGGAACAAAGTCATTGGGAACCAAACCACCAGAGCGCCACATGACCACCTACAGAGCAGGAAGGGCCCGAGGCGTGATTTGGGCCCATGTCCCAGAGACCCTGCCCAACCGAAACCACTGGAGGCAACCATCCAGGGCCAACCATACAGTGTAGAGGCCAGGCCCCCAGGTCCCCCTCCCGCTGGATTTGCTGAATCTAAAATAAAATGTTATGTAATAAATATTGAATTACATACTTTTGAAACATTTCCTTCCGTTCTTCTGTTCAGATGGGTCTTCATCTAAAATTGCCAGAGGCATTCTTTTCTATTCAACTGTCCTTCCTCGCTGAAGTCTAAATAGTTGCCTTCTGCCAGAGTGAAGAAATCCGTTTAATTCATATTTGATATATCACATATATCTGCTTGAGTTTGTCAGTTTGGAAGTCAATTTCTCTCATTGGATTGTTGGGCAGAGAAAACTTGTGCACTCACACATACATGTGATCAAAGAGCCCTCCTTTTGAACGTTATGGGTGCTGCACTTTTGCATTATTAGGTTCATTGATAATTTGGGATCCAACCTTGTAGACAGTGCTCAAAAATGGGTCAAAAATAGGTTTATTTTCCTAAAGATTACGGATACTTTGTCCGGTAAAAGTATGAGTTGAACTGATTTCTTCAGGCACCTATTTAGACTTCAGCAGGGGAGGAATGTTGAACTGGAAAAAAGGGCCTCTTGTAATTTTATATGAAGTCTCATCTGACCAGAAGAGAGAAGAACAGAACCAAAATTGTTCAATCTCAAAAGTATGTAATTCAGTATTCATTACATAAAATTTGATTTTAAATTCATTACATCGTGTTTGATTAGTTGTTTTCTGAGTAAACAAATCAATTAATGCAATCCCAAGGAGCTCAATCAAGACCACTGCCTCAAAACAAATGTTTCTGTAATTTCCAGATAATGAGTTCCATTCAGTCGGCACCATTGTATAACAGTGATTTTTATGGGAATGATTTAGTAAAGAAAATCGGAAAATGTCTTGTAATGTATTTCTTATATACAGTACAAGGAAAAGATAGAGAACCCTAAAATTATACAATCACAAAAAAAAAAATCTAAACCGATTGGTTATAATGCGTTCTCACATTATTTCCCTCATTATGATATTAGGCTCCAGGAAATAAAGAGATTTTCTACAATCTGTTAAGCTTGTTTTTGTGAAAGAAATGATCTTTTCTAGAGCGAAGTGGACAATCATTCCTTTCAGACACTCGGAAACTCCAAGACTTTCTTCTTTCTTCCAAGAGTAGGACACAAATCGTTGAGCATCCAAAAAGTAAGCATTGAGTAGACATCCCTTGTCTATGGATACAACAAAGTCATCAGAATAGATACTCAAAACACAGATTTTGGGATTAAAAGTTTTTTTCTCATTGATATTCTAGCTTGTTATATAACACTTTCTTCAGCTCGTTACGTTTCATGCATCTTTCAGGGATATTATGATTGAATTGATGTAACCTAGCTGGGTTAATGTTCTATCTACGTAACCATTTTTGTTTTGTGTTAATTTTATCCCTGAAAACTTATTATGGAATCATCACCGTTGACGCATCCTCCCAGATCCTTCCTGTCAATACAATAACTCAAAAAACTATTTCATGGACCATTATCAAATTTTATACCCACATGAACTTAGTGCGAGGAAGAACAGTGTTGTTTTTGGGAAAGGTCAGTTGTATATTTCTGACACGATGGGCCAACATTTTCTACTTGTTATCGAGTTGATTCATATTCGGCACATCAAATCATAAGTATATGAAATGCTGGCCAAGTTAAAAGTTGTGCTATGAGAATAATGTTCCCAAACGTCTTCTATCAACATTTGTTCATAAAAAATATTAAACAAGGGGAACCCTTGATTACTGAAGGATTCTCTAATGCTGTGGCTGATCAGTTAAAAGTCCCAGAGGTAAAACCGTAAAAGAAAATACATCAAGCAGTAGTTGAAGTGTTTAAAAGTGATGAGTCGTCTCAGAAACAAGGTTTATTTTGACTTCAAACTTTCTCTCACATCAAATAATTCAAGAAAAGGTGCCAACCAATGCTGCGGGCGTAAATCTTGACGATAATATGAAACTACTCTTCCTCTTTTAGAAATTCTCCTACAGCATTCTACATTGAGATTGTTTTTCCTTGGTCCTCACCACAGTCTTGAATAAGAAGGTCTAAGGACAGAGGATGCTGTAAACCGTAAGGATTTTAACGCTAACAATATTATCCCAAAGACTTATTCCCATATAATATGTATATATTATATATATTATATCCCAACTCATTCTCCTAGATACAGGAAACAGATGTCTTTATTTTCATATGAGGGTATTTATGATGTAAAGATGATAAAATCATTCAATAACTCAACAAAGACAGTCAGCAGTGACATTGTATATTACTCAGTGATTACTGGATCTTTATTAATCATTGACCAGATGTCATAGTTCTAATAAACTGCCACATTCAAACCTTTACAGACACTCTGATTGATTACATGGGTTCACCATGAATTCAAAAACAACAACAATGAATAGCGATAGGAGTCGTCTGCAGTGCGCTTCAATATACAGTAAGATGTGTTTCACAGTGCAGCGAAGTCACAGGAAATGAGGAGCAGCGACTCTCTCGTGTGGTGCAAACCGATCGTTGCAGGCAATTTAGAGCAAATATCTATCTACAAAACAACAACAAATGATTGACCCTTCTCATGACGAAAAAACTATTCTCTCAGCCTCAAGTAGACATTTTCTCCTTTTTGTGTCAGATTTTATCCCCTTTTTCTCGCTTTCTCCAAAGTGGAAAATAACAGTGAAATGCAGATCTTAATAAGACGCGAAAACAAGCATGAAATAGAGTCAGCATCCAGGACCACGGGTGCATGTCAGTGTAGAAAGGCAGTTCAAACTTAACTTACTGACCTTGCTCAATGTAATACTTCAATTCTTCATGTAATTCTAATTTTAAATAAGAACAATTCATTTCATAAAAGTCCTCTTCACTCCATGGGAGATAGAGTTTTGAGAAAAATATTGAATGAGTTACAATACATTAACATTCATGTAAGAAAAAAACCCAAAAGATTGACGGATTGAGCAAAAATCCAACTAGTAACCATGGAATCAAGGAAAAAAAGTAAAAACTGTAAAGCGGAAAATACACCACATCAGCACTTAATTGCTTTGCGCTGATGGTTTTGTTTAAAAATGTTAAATAATATTTGAGATCTGCTGTGGCAAAGAAAACAGCCACCAGAATTAGCCCAAATGTAAATTGTAACCATGGAAACAGAAATAAAAATGGGGGAAAAAATCCCTAAATAGCAAAAGGATCATTTATGCCCTGGATTGTGCTGAAAAATGTTGAGAAAAAAAAATCACATTTTGGGTTGGGTCCATTCAGGGGGTTGGTTTCACTTCAGGAGCATTAAGTCCAAACTTGTAACCATGGAAACGAAAAATGAAAAAACTGTTTACACTATACTCTAGAATCGAAACATGATGGATAGATGGAACTTATTTGTTTGACCTCCCTCCTCACTTTTTTCATGGTATCAGCTTTTATCACTCACCATACAAATTATTCTATTAGAATCTACAATTTATAGTCCTCCTTAGAAGATCTTCATTCCTTCTGCTATCTTCCGCTGTAAGTAAAAACGCTGCCATGTTTAGCTCATCGTTGAATAGAAATTGAGTTGCCTTCTTCTGTCTAAGACAAGAAAAGTCTTTGGTCAGCAGCTGAGAGGGTGGTGGGGGGGTCATGTAGGATTCAGGCTTGTTTTCCCCTTCAGATCCTTAAATGCAACACCTTCAATGTTTTATTTAAAGTCTTAGAATTAACCCTTACCTTCACCTGACCTCAGACTCCAGAGGATTAAAGCAGACTGAACACTTTATATCTGCATTAACGTGCTGCTCACCTTCAGTCAAGTGAAATATTTCATTAATCCTTGTCGATGGAGTGAATTCTCTGCTGCATTTAACGTTTTGCCGATAGATCCTTTCTTAGGCACTGATTTTTAGATACTAGATGCTTACAGTGCATCTTCCTTCCTGTTAGTGCTACTAACAGGAAGAAGGCAACCTTTACGACTTCTACAATGATAAGGTAATACTTATTAGGATAATTACTTTTGATCCTGTTAATTTCTCCGAAATAAAGATAAAAAAATTACCCAATAATAGAGACATCTTATTCCTCTTTCCTTTAGATCTGTGTTAAATGTGCATCAATCAGTCACATTAGTGCAGACAAGGACAAACTCTGGATTCAAATGTACTCCAGATTGAAAAAGTTTAATAAAAACTATAATATCCTGCTGTTTTGGGAGCATTGTTTGATTAAACTTTACATTTATGGTAAGCTCTCTGCGTACTCTAAGAGCCAGTGTGCTTGAGCTGTGATTCACAGACATGAAACTAGTCATAAAAAACGTGAGATGGCAGTAAATAACAGTTGTTTTTTTTGAAATACCCAATTTAATCATAAAGGAGTGGCTTTTAAATGTAGTTTTAATGATCCATCTGCTGATTTCAACTGAAAAAAAACATAAATAAAAATGCTAGTAATGTGTTTAACACTGTTGAGTGCAGTACTGTGAAAAAATAATTGGACCCCCTGGCGCAATAAGAACAAGAAAGGTTCCAATATTTGTTTTCACAGCACGTTTATACAGTTTAAAAAAAAAAACCTTCAAGAGCTAGAAAGTTCTTATAGCACAGACACAAATCCTTCCTTTAACAAGGCAGAAGTACCAAATACGTTTCCTCCATGATCCGTTATTCTATTAAGGTGATAGAAATCTGTTGATTTTTTATAGAGTCACTAAGTCCAAATTAAATCCAAACTAAAAAGGTCTCCAGCAGTAGCACGAGGACATGAGTGGTAGAACTACACATTTTGTGAACAGATGATGTGATCGCAGCAGCTGTATTGTCCAATCATATCCACGCAGAGCTCTCTGTGGTCACGATTCCACTTTCCCGTAGGTGCCGTCAGGCGGTCGGTAGTGTTTGGGGAAGGCCTTTAGTTGCAGACAGTTAAAGGCGTACTTTCTGCATCCTACATTCTTCACAGTGTTCTCTCGTCTGCAGCCCTCGCTGAGGAGACAAATGGGATGGTGGGGTGTGGACAGACAGAACGGATGATTGGATGTTCAAGTTTCTGTAAATTTTCTTTATTGTGCCTTAATGTGAGATCATACTTATCTGCTTGGGTTTGAGAGTTTTTAGATTGACAATAACCAGTAAATGAATCGAGTACAATGATCTTTCATAACATTAAAGCCACAGGTGAAGTCAGAATAACATTGGATATCTCGTTGCGATGGCTCCTGTCAGTGGTTGGGATATATTAGAGAGCAACGGAAGAGGGAACCTTGGTTGGATTTAACACAACAAAGATGGGTGTATGTGCATCGTTTACCTGGGGAAGAGGTGGCAGCAGGATGCATTATGAGAAGAAGACTAGCTAGTATGCTGCTCTGAGCAATGTTCTGCATGTACCACATACATAAACATTGCTGCAGATCAAGGAGACCCCTTCATAAAAACAGTATTCCCAAATGAGAGTGGTCTCTTCCAGTAGGGTAATGCTCTCTGCCACACTGCCAAAATGGTTCAGGAATAGTTTCAGAAACAACAAGTTCAATGTGTTGCTTGGGCTTTTGAATTTCCCAGCTCTCAATCTTATCCAGCGTCTGTGAGATGTGCTGTAAACACAAGTCTGACCCAAAGAGACGCCACTTAGCTACTTACTGCTAACGCTTTGGTGCCAGACACCAAAACGTGACAAGACACCTTCTGAGGTCTCGTGAAGTACGTGCCATGACAGGTCACGGCCGTTTGGGGGCAAAAATTTGGTCCTTTACGATATTAGGCAGTTGGTTATGGTGTTATGGTCAATCAGTGTTCAGGCCTGGGAAAAATTGTCTTAACAAAAGCTTTGACTCATAATTGAGTGATTTATTTCCATAATTCCACAATGTAACAACAGAGTTTTTTCTAATGTTAGGGTTGATCGGTGATGTTGGTTCTGATTAAATTCAGTGAGGAGGGACTGTTTCTGTTTCTACTGCAATACCTAATGATAGTCAGCGGAGGTCAGTAAACACTCAAACAACCTAAGAGGAAACATGCAACAGCATTCACACTCACTAGGAGAGACACACAGGAAAAGTTATTAGTTAAAACAAATAAAGGTAAAAGATGAAGACTGAAAAATGTTAAAGACCATAAAAGCCACCAGAGTCTGTTTATGTTCCGCAGTTGGAGGCAGAAAACCTTTATTATAGCAGGGTTCTGTGTTATGGGATACACTGACTGGGGGTCTTCTGTTCTGTGGTACATTTAGTGCAACATGAGACGTAGCCATGTGAAAGCTTGGTGGCAGATCCCCTAAAGAAAAGCTCTGATTGCCAAGGAGACAGAAAAAGACTGTTTGACGTTATAGATTCTATTTCTATCCTGACCTGGGATAATTACTTTCAACAAACACCTTTAAAAAAAAAAAGACAGTTGAATTAAAATAACTGAGCATATCCAAATTTGTGTTTGTTAGCACAGTCCTCTATCCTGTTCCAATTATTGATACATTGACTTAGAAGGAAGAGAACACTTGTAAGGTGACACATCTCACGTAACATGTTAAATCAGTCAGAAAAACAAATAACCCGTTCACATACTTTTTAAGAATAAGACAGCGATAACTCCCATTTCAGTGAGATCAGACAGACACACTGAGATAAAAAGGAACGACTGCTTTATCAAATAATCACATAAAAAACATAATCAAACAATTATGTCTCATATAACTTTTGACTTGAAGAAGTGCAAACCCATTTTCACTCACATCCCTTTTTAAGAGAGGTGTTTTAAACAAAGATCAACAAATGTGTGTTCTCTGCTAGAGAAAAACAAAACAAGTATTGTGGAGCGGTTTTGGACGGATATTCAATATTTGTATTGATCGTTCAGCTACAGAGAGCGCAGAGCCACTGGGCTGTACACAGGATGGTTGGACTGGAGTCTGTGTTTGAGGATTTAGGCGGTCCTGAGAGCATGATAAACTCCTGGGAGGAGGTTATTTTTGGTCGGATCCATTCCCTTACTGGGTCGATCTTAATGAGATGGAGCCTCTCAAACTCCAGGGACGTTATTGACGCTCTGGTTTAGCTTCACTGGCAGAGATGTTGATTTTCGGAACGCAGGTTTCAAATGACCTGAAAGGTCTGAGTTTCTTTTCTTTAGGTATGATAATGAGTTTGAGGGGACCTTTATAAAGTAAAAATATTACAATGAGTTCTTTAAGTTAACATTGTTCTACCCTTTTTACCTGAAGGAGCATTTCTTATATTTCCAAATTCCACAGTACAATTTTCTCTCAGTCCAAACTGGCAGTTTTAGTGTTTTTAATGTTTTTGAGCCACAATTCTTATGCGTTGAGATAAAATCTCTGTTGGTGTTAAAAAAAAGTGCTGTTGTTGATAGTATTTTTGTAACATAGCTGTGAGTTTGATGACATCACTGGAATTGTTGTCCACAGCAAAACAACCCAAATAGGACACAATTTGTCCAGCTGTGGGTTAAACAACTTGAAACTCTCAAAGAAACCATGGCAAGTACAGAAAAGCAGTGTATATTGTTGTCACGGATTTATATGATAATGAGAAAAAAATCATACATTCGCTGGTTCCAGAATCTCAAATGTATGATTTTCTGTTGTTGTATAAGTTTGACAGATTCGATATATCGTCCTCTTATTTGGAAAAGCCCCTAAATGTTTCTAAAAACAAACAAACACACCGATTGAGTGGGAAAACTAACCATTAAAATTAAAAACTAAAGAGCGTTGATACAAGGAGTAAACATTGACATTTCCGGGATGCAAAACTGAGATGGGAGTGAACAAAGATTCTACAAAACCTGAATTGATCTGATAAAAACCTGAAAAAAGCATTTGGCAGAAGCATGGACACATAATAATAATAATAATAATAATAATAATAATACATCCCTCCTATGTTCATCCATCGTATAACAAGACTCCATAAATCTAATTTAAGCTGTTCAAACTAATTAAATAAATGTACACATAAATGCTCAGAGGGGTGTCACAGAGAGAACTACATTGCATAATCAAACACTTCCCCCGATTATCCTACCGGCATACATTCCACCTGAGCCTACGGGGAAGACAGAGCTGATTCAGAACACATTTTTGATCTAGCAGGTGTCAGAAACACATCACTGCTTCTTTGCCATCCCAGAAGAGCTAGAGCGCGTCTAGAGTAAAAAAATAATTTGTTTTCAGGGAAAATAAAAGGCTCCATCTGTGACCTTTAGATTTGACAAAGTTACCTGAACTTCTCTACTGAAGTTTTGATAGAGTTATCCGTGTGCTGCAGGGGTCGTAATAAAGGCTGAGCTCGCTTTTAAATCCCTATGTTGATTCTAAACAGCTCAGAGAAAACCACCGGAAGGATTTAGACGCACAACTTAGACGTCTTTGAATTAAAGGAAGTCGCCTTTAAATTAAGCAATCGCCATGTGAAGGCCGTGAAAGATGAAGCAGGAGATAAATGATGGTTCGGATGGGATATTATCTATCATAAAAAGTATTTATCTTTCTAAGTTAGCGTTATTCTTCCAGCAAGAAGATGGTGTGTATTTGTTCCTGTGGAGTGTATTTGTCCCTGTGGAGTGTATTTGTCCCTGTGGAGTGTATTTGTCTCTGTGGAGTGTATTTGTCCCTGTGGAGTGTATTTGTCTCTACGGTGTGTATTTGTCCCTGTGGAGTGTATTTGTCTCTACGGTGTGTATTTGTCCCTGTGGAGTGTATTTGTCTCTACGGTGTGTATTTGTCCCTGTGGAGTGTATTTGTCCCTGTGGAGTGTATTTGTCTCTACGGTGTGTATTTGTCTCTGTGGTGTGGGTATTTGTCTCTGTGGTGTGTGTATTTGTCTCTGTGGTGTGTGTATTTGTCCCTGTGGAGTGTATTTGTCTCTACGGTGTGTATTTGTCTCTACGTTGTGTATTTGTCCCTGTGGAGTGTATTTGTCCCTGTAGAGTGTATTTGTCTCTACGGTGTGTATTTGTCCCTGTGGAGTGTATTTGTCCCTGTAGAGTGTATTTGTCTCTGTGGTGTGAATTTGTCCCTGTGGAGTGTATTTGTCGCTGTGGAGTGTATTTGTCCCTGTGGAGTGTATTTGTCCCTGTGGAGTGTATTTGTCGCTGTGGAGTGTATTTGTCCCTGTGGAGTGTATTTGACCATGTGGAGTGTATTTGTCTCTACGGTGTGTATTTGTCTCTACGTTGTGTATTTGTCCCTGTGGAGTGTATTTGTCCCTGTAGAGTGTATTTGTCTCTACGGTGTGTATTTGTCTCTACGTTGTGTATTTGTCCCTGTGGAGTGTATTTGTCCCTGTAGAGTGTATTTGTCTCTACGGTGTGTATTTGTCCCTGTGGAGTGTATTTGTCTCTACGGTGTGTATTTGTCCCTGTGGAGTGTATTTGTCCCTGTGGAGTGTATTTGTCTCTACGGTGTGTATTTGTCTCTGTGGTGTGTGTATTTGTCTCTGTGGTGTGTGTATTTGTCTCTGTGGTGTGTGTATTTGTCCCTGTGGAGTGTATTTGTCTCTACGGTGTGTATTTGTCTCTACGTTGTGTATTTGTCCCTGTGGAGTGTATTTGTCCCTGTAGAGTGTATTTGTCTCTACGGTGTGTATTTGTCTCTACGTTGTGTATTTGTCCCTGTGGAGTGTATTTGTCCCTGTAGAGTGTATTTGTCTCTACGGTGTGTATTTGTCCCTGTGGAGTGTATTTGTCCCTGTGGAGTGTATTTGTCCCTGTGGAGTCTCTACGGTGTGTATTTGTATCTATGGTGTCTCTTATTTACTGAGAAAAAGTATGAACGTATTTAAAACATTTGGGGTCTAGTAGATAAAGGACCCAGATGGAATCACACCTGTGCACACAGGAAGGATCACTCTGAATCACTCTGGCGTGGCTGAATCGTTAATCTGAGTTTGGTTTATTGATCTTATAGTTTTCAGACACTGGTCCCATGCAATTCAAAAGCTATGGGTGAAGACAAGAATGTACTGATTGATTAAAACTATTCTGTAATTCCTAAGCCCATATTGTGGTTAGACATCTCTGAATAAAGGCTTGAGTTCAGAGGATTTTAGTCATAATGGCTGCAGTGTAAACAGAGTTAGTGATTAGTCTCCCAACTGACCACATCTGCTTCTAAGTGCACAGGCTGCAGTGGAAGCAAACACACTTGTAGGGAGGAAGACATTAACAGTGCAAATACTGCCCGAAATATACATATATATATATATATAAATATATATGCATATATATATATATATACACACACACTAAGCCAAAGTTAGCACACTTTCTTTTTGGCACTAAATAAATGCTTTCCACTACTTGAGCTTGAAAAGTGCAAAAACACATGGGAGATAAAATTATTAATCTTAAAAGTGCTTTCTTAATAAGGGCTACTATAAACAATAAATATTTTTCTAAAAGCAAGATTTTTCGCTCTATAGATATAACCTGATATGACCTGGATTTTTATACATATTCACATCTCAGGAGAAATTACTAGCATGTATCGTAAAAATATACAAGAGGTGTCATAACAGCGACACGGCGTAGAGGGTTGAACTGAAACTTTGAGGCGCTACACATTTGTGAAGTGTAATCATTCCTCTGAGGTCCAACATCATTGTCCTTCAGCATAGACCAGGAGGCAAGAACGAGATCCTATACGCCGTCCGTTTTACTCATTGGGACAATTTTTATGGTCTGGATTTGGTGTGAGGATGTTAAACAGATTGATGTTGGTTTGTTATGAGCGTAAGACCTCGTCTCTAAGTTCATAATGAACCTAGAGATGAGGTGAAGTAAAAAGCAAACTGTCATGCGTACATTAATTACTAGCGCGTCCATTTTAGTTGGAATACTATACGTTTACTCATGTTATTTTTGATGCACACAACGCATGCAAAAATATATCAATTTGGTCATGCCTGTTATTTCAGAAGACGGATTAGCTCTAATTAGAGCTTGATAAAGGAAACTGCAAATGTGAACCGTCATGATAACCAAATCTGATCCGTGCAAAGCCATAGAAATTGAACAATAAGGCCTCTAAATTGAAGGCAGCCTTGTGGTAATAACCTTTCTAGAGAGTGTGGACCCACAAACCCGTTCACTATGAAGTAGTAATTATGTTTTCTAGTGTTTTTAGCTATGGCTAATTCATCTTGCTATTTCATCTGGGCGTCAAGGACACATTTATGGTTTTCTATAAATACGTGGTTTTATTCTTTGCAGACCACAATAAGATATTGTGGTTTATATTTGTGGTGCTTTTCTGATATCCTGAAACATTACTCATATCCACCTGAACTATATTTTTAGACTTAGCCAGCTTGTGGTGTGTTCACACAGAACAAAAGGCAGTTTTTGCTGAGCTTTATTGCAAGCGAGCCAGAAAAGATGCCAATTCCCACCAGTCAATGTGAATGGCATGAAGCTTGAGGCTCCAGTACTGATATTTATATCGTAGCCATCTACGATATAATGAGTTGAAATTGTTCAACTTCTGCGAGAATTCTTCTGTGACATCGTGTCGCAGATTCTGCAGATGTCACACGTCTGTGTTAATACAGAAAGGCAGTACAGCTTTATTGTTGCTGTATGGAAACACCTGAGCTGTACATCACAAAATGGCATGTCTATCGATATCAAAAGACAAAAGAGCAGGTTTGGTTAAATGTCAGAGAAGGTTCTGGAAATATGTAGGGAACTTATTCTAGCTCAAAGCTAATTTTGGTCTGCTGGAGATATAATTGGCACAATTCAGGTGAGTATTATGTTTGGTGTGAACACACCACTAGAGGGGAGGCATACTCAGTGTCACGCCATAGAAGTCTTTGAATGACTTTGTTCATGATATATCTTGAGGGGCTTTGTCTAATCTGGAAACCAAATGGCCCAGAAAAAAAGAAAACTTCAGAAAGGCTTGACTCTTAAACAGGGTGGCGGTTTTGTTGGAACCCTTAGTCAGGGTGCGACAGCTTGTTCAAGCTGAACGGGATTAGTGTGCATGTATTTCATACACACTGACAGCACAGGGGCACAGTTTCATAACCGGAGTCGACGCGGAGCATTCACATCCATCCTTATAAGCGTTGAAGATGTTTTCAGTCGTTTGGCCCCATCAGAGAACTGTTCACCGCTGCTCAGCTGCAGCGGAGTTTAGCCAGAAAATAGGCAACGCTGAGGAAGATCCACACCACGAGGAGATTTGGGCTGAGGGCCAGCAGGGGAAGGGAGTATAGGAGGCTGGGGTCTAGCTGGAAGTCCCGCACTGGCAACAAACCGCTCAGGTTCTTCTGGATCACCCCCTCCCTCGTTCCAATGCTGCCGAGCCAACGGTGGCGTGAGGAAGAGGAGATGGTGTGCAGCAGCATAGAAGGTTTGGAGGAAGGGAAGGGTGGTGGAGAAGAGAAAAGGGAGGGAAGCAATAAAAGAAGAAGGTGGAAATAGTTAAAGAAAAACATGAAGGAAAATTAAAGGAATATGAAATAGCGAAGGAAGTGGAGGGTTAGGGGGAAAGATTGAAGAAGGAAGTCGGGAAAGAGAGGAGGGGGGCAACCAGCGTGTGGGATAAAGCCAAAATAGACAGATGGAAGGTAAAACCCGGGAAAAACAGCCACAGCCATGATGACAGACATCAGTGTCCGTGGTGTGAAATTAATTAATATAAAATATAAAAAAAATCAACAAGTATGAAAATAATAAAAATAAACGGTGCAATGTATTACAAACAAACAATCAATCCCGCCAAAAAAAGGAGCCAATTATACGAAACAAGTCAAACACGGCGGAAAAAAAGGAAGAGAGAAAAAGAGAAAGAGAAAAACAGAGAAAATTAAGCAAGACTTCAAGAAAGGAAAGAAGAAAATACAACTATTTGTCTCCTTGTTTCTATATTTTGAGGCATGAGGGGGGGGGGATGGCGTGGAAGGGTAAAAAAACAAGATGTGTGTGTGTGTGTGTGCAATGGAAAAACACTCCTTAAATTCAAAAGAGTATGTGTCTCTTTCTTTTTGCAATCTGGAACAGGAACTTAATCATTTTAGCGTTTAGATGTGTCTGCATATAAACTATAAGGCTAGCATGCTGTTAGAAGATCTTACAGATTCCATTGATCAATGCTAACATTTTCTAGCATGACCTAAGTACTTGGTGCAAAAACTGCTTCCTGATTTTCTTCAAAAACCAAGAGTTGATAAGAGAAATGTTGATTTTGATTTAATTTTATGGATTATAAGCAAAGAATAGGAATGAAGGGGAAATTTGAAAGGCAAGAATATTTTCAAGCTTTTTCCAACATGCTGAACAAGCTTATGTGGCTTCTCATGCTCGCTGGCTGATGAGGAAGAGGAGAGGGAAAAAGAGGAGGTTTGAGGAGAGGATCAAGGATAGGAAATGGTGAAGAGATGTTGTATCATGCGAGTATCCGTGTGGAAGTGCAACTTTATTGAGCACAAGTTCAACGGGACAGGTGTGACAACATTTTTGTACAAGGAGAATCTTTACAACACACAGCCACATAAAAAGACTCCACTAAGAACAGTACACGATTTAACACAAACACTTTCATATCTACTATATTCTTCCCTCTAAAAGATCGGTGGGACTGTGCCACACAACATAATCATCATTGTAGTGAGATAAATAATAATATACACCAGGGTTGGATTCTAAATTCACTGCACACATTTTTTCTTGTTTCGTTTCTGATAACAATTCCCATCTTTCTAAATGTTTTTTCCGATCCCAAAAATAAGTCAGAAATGTTTGTAGCTTAATTCGTGGGCTTTCATTTTTGAAATATAGTCTTTCAATTTCATTGTTTTCTGAAAGGTAAAGAGATGTATTTGAAGCTTTTGTATTTTTGACTACTCCACTACTTAATTTCTTACTGACATGTTTTACTTAGTTTTATTCTTCTTAAAACTGCTATTAATGTATCTGCTTTTATACAATGTATGCTTTTGTCATGCTGCAATCCGAATGTCCCATGCAGAAACCTGAAAAGATGGGCTGATACAAAACGTGTAAAAAAGTGAGATGTTTTACGAGTAGGGTGCCATATTAAGGGCCTGGGCACTAAGCAATGTGAGAACGCTCTAGCTGTTCTGTGTGCTGTAGACATTTACGATGTCTATGGGTCAAAGCAAAGGGCGTTACAAAATGGCTCCACAGCGCCCCCTAGAATTGTTCAGAGAGGAAGTACCTGCTCTAGAAGTAAGAAGAATTTTGTTAGATATTTTTATCATGTCAGGATCTCTTAGTGCTATGAAATAATAGGGCGGCTCTTTATCAAACTAGACCGCAGTGAATCATCATACCTTTTTTACAGACAAAGCTTATTCAATATTGAATGAAGAAAGGAAAAACAAAAGAGGGATGAAGTTGAAGAGGAAGTGACAAACACAAAAAAGCGACTTCATATAAAGGAAAAAGGAGTCAGTACTGTAAAGACGGATATACAGACAGGCGCATACTGACCAACAAGCTCACCATCAGACATTTGACTCTCTTCTCCAGCCCTGTGTCATATTGTAGGCTCCAATAGGGATGTCGTGATATCGACTATATTTGAAACTTTGGGACATGACAGGGGTTTGGTGAAGTAAGCAACCGACTGAATTTCAAAATAAGCGAGATGAACCAGAAAATAATTTTGTTTTTTAAGGGGGAAGCCGGTCACACATGAGCAACACATCGTTTTCAAAATGTTTGTTTTCCAACTGATGCTGAAGAATTTTAGGAAAAAAATGTAAAATACTACATTTTGTACCTATCAGTGGGAGTAGAACTTTGCCAAAACAAAAAGATGTGTTTTTCTGCCCAGGAATGATTTTAACTATTTTTTCTCATGAGGTGCTTTGGGGGCATCTTACCTGCGCATGCAGTCGAGGGCCTGCGTGAAGACCTGCGGCGCCATACCGTGCTCATGCTGCAAGATCAGGCACTGCTCCAGTGTCACCGACATGGCCGTACGGTCCTTTGCGCTTTTGCAGCTGGTGAAACGGACCCCGTTCAACCGTCGACAGATCTGAGAATAAGTCATATGTGCATGGCAAAAGTCAGTATCAGCTTTATATTAGAGTGTTTAGAGTTGATCTGCTTAATACCAAAGTTTAAACTGCTAAACGTCTCTGCCCTCAGATTTGATCAGATTATGATTTCCAGCCATGGTATGATTGGCAATAAAATATAGGTGAATGTGCTCATTAAAAGAATTATGACATTCATTCTGTCCATAACAACAAAAAACAAAAACAAAACGTTACCTCAGCTGCCTGCCAGAGGATGTCCACGTTTTTGTTTTTTCTAGCATGGACGTTTTGCCCCAGAAACCTCAGCAGCTCAGGGAGACAAGTCTGAGAACGAGACCTCGGGAGGCCTGCGGTGGGATTTGGGTAGAAGATGGAAAAGGAAGAGCAGAGAGAAGGATAGAAATTAAAACAGCTTAAAAGGTATAAAAACATGGTAGGAATACAAATGCTTGAGAGTTCAGATGTAACATAAATAAAAGTACTCATTCTGCCTAAAATATCCCCTGTGATAAATACAGTTCTATTGATTTTATATTCACTCCAAAGGGAAATAAATATTTGACAAATATTTGCTTATACATTACATAAATTCAAATCAAATAAAAGCGAAGGGCTGACATGTCGATATCTTGAACAACGTGACCTATTTATTAGCTGATAATGTCTTTATAATGTAATACTACCTTAAACTAACAGGTACACTTCTCAAATAAATGGATTCGTGGAAACCTACAATATTTCCCTCGGAAATGAGGTTGAGTAAAAACTTTGATTGGTATAGAAAGGTAGTGTTCAGGTTCTGTAGCTCAGAGTTATTCTTACATGCAGTAATAAGGGAAATAAACTCTCTTCCAACAGAGAAATTTAATTTAATTCTATTCTAAAGAGGATAAAGAGGACAGTTCCCTCTTGAGATGTGCACTTCCGTACTTACAGTCCTCAGGCAGGACTTCTTTGAACTGTTCGTAGTATGAATTCAGTCTGGAAAGACTCTCTACATTGATGACTTCCTGCAGGGACGTGTCTCCAAACCTGAACAATACAGTGAGATGCGTGTCAATCGAGTAATAAACTGTAGACCAGCTGGAATTTATCTGAATTCTTCTCCCACTGGCTCACTTCTCAGCCAGCGTCTGCTGCTCATTGATGCCAACGTTGAAGTGGACCGGCTGGACCCTCAGCAGCATGCCACTCTGGATCTCCCGTGGCAGCACGTCAAACATGGTTCCCGGCAGTGGGATGCGGACGTTGAAGCCGTCCCGGTTCCCTGTGATAATCGGAAGCATGTCGGGGGCGGAGTTGCTGGTGGCCTGGGTCACCTAAAAGCAAAGGAAAAGACTTAAGTTAAAATTTACCATTTATCTTAAGTCAATGAAATGTGACTTTAGTGAAATGATCTTCCAGGCAGTTGTAAAAATTCATTTTCAAGTTGATTTTTTGCTGCAGTTTTCAGAAAATTACAATTATCTTTAATTTTTTCCCTGCGTTGAAGAAAAAAAAGGTATTAAAGGAATACAGTTGAATTTGGGTGTAGAAAGCTTTGTCAGAGAGATCTAAGTAAAGCAGAATTTAATAGAAAAGTAGTAACTCGGACAAGGGCAGTAAAAACCATAGAAGAAGAACAAATTTTCTGTACTTCCTGTTGAAGTAACACATGCAGCTACAGTGTCCACAAGAGCGTTACTCAGCATTCCTACCTTAAATGTGACATTGCGAAGATCCATAATTCCTACACTCATGTCCTCCAGCATGGCCAACTCCTCACCTGAAAACATGCACAGTGATAATCTGTAACTGTCACCAATATGGACCAGGAGACGATCGCATAAACACTTCTAAACAATTATAACCATAAATGTAACCATACATTCTGCTGCCCCTCGTCTGTGGAATGCCCTCCCTGACCATCTGAGGGCTCCACAGACGACTGAAACATTTAAAAAAGGACTTAAAACTTTCCTTTTTAGCAGAACCTATAACTGTAATTAACATTAATGCTTTTGGTCACGTTTTTGTATAGTTATTATTATTATTTATTTATTTATTTTTTATTGATGCTTTTATCTGCTTTTGCCTTGTAGCACTTTGAGATTTGATCCAAATGTAAAGTGCATTATAAATTAAATGTATTATTATTATTATTATTATACCACCTCTAAATATGGTTTGAGCTCTCAGATCTTAATTTGTTCTCCACACAGATGCATTCACTCGATTACACAGAAATGTTCATTTATGATCAGATCATCCAGCACACATGTTAATGTTGGGTGCACACAGGCTCTAAAAGGGTGGGTTTGTACCGTAGGTGCTGAGCAGGGACTCATACTGAGCCAGCAGGCCAATGGTATAGAGCTGCCTGAGGAATCCGTTATCACGAAGGCAGTTCCTCAGTTTGATAATGAAGCCGCAGATGAGAGCGGTTAGCTGCAACACGTGCACAAACACACACACACACACACAAACAAAAGCATTAAAATCAGTTTGAATTCTGTGTAGCTCTTTATAGTCTGAGTTTCTTAGCATAAATACGGCTGATTCATGAACCAATAATTAGGGAAAGGCATTGAATTTTCAAATTCAATTTGAATATTCAATACAATAAATTCCAAAACCATCAATTGGTGTGAAGAAATATCGTCATTCTGTCTTTATATATTTTTTGCTTCACTTAACGGGGCCAGCTAGTACTGTAGTACTACAACCAGCAGGTGGCAAAAATGCAGCTATACTGAAATATTTGAATAACATTAGAAAAGTTCAGAGTGAGTACAGAAGAGTGCTTTTGATCGAAATGCCCATCCGTACAAGTAATGGAGTAAAATTATTCATTCAGTCTTGTCTTGTATAAAGCATACCATCTTTCACTGTCCTGAGACACATTTTCTTTGGGTTGTTGTTTCATCTTCTACCTTGTGACCTTTAACCCTCAATGCACATTTTATTTGGAAAAACCTGGATTAAATACAAAAGTTTAACTTGATCAAATCCATGCTGTTTTGCAGCTGAGGCAGCAGAGATCCTGTGCCTGAAGCATCTACAGAAAAACCTGATTCTGCAGCCGTCCCAATACCACAAATGTGTGAGGCTGTAAAAATGATTTGTCATAAGAAAAATAAACATTAACTCATTGACGAGTGTGGCCCAATAAAGCCATATTTAAAAAAAAAAAGTTTCTTAATTTTATATTCTTCTATCTTTCTTTGAACGGTTTGATTCCATTGTCATTCTAGGGTCGGCATAACAGCTTAAAGCTTCCATGTAAACACTGATGTAGAAGTATGTCGGTAAATAAATGCTGCATCGGCGCATTTGTGCTGACCGTCTGACAGAAGACGACATCTCGGCGGTACTGCACCGACAGATCCATGGCTATAGTCGGAGCACTGTCCTGCATCAGCAAGAAGACCATGGACCTTTTAGCCGTGTCGCTCATCATGGCGACGCACTCTGTGAGAGTGGTGAGAAGAGGGTACAACGCCTCGCTCCACTCACCTGAGAAACACACAATAAGACAGGAAGTGTAGCTGCAGACAGAAAAAGGCTCTACACAGCATAGTGTTTTTAATTTCCAATATATACATTTTGGCAATACATAAAAAATACCAGTCAACGCTCTCAAAGTCTTGCGGAGATCTCTGATTTTTTGGTGGAAATGCAGATATTACATTTGTTTTCTGGTCGTCATTCAGAATTAAAGAAAGCTTTATTTCAACGTGTGAAGTTACTGTGTTCAAGCTCAAAGTGAATCAACACTAAATTCCAGGGTATATCCATTTGGCAACATTTAGTTTATCTTAGTTTTAGTAAATGGTTGTACTATAGACTTATTAATACTATCCTATTACAATGTTATTATTACAATAATTCCAAAACCCAATTGAAATTATATTAATTATATTAATCAAAAAGGTGTGATGCTGATATTATTTTTAATGCATCAACGGTCAAGCTGAAGGAATCCTACTTACAATTTATTTGATTTAGACCTATTTTTTATGTGAATTTTTAGAAAAGACAATTATATGTTGGCAAAACCAATAAAGCATGGGTTGGACCACAGCTCTCACGTGGGTATGCCTCCTCAACAATAGGGCTTCCATCTGCAAAAGGGGATGGAGCTGCAACATGCATGATTAGCGGGTGCTGGAAGCCACAAGGGGCAACAGAAACACAAAGAGAAAACACTAAAAACCAGAGTTAACAATCCAAAACTCATTCAGCAACAAGTCAGCCTCTAAGGCGGTTACAGGAAGTCTTCCAGTGTTGGACAAATGAAAAGAAAAACAAAGCGAGTATTGATAATGACTCTTGGAGTTCCTTCAACACTCTGCAACGGCTACAGAGCAATGTAACTGGTTTTACTGGTCAACCAACAATAACTATAGCGACACCCCTGTTGACAGATGGTGGATTCAAGACTTCCTGCTACATAGAGCAGATAATTTGTCGTTTGTAGATCTTATGCATTCTCTGCTTTGGAGCCTTTCAGTCACTTTTCAATAACGTCTTCCTCTTTCGACTCTTCTCTTTAGGGGCCGCAACAGAAAATCATCTCATTATGCATATTGATTTGGCATAGATTTTGCGTTGGAAACCCCTCGTTACACAACCCTCCCCATTTATCCGGGCTTGGGACCAGCACTAGAAGTAACCTGGCTCGTAACTGGGTTTGACCCTCAATGTGGCTGCATTTTACAGTTTTCAATAGCATTTTATACAAATGTATGTTTCAGCTAGAGTGTACGTCAGAGTTGTGCCATCATTCTAAACGGCCTCAGCCGTATGCACCATTGTAAAATAGGAGTTTAGATGCACAAATGACCCTGGTTTAGTGCAACATGTAAACGAAACATAAAACGTAAACCGCTAGGTGTGAAGCAGCAACACTAAACCTTAGACTGTCAAAGCTGGGGAGAGAAAAATACGCTTTCTAATTTTCTGCAGTGCCACAAAACTGTGAACAGGCTGAACAGATATCAACAGATAGGATAGGTACGGATTAATAATATAGATACGCCTCCTTTCTTTTAAATAAAGACAATTAAGATAAGCAAAAAAGGAAGGATGACATGACGGCCATGGATACCTCCATCCATCCTGTCGAATATTTTTTATGGATTCAACAAAATTATAGTATTAAAATAATCTGAGCTGAAAACATAAAAAAAGAAAGAAGCAAAAGTCAAAACAAAAAAACCTACAGGAATCTTGTTCAGGGTTGGGAGGATGTGCAGAAGAGACAGCAGCGAGAGAGGAAGATGATGATGGTGGTGATGATGATCGTGGAAGTGATGATGATGGTGCTGGAAGTGATGATGGTGAATCCTGTGATATGCTTCCAGGGTTGATCCAGAAAGCTTTTCTTTTCTCATCACCTTTTCACAGCCATAACACGGTGTTAAAATTGCTTTTAAATGTATTTAATGTCACTTTGTGCTAAATGTCACTATATACTTGACCATATTAAAAACTTTTGACAAATGTTGCATGCATTGTAATTTAGAAAGTTTAATCCTGTTTTTAATGACCGACTCCATTTACTATTTCATTGTTGAGAAGGGTTCTACAAAAGCATAAACATCAGTAAAATTAAAAATAACATAAAAACATTGAAATAAAAATTCAACAAAAAACAATCCCAGTCAAAACTCTAACCTCTCTTGGCAGCACCGCCCTGCAGGTCAGTCTGGGAACTGCCTTGACTGCAGTCACCGGATGTCCTTTCCTTCTGAAGGAGCTTATCTACGCGCTCGATGATGCAGTCCAGAGACTTGCCCACATTCAACCAAACCTTCTCCTGAAAGCACACATGACAACAAGATTGTAGCATGAGTTTAACGCAATCTGTTTTTTTGCTGATTCCCGCAGATATGAAACAGTTTCAGTTGATTTTTGGCGACTCATAATCAATTATTTGACTTACCCACTCCTCTTCATGCCAGTCTACATGCAGTGAAGATCGGCTGTTGCGACCGCTCCACTTGGCTAGCAGTGTGTCCTGGTCGTTCCGGAGGACTACCTGTTCTGAGTCAGCGGAGGGAGATGCTTTGGATGCGATGTACTCTGGTCGTGCTGCATTCAGGGCCTGTATGGCTGAAGCCAGCAGCTTACAGTCACACCGTGACACCAACTGATGGGTCTGAGAAGGAGAGGACTCATTTTTAAATATCTTATCTTATGTATGTCCACATAGAACATAGTTGCTTTTAAATGATATTCACAAATGATCCATTACATTAAAATGATCTGCCTAAAACCGTGTAGGTAACCTTTTTTCTGCAGAAACGTTTGTGAAATTGGCTGTATGTTTTGACACCTTTCTATCAGAAGCAGCATTAACTTTTTTTGCAATTTGTGAATCAGTAACTGTTCTTAGGAATCAGACAACACAAGTTAGCCATCACTCCCCACTAGTGTCGCTGAGCCTTGGGTTCCCATCCCCCTATCACTGGTTCACAACTTGACCATGCTTAGACAGTGCTAGTGTACAGTAGGTACAGAACACTGCAAGACCTGAAGTTCTGGAGATTCTCTGATCCTGCTGTCTAGCCATCGTAATTTTGGTCCTCATCAAATTCTCCCGCTTGCATATTTTTTTCCTAGATCCAACACATCCACTTAAAGGACAAAATCTTCACTAACTCCCCGATACATCCCACTCACTATCAGGTGCCAGAGAAAAGAGGTTATACTGTTACGGCTGGTCAGTGCATAATGAAACTAAAATACCTTATCTGCCAGAATAGTGAGTGTCCTCTCCAGCCCACTTGCAGATCGATCCTTGGCAGCTCGGGATAGCCTCTCAGCGTAATAGCTGACCTGAGTCTTCAGCGTGTTGATGTGGGCGATGATCTCCTTGGCTTGGACGATGTCCTGGGGTATGTAGACGATGGACTGGGAGCTGGACAGCGCACTGCTGGGAAACAGAAGTACTGTGGTGCTCTCTTAAGTATTCAAAAAGTAAAGAGTTGACTACTGAGTCTTTGAGTCGAAGAGACAAGACTCAGTAGTCTCAGTAGACAAGACAATGAGAGTGGGAATTGTTGCTTGGCTTTTAAAAGTAAGTCAGTTCTGGTCATAAAAAAATATTTGCATGCACATGCCCCAGCTTGAAGGGTTACTTCAACGCATTTTTTTCCCAAATTATGGTCTCAATGAATGACTAACAACAAAACTAACATAAATCCCTTCCCTAAATACTCTTCTCTTTCCACTGGTTCAACATTCCATAACTATGGTTAAACCCTTACTTAATGTAAAGGTATACGTATTATTTCGCCACACTGCTTCTCTGACGTCCCTCCTCCCTCTCAACTTCCTCCTGACATTTTCACACAAAATATGAATAATATCTTTTTTTAATGATGAAACAGCTTCTGTATGTGCAGTCAAGTGCTTTGGTAAACCAGATTTCTGGATTGGGTCCTTTAGCAAGGGGGTTACCTGTAAAGGTTTTTTTTTTTCATAATTATGTCGAGCACCTAAAATAACAACCTGGGATTAGATTACACTGTTCCTCTTTTTTTCCACAGCTGGCTGAAGCAATCGAGCTCCATACCTGAGCAATTTCATCAAACTGTGATTGCCTATAGTCTTGAGCAGAAAAACATGGGAAAATGGGGTCTACTTTTTAAAATACAGAAGTTCCCTTCAATAATAATTATTGGCTCAGAGAAAACGTGAAAGGTAAACATTAAGACAACATGGAACCTCAATCAGAGACACGGCTGGGGAAGACACTATGCACTTAAACATTTTGAATGATCATTTTGGAAATTCAATGACTGGATTTCCAAAATGATCAGCACTTCTGTCTTGTTTTCATACAAGTCTGATTGGTTAAGTACAACACATGTCTTTGTGTTAATATCAGACACAACAGTGGTAATGCTGAGGGCTTCATGTGTCATGGTGTGCTGCTTTTCACAGAAGTTAAGTCACACTTTATTTCAATCCTTCATCCTCAAAACTTCAAATCTAAACATTTTATTATTCAACACCCAAAGCATGTTTTTGTGGAAGTACATGAAAATGTGACGTAAACAGTGCACAAATAAATGAAAGCAAGCAAAGCAATGCAGCGACTCACCATTCCTCCTGATAAACGCTATGATCGAAAAAGTAACAAAAACAAAATTAAGATGAAGCCATAGAACTGAACTGCAGAATTAATGCAAGTTGAGAAAAAAATGCATTTGTTTATCTTTAAGGGAAAATGACCACAAAGCAGCCAAATCAGATCAGATACTGAATAATTAAAGGGAATAAATTATGCTTCAATTATTTGAAATAAGCAAAAATAAGTTAAAACAGAACATAGCAGAAAGATATGCAAAAGGTCATTTTTAAAAATTTTTATTTTCCTTTTGCTATTCTCATACTTACTGTTTTTTTGCGTCCTCAAACTTCTGGATAAGTTTCCTCAAACCGCTGTTTTTAAAACCTTGGCAGTGGGCGGCTGGAGCTCCAATTGTTATTATGTCGTAGGTGTGTTCTTGAGAGGAAGAGAAGGAGAAGTTTTAAATTTATGTTGATGGAAATCAGAGCCATGAGCTGCTTCGGTATGAATCTTCTCACCGAGTCCTAGTTCATCGTGCACCATCATCCTCTGTACATGTAGGTTGGTTGGCATAAATTCAAGCTTCCTCTCCGCCTTAAGGTTGCTGGCTTTAAACGAGGGGCCTGACGAGGAGCAGGTAGAAAGTGAGAGAAGAAGGGGGCAACTTAGTGGATTCTGACAATTTGACTCACTGTATAAATGGTCACTGAACAATCAAAGCGGAAACTAACCTCTGTAGTCGTTGAGGTTTGACAGTGTCTCCTGGTAAGTGAGTATTATGGTCTGGTACTGAGACACAATCTGTCGCCTCAGATTCTCCCAGCAGGGAGATAATTCTCCCAGCTCCTCCAGCTCACACACCCTGGACACAGAAAAAAAGTGGTCAGGGGAAAATGGGGATGAGGCATTAAAATTAGCAACAAATATGTGCATTAAGCAAATATATTGTGAATGCACCACTACAACACCTGCCTATTAATTGATAATCCATTGTCCTGTGCATGAAGGACTCTAGAAAGGCACTCGTAATAAGTATTTTTCTTTTTCTTTCTGGAAATTTATAGACCAAAAAAAATTCTAATAATTTGAAAATATTTTAAAGATTGAGAAAACTATTAGTTTGACAGTCGAAGATTAGACAATTGATTTATTGATCTTCAATCTTCCAGCCATGATGCTGAGGAGGTGAAGTTGTCACACAAGCAAGTAGTGAAATTTATTAAAAATGCCAGTTTGCCCACATACTTTTACCCTTACGCCTGGTATACATCCCAATGATAAATAATATTAGAAGAAATCACAAAAAGCTGCAAAGCAAGTTAGTTTTGTTTTAAGCAGAACTTAAAGGTAAATGCTGGAAGTCTACATATGACTGCACCTGGATGCATCTTCCTCAAGAAGCAGCTTGACAAACTGCCTGGGAATGTTTAATGACAGAACGCTCTCGGCCATTTGCTCCAGCACACGTAGGTGGTTCCCATCAGTTGTGGGGAAGCGGTACATCCGAGACATCGTCCCTCCAAACACTGAACAACAGAAAACGTATTTGATTTATATCTGAATAAAGGAAAGACTGACGCCTATGATGTCATTATACCCTTTCAAACATTTCACATGTGTGTTTTGGATCAGCGATCAGAACTGAAGTAAACAGATGCTGTCCACTTAGTCTGGAACCATCAATATATTTCTATACTTCAAAATAACATTACAGTCTTATATATCGGTAAAGATGGAGCCAGAAAGACAAGATAAGTGGAGGGTGGGTGCCACAGGGTGGTCAAACAGCTCTTAACTAATAAGAACAAAGAAATTAATTCTGTAGGCATCTACTTTGAATCTTATTTACCAAGGTGACTCACAATTCAATTAGAGGTTTTAACTTTAATATTAGCCAGGTTTAGCGTCTATTTCAACAAAAAAAGGACCAACAAATTTTGCAAACAAGCCTTTTTAAAGCATCTTTTGCAAACAAAAACATCAGAAAAGACCTTTAACTCTCATGCATGAAGGTGGAGTATTGCTGAGCTGTCGTACCTGATCGCAGCAGTATGTCTTTGTATAGCGAGGCGTACTTTATTCGAACTACCATTGCGTCGGTGAGGCTTTCGTCCACGGGCAGCATCGTCTATATGACATACACATGAAAGCAGTTATGTTACAGATCATGTTAACAACCAGCACCACCTGTATGTCCACACTATCAGGCCTACATCAGGCCTAAGCATAGTGACACTACTCCTATTTAAAGACAAATCTGCTTAGATCAGCTGTGTGACGTTATTGTAACATAACAAGGTAGAGTGAGGTTTATTGAATTACACAGTATCATATATAGACAAAGAAAAACTGCCAGCAATTTGACTCCCTTACTAAAAATCTGAAAAAAACCCCCAAATAAAGACAAACTTCCTGTCACAGCTATGCTACAAAGTCCTGGTGGGAACAGTTGCCAGAGGAAGAACTGGTCTAAGAACTACAGCAGCAACTCAGTAGGCCACAACTCAGGGATAGAAGCAGATGCAACTGTTCCAGAAGGAGATGAGAGCAGCTGTTGCAAAGGAAAGATCCGGCACAGCAGTGGGAATGAGACAGCAGGGAATGGACTAGATGGGACCAAGTTGTGCTGGCCTCTGCTGGACTTAAACTTGGTCAATACCATCTGCAATTTCCTTCCCGTTTTGTCCAACCTGTATTGACAGCGCTTGTTAAATATTCTAGCATACTTAACAGTTGAGATCCCTTTGCCAGAGCGGCTGCCCAAAGGTGCAAGGCAAAGGCCAATACTATTGTCATCATGACCAGGTGCTAAATGCAATCGCTGAGGGGCTCGCCAGCAGACAGCATACAATCAAGCATGTCAGGATATAAGTGAGTGTGTCAGTCCATACAGTGTTGCATTTGACCTATTAGTATTGCTTATTATATATATATAAAAGCTGATAGTCTTGATGCAGAATGTGTGAATGATCGTTTAATTATCTTGTGAGCTTGTCTGACAACGTTTTTTTCTATAAAGTTTCTTCAGAGAAGGCTGTTCCGTCCCACCTACCAATTTCCTCGCTTTTTTGACCATGTTGCTTAACTTGGTCTTGGACTGGACTGTGAGGGTGCCGTACCAGGCAGCCATGCCGCATCCCACTCATTGTTTTAATCACACCCTGGATTTAGTCCTGACTTACAGCTTGTAAGTCACTGAACAACTAATAGTCCATCCACAGACTCCATCGCTATCGGACCACTGTTTGATAACTTTTGAATTTGCAATATTATTATCGCCACTAGAAAAATCATTCTACACTAGAAAAATATCTGATGAAGCTGTAGTAGAATTTAAAGAAGCTATTCCACCAGCCCTTAGTTCAGTTGCATGTCTCGTTAGTCCTGTGCAAATTGATTACTTTGTTATTAGGGCTGCAAGCTCACTAAGATTAAATCTCAACTCTATTGCCCCCCTAAAAATGAGGAGTGCTTAACAGATGAAAGTAGCTCCATTACTGCAATGTCCTACTGGCAGGTAGTCCCAATAAGTCTGTGAAGCCCCTCCAGTTGATCCAAAACGCTGCTGCACATGCGCTGACCAGAACCAGGTTAAGAGAACATATCTCTCCCATATTAGCTTCCCTGCATTGGCTCCCGGTAAAATCTAGAATTCAAATTCAAAATCCTTCCGCTCACTTACAAAGCCCTTGACCGTCAGGCACCAACGTATCTGAAGGAGCTCATAGTTCCATATTGTCCAACCAGAGTTCTGCGCTCCCAGCATGCAGGGTTACTTGTAGTCTCTAGAGTCTCCAGAAGTAGAATGGGAGCCAGAGCCTTCAGATGTCAGGCTCCTCTCCTGTGGAACCGTCTCCCAATCTGGGTTTGGGGGGCAGAGACCCTCTCTTTACTTAAGGCTGAAAACCTTCTTTTATGATAAAGTTTATAATTAAAGCTGGCAGAGCTAGCTCTTAGCTATACTGCTATAGGTATCGACTGATAGAGGATGCCCTGAGCTTCTCTCTATTCCTCTCTCACTCTCCCTCTTTATACATCCCTCTCACCTCAATGCATGTCACTGGATTATTGCATGTTACTAACTTGACTTAAATCACTGGAATCTTTGTGCTTTTTCACCCTGTAAGGTCACATGGTTGGTGACTGCATCTGCTGCTGTGGACCTGTTTGATGCCCACCACTGATTTCAATACAACACGAAGATGATTAAAATTATTATAATAGTATTTTATATTTATTTATAAAGATTTTGCTAAATGTTATATTACTATTATTGTTATTATCCACTTGGGATCCCCGCCACCGCCGCCGCAGCCCGGCCTGGGAGAAGCACAAGACAGTGGATTACTAACTTCTGCCTCCACTTTGGAAGCCAGTTGAATACGTTTTGTTGGAGAGGGGATGGAAGTCCATTGTTTACAGCAGACACTGCAGAGAAGCATCTTAGTGGCTCTGGATTAGCAGAATGGATCAATGGGAATGTACTGGTAGGACACAATCTGGGCCTCGATCAACCTCAGCTGGGTTGCCTGAATGATATTTGAAAGACCTGCAACATCGGATAACCTGAGGGAAAATATCTGTTGATTTGGCCTAGTTTACCATCAGAGGATGTTCCACTAAAACTACATAATAGGAAATCAGCATGGACAATAAAACAAATACTCCGTTTTACTTCAAAGTAACAAAACACTGACTGCAAGCACATCGTGTTTTCAATGAAAACTATAGAATATGTATAAACAGAAGAACAGTCATTATTATATAAAGACATTACTTTGCAACAAAGGGCTCTTCCTTTTGAATTAAGAGGCAGAAGAATTAGTATGACAAACTCTGAACCCTGGAAACAAATATACCGAAGTTGGCTTTATTTATGACTCCAGGAAGTTTGAAGTTTGTCATATCCTTTGGACCACATATTTGGGGAGAAGTATTAATAAGTAGCGGTATTTACAAGGAGTATCATATGGCATAATACAGATAAAATACTAATGACAATTATTTGTCCCTCCCAGAAAGTCTTACCCGCCCATTGATGCTGTCGGGCAGGCGGCCGATGGACAACCTCTGATCTGTCCTCTCCTCCATCTGCCAAGCAGCTATGATGACGTTCCCAACACGCAGGTTTTCTGCTGATCTTTGTGGCAAAACAATTTAATAGGAATCTATTACTGCTACATTTCTTGTAATCAATAATCTTTTAATTATGTTGTGAATTCAGTTTTTGTCTGTAAAATGCTAAAAATAAAACAATGATTTTCATGTCATACTAATATAAATCAGAAAAAGACCAAAACCTGGCATGCCCAAAGCTTATATTAAATAAATGAGTCATTCATCCACTAACAACCTTTTATTCCAGTCAAATTGTATTTGATGTAAAAAGGAAATTCATTTACAGAAAGTAAAGTTAGTTTATAGAAAAACTAACTATACATACAAACATATTATCCTGCATTTCTTGAGATGTATATTATTCTTTCTTTAGAAGTTTAGCACCTGTGATCAACAGTTTATAGAAAAAAATACTTATAACTGACAAAGAAAGGCGTGGTTAACCAAACAATCCATTATCAACTCAGTGAGTGGTGCATACTGTTATCAAATGGCTAAAATACATGAGTTACATCTCAGAAATACATCAAGTGTTGTTTTCTTGTGCTCAATTGTATTTTGCACATTGCCAAGAGCCGATTCAAGATGCTAAACCGCCTTTCATTGTTCTGCAACAATGAATCTAAAGTTATTCTAGAACAGAATATTCTAGAATAAATAAAAATAAATTGATGAACAGTGTGTGTAAAAACATCAGAAAGAAGTGAAAAAGTATGTATGTGGCTTTGTTTTTACCTTAGTTCAAGCTGTAATCTGTGGTTCCTGTCTTGCAGCAACTCCTTCACAGGAAAAAGTGCTGAGCCTAACATATACATCTAAAGAGACAGAAAATCAAATAAATTACACATTATTTGTTTATCTCTGTATTGAAGAGCACCCAAAAGGAGAACAAAAAAACAGAGTTCAAGAAGAAAGACTCTCAATGGTCTTGAAGCAGAAGATGAACTAATACTTCATTTATCATTATAATTCAGGTTCTATCTAAATCCTCACTGTGCCCTGTGAGCGGTCCTTCACATCGTAGACGGCCAGTTTCACTTGCGTCTGCTGGCTGATGTCGGATTCCTGGAAGAAGGCAATGCTGCTGAGGAAAATGGGGTTGCTGGTGCCCTGTGGATGGAGAGAAGAGTACTGGTATTATTTCAATTAGGGGTGGAAATACCAGATACACCGATAATTGTGAATTTATCTGGTGGCACTTGATTATCCATGAGCAGATTGTAAGGTGTAAGACCGGATCTATAAACACCTCATGCTAACAGATTATCTGGCCAAACAGACCGAGTTCCTGCGGGTTTCTTTCCCCAACTATCAGGAGGGATGAATCGGGGTGTAATCAACCCGATTTCTTTCGTCAAAATTTTAGGAAATCGGCCCGATTTATTTTGTCACATCTGACTTTCGGCTGTTTTATTTGTATTTTAATGAACAAAAGTGCCAAATAGTTGGCATTAGCTACAAATGGAATAAAAAAAAAAAAAAACAGAGAAGAGGGAAACTTAAGCACCGTGGAATTTGATTTGAAGTTGCTGCGCAACTGTACTTGTGTGCAAATATCATGGTGGAAGTCTCTGGTTAATAGTTGATTGAATTAGGAACCACAAAGCTTTAAGTTTTTGTTTAATCATCAGTTTTACGTTTTGTAATGAAAAAAATGATTTGAAGCATGCAGCTGACCTCATAGGTGTTTGAATCATACACTAGCTGTTTGAATGCAAGCTGATAGAGAATTCTTTCAAAATTGTGTGGTTGAACTCATTTTATTTATTTCTCTCTTGCGCTCCTATCTACAGTGACATCATAAATGAAGGAGGTACAGGTTGAAAGAAATAGTCATCTGCCGGTTCACCAGAGATTCTTCTCAAAATTTGATAGAAAAATGTCATAAATTGATGGTTATGAATTCTCCAACTTTCATTTCACTGCGATTAAGATTAATGTGAAGTGTAAAAAGTCTGACCTCTATAATTTCGGTCTGGGCATGTTTGGTCCAGAAGGCCTGTGGTGGCGTCGTGCAACTCACTGCTACAAAGCTGTTGGGTTTTCGATCCAAAGAAGGAGTCAGCAGTTCTGTGCAGGCTGGATGAGAAAAAAAAAAAATCAACACTAAATGAGCCAGGAGGTATTTTTAAATCCAGGTCCTCCGCTAACAACTTAAGGTTTCCTCTAATGTTTTGATACACATATACTGATATATAACATTTACAACAACAAGCTGTCCAAAGATGATGGTTCTGAAAAAAATAAATGATGACAGGATCTATCACTGAATGAGCAATGAATAATGGATGAGTGGATTACTCACCCACACTAAACTCAAGCACAGGTTCATCGGGGTCCTGACTGTTTCCTGGAGACAACAAACAAAAAAACAAACACAAACCATCAGATAGGAAAACAACTATTATCACATTTCCATTTCTAATTTGTATGAGTACTGTGACTTGCCCAATATGAGCTGAATGGTTTCCGAGCTGCTGTAGCAAGCATCAGTAACAGTGTTTGGTACACGTCTGATGGGGTCGACTGAAAGCCCACAGAAAATGATTAAAAGCAGGCTCTTCCCATCCACCGTCAGTCAAAACAATCTCACTTTATGGCAAACTTTATTCAATACCAGTGAAAATACACTGTCTTCCAATCTGCTACAGCAAAGAATCATATTGATCAGAATAGAAAAGACTGTGAGGCTTAATAACTGAAGAAACCCACTGTAATTTCAGCGGATTCTCACGACGGGCTTCAGGGCTCCTGCACAAGTTTAACATGCTGCCAGCAGTGCGTTTGGTGTTCATAGTGGGCAACTCTTTCATGTCTTTAATATTGACTTAATAAATAATATCAACCTTCATTCTATGTATTTATGACATTTTTTGCTCTATAAAATTACCAAGGTCTCCAGATAATAAAAACCGTCACAAGAACACTGGCTCACCCTTCTCAAACAGGAAACATTGTAGAAAATGTAAACAATGTTCTAAACGAAAGAAAAATATATTGACGACCTCGAGAAACTCGGTGGAAATTTTAACAATCACAAAGTTTATAAACATCACATTCAATTTAAGACAGAATGAGGGCGGTGAAAAAAAAAAAAATCATGAATGGAACTGAAATTATTTGTCGATTAATTGTTGAGAAAATTAACATCACTTAATACTGAAAATAAAAATATCTCCTACTTCAGCCTCCTTTCTATTAGAATTTCTCAACAATAAAACCCGTTTGGGTTTCGGATTATTGGTTGAACATAATGAGTCACTTCATGATGTCGTCTGGGATTATTCTCTCCTTTTCTGAACAAATAATACACTGACATCCATGGAGCAAATAATGGGAAAAATCATTTCTAAAGAATATAACCTTCACAGATCTAATATATATATATATATATATATATATATATATATATATATATATATATATATATATATATATATATATATATATATATATATATATATATATATATATATATATATATATATATATATATATATATATATATATATATATATATATATGATAATTAAATACTTAAATAATATACTTCACTACTTCGTTTTTATGGCTTCTATTTCTGAAGCGGTATAGAATAAAGTTGATCAAAATTTCAAACTTAAGTTGATTTTTAATTAATTAATTGTCAACTAGACCTATGCTGTCATACCTGACGGCAACGATATATATCCCTGAAAAGTCCCCTTAGTTGTGTAAGCAATCCCCCTGATTGAGCTCCTCAAATTAAATGAGGTTTACTCCCCCTAGTGAGTAAAATATGAACTATTAGATTAAAATATGGGTAAAATTATGTAATAATAATAATAATAATACATTTAATTTATAATGTAAACAAGATAGACCTCCTTGAGTCCCAGTATTTTTCGTAAAAAGCTCCCATTAGTGAGTAAAATATGAAAGATTAGAGTAAAGTATGTTGTAAAAAGATAGACATCCTCAGTACAATTCATATGCACCAAATTTGGACTGAATTGGAGCAATGGTTTAGAATTTATGGCCTGACAATTCTGTAGATAAATCTCTGCAGTGTCAGTGCATTACTTTTCAATATATATAAAATCTTTTGAAGTCAGGTTTTCCACTTCTCAATCCTATTCTCGTTACCTGCCAGAGCCAAGCCAATCATCTCGTTGGACAGCTCGAAGGTGTTGGCCCGGTACACCGACCACGGCCTTTGTATCCGTGAGCCACCCTCTCTGCCCCCCGCCATGCCTTTTCGGGACGAGCGGGCGACGGCAGGAGGCCTTTATAAACAACCTCACCAACGCAGTTACACACTCCCATGAGGTGTGTCCATCTGTAAGTGCAGATCCACGGCTGCTGCAGGAAGGCAGTTCACCTCTCTGAATGGAAAGAGAGAAGAAGAGAGGAGAACTAAAATTTCATCTAACATCTGTGTGGATTTAAAAATATTAGAAGACATATCCTGCTGTTATAGGACCGGCAGGGTAGATGATAAAATAAGGTTTACACAGTAATCAGCCTGAGCACAAAACTTGTCTGACTGAAGGACACCAAGATGGCTTCAGGAGCAGCAGGGCAGATATTAATCTGTGGTCATTTATGAATGTATTTATAGACTGGAGGAGACAGAGACACGTGTCTGTTTGCATGACACTGAGCATCATCGGTCAGCTTGCTGCAGGCTACTCCCAGCATCAACACGTGTGGTTTGGTCTGTAGGTCCACCAACATTTCTATTTATTTTTATCTGTGTGTGTAAATCCACTTAGGGTTGCACAAATTTGCATGTTCTGCTTGCCACAGGAGCAAGTGTCAAGTGTGTTGCTGAAAGGCAGTAGGTCTTTACTTAGGTTCTCCAAATATTTCCTCCTCTTCATTTCTTATTTTCCTTGTGTCGGTCTGTCTCTTGTCGATTGTTTTTTTTTTTAAATCGTCCTCTCCTAGTTTAGCATCCTATGCTCCCCAAATCTACTTTAGCTCCATTTTCCCCCTGAATCTCTGTCTTTAGGGCTCAGCTTCCCTGAAGGCTTCAGGATGACTAACTGTCGCACTCTTTGCAGTCTCTCATGATTTTGGACATTCTGTCCCATTTTGATAAAAAGCAATTAGCCTATTTGTAGCAAAAGCTAGGGAAAGCAGCCGGCTCACGGAGAGGCACTCAAGTCTAGTTTGCAAGTAGAAGAAGAAGAACCTTTATAGTCACTTTTAAACATACTACATTACTACATGGTATAACATTGTTCTCAGCAATTAGCCATCCCTAAGGAGCAGCGGAAACACCTGCACGGCACCCTGGGATCTGAAGGACACTTTGAAAGGTAGACAGCAAGAGCTTGGGATAGAAAAAAATTAACATGCACGGTATTTTTCTCAATAGGTAGTTTATAGCCCGATACTAATTTATGAAGCATATATTTCTTAATCTTTTATACAAAGGCATGTGGAATGGTTTCATTTTAAATGAGGTTCTTGGTTTTATAACAATAATACCTTATACTTATATAGCTCTTTTCAAGAAACCCAAGACCCTTATGCTTTGTGGCCTACTTCCTGATATGTGGTCCTCTGCTCTTCTCCCTTGCAGCGACTGATATGGCCCACTTTGGTCTGCTTGAGTACATGTGCACTGCAACTGGGGAACTACATGATTTATGTCAGATATTGAATTTGCATTTATCAGTGTGTAGGTTTAGAAACATTTTGTTAGTTTTATCAAGGAGTTCTTTTTATTTAAAGTGATTGTGGGTCACTTTTTGCCATTGAGTAATACTTGATGGAAAACAGTTTAGAGCCTGGTCTGAATGTCTTAAGAGCACCACAAACCTAAAGTCAAGCAAGACTTGATCTGAAGAAATAGACCAATTCCAATGTCTCTAATGCAACCTCTTTCCGAGGTATCAAGAAAATGTGGACATGAACATACTGAATATTAACTCAGGCCCAACTTGTAGTTGGGTTCTCTTGATCTTTAACAAAATAGATGTATGACATAATTTTAGTAAAATAAAAATAGTAACCTTAGCGTTCATACAAGTATTTGTTGACATTGAAAAAAAAAACGTATATAACAGAGGTCACAGAGGTTCTTTTGCGATGTATTTATGATGTATAATATGTAACGGAACTTGCCAGCTTCCAAAATAATACTACGTAGTTTTATTAGTCGGCCTATATCTATTTGATGAGAAACCTCAAAGAGCTTCTAAGAAGTACGAAGTAGTCAAAACAGTCCAAGAAATTTGAGGAACATAAGGCGGAAAATTATGTAATTTGTATTTTTGGATTGCACACTGAGAACTATCTGTTTAAGGAGTCTTCATCTAATTCTTTCTTCCACATCAAGACTCTGGTGGCAGTGTTCACAGCTGTTTTCACACATGATAGTCTGGGGACTTGGTTTGATTGGGGGTTGCAACAAATGTTGTGAAATTGCAACCAATGTTGCCATATTTGCGCGGAACTAGTACTACCAGGGGACCTTATTTAATTTGTAATGATAACGGAGGACTTCTATGATATTAATCCCGTGCGAATGTGCCATGCCCGTTATCTCAGTGATTTGGGGTCGGAATTCATATTTATTGTTCTTTCTGCTGTTTGTCTCTTACTTTAAAGAATTATGACATAATTGGACAATTGTTGGATATAATGAAAAACGGTTTTGAACTGGTGTTAGACAAATGTAAATGATCAATGAGTCCTTAAATTCAAATTATAATTATCGTGTTCTTCATCAACACACCGTGTCCACTGAGGCAGGTACAGGAGACCTTGGAGGTTCGGGTAACTGGGGTGCGGGTGAGATCTGTGGGGTCCAGCCTCCAGAACCACTGCCTGCCTGCCAAATCCCTTGTTCGTCTGGGACAGAAGTGGGTCTGTTGACTTTAGGTTAATGGCCCATTGTGTGAGACCTTCCCCCTCATTTGTGTGCTTGCTCCAATCTTTCATTTGTTGGGTTGGCTCTCATTCTTTTTAAGTAAAGTTTTGTTATTAATGTTGCTTTGAACTGCAACATCCTTGTGACACCATATATGCTATGGGTTCCTCTGAACCGGGATTAGATTGTTCCACACAATCAAAGTCACCTGTGCTTTCCATTTTCTGGTATATAGCATTTATAAGCTATAAGTTTTGTATTCTAAAATAAAATGGTAAATATGGCAACCAAACCTAAACCTTGGTATTATAGCATTGTCATTGTGATAATGTTAGCTTTCCGAACAATAACATTAGTCTTGTTATGAACATACACATGGCTGCTGTGGTAAACTATGTCATGCAGAGGGAACTGAACCAATACATTCTATTAATATTTCATGATTTATAGGCCTGCGACAACACACATTGCAAAAAGTAAACTTGCTTTTACTTGTCTTGCTTGTTGTGGTAGATTTTCAGATCAAATACAAGCAAACATGAACTTGAGGAAATTGTCAGCTCGATGAATGTCTGCTCTCTATTTGCAAACTTTCAGGTCAGTCTGCCAGCAGGAGTCACTTTTTTCACGCTCAAAGCCAAAAAACACCAGAGCCTAAGATGAGCACCTGCTTCCAACTTTCCTTATCAAAATGGGTTTCTACTCAGAATCAGATTCTCTCAAGTTATTGGTCTTCCCTACCAAACTGATACACTTCTCATACTTTCTTTTGATTCAACAAAGGGGACATTATGTAGCGCGTTATATCATATTTGTGTATTGTGTAATATACTATAAGCCTATTTGGGGGTTTCTTCAGCTAATCCTCAGAAATTACCATAAACCCTTCTCTCCAACATGTTTAAAGGCACCACACATTCGCAATGCCTCACATTTAATACAAATCCATTTGGGTATGACCTGCTAATAATGACATATTTAACACATTAAACCTGTTGATTTGAGTCATTTGTGTTTGTTATCTTGCTGTGATGCAAACAAAATACCGTGCAGATAACTTGAGGTCAAACTCATCTCTGAATACATGGGAATGTAGAAACTTCACTGAAGGAGAAAAGCTGCCATATAAGGGAGCTCCAAATTTAGCCTGGCATGTCAGTGAATGTAGGTTTATGAGTCACATGGATAAGTAGACACACGCATGCATACACACACACACTCCAACTCAAGGCAACGGCAATTTCCCACTGATGTTTCTGACAAATAGGATCCCAGATGAGGATTCACAAAGTGGATTTTAGCCGGTTAAGGACAAAAACAAGTCTAGCTATCCATTAAATAAAGCAGACATGGACTATACTGATTAAATTTCATAATTACAATTATAATTGCATTTAAAAAGCGTTTTAACCTTTAAGCAAGTACCATACAAGGGGTAATTTGCTTGATGGCCTTTTGTTTAAAATACTGCAGATTTTATCGTTTCATATCACCATGTCACGTCCACCATGTGGCCATCATTAAAACGAACTTTGTGAGCAGGTCAGAAAGCAGAGACTGTTTTCTCTATGATACAAAACAGCCGGATCATTTTTAATTTTTTTCAAAAACTAAGGAAAAAAAGAAAAGCAGTGGAAGTAAAATTAAAACCACCATCTGTGTATCTGGCTACATCTGGCTTTTATCAATAACAATCAGAATTCAGGTTAAAACTCTATAAAGTTTCCAGTTTTTGTGAGTATTTATAGGCTAAGGCAACAAATGGTTGATGAACACGCTCTGCCACTTTTCCAGTATGATGGATGTGCAAGTTAAGGACATGGTGTGTGAATGTTTTAGCATCAATCTCTGTTCAGTCTGTGTTTGAAAATCATCCAGCTGGCTTTGAGTGTGAAAGATATATTTATTCAACCAAACAACACACACCAGAAAAGGCTAATTCCTGCATACTTTGCTATGCTATTTTGGGTGTAAATGCTGTATAAGAGAGGATACGGTGTAAAAAAAAAAAAAAATCTGTTGTTTATTCCAAGGGCGGCTGTCTCATCCCATTTCAATCTACAGCCCAAATTGTCCTGATATTTTAGTTTTGGGGCCATAAAGGCCTCCAGGTGACAGATTAGAGATCTGGTTTGCTCAACAACCATAACATGAGGTGCATGTTAGTTGCTGTGGTGACTTTGAGTGAATCAAACAGTCTTCTTGAGATACTCCCCCATTTATAATTAATCAATCCCAGCTGATGAACATAGGGCGAAGGAGAGGGGCTTGAAGTGTAATCTCATATCATCTGTCTGTTGAGGAATGTTATGTGGTAATGCCTAGAAGAGTTAATGAATGGAAAATAGCTTCAAAGATTCAGATTAAGTGCTCATTAAAACATACACTGTTTTGGAATTACATGGGGAATTGGTTGCTTTGACAAAATTTATCAGTCTAGACATTTTTCAGCAAGATTTATTTTAGCAGCCAGAATGTCTATTACGTGTAAAATCCAATTTCAAAATGAGCAAACATCAACAGCATTTGGAGAAAAGTGTGTATCTCTCTTAAAGCTGCTACTCTTCCCTGCGTGTGTTTATGCTGTGCTGTGCTGAATGCTTAATGCTGTGCTTAATGCATGTAGGTGCGTTTGAAGCGTGTGTCTTTGTTTCAGGACAGACCGACAGAAAGAGAGAGACAAAGTGCACGAGAGTGAGAGTCCTGTTGACCATAAATGGTTTAACATCGTCTTCCTCTTTGCCAAGAGACCTTTCATACACTGTAGACAAGGCATCACACCACACTTTTTTTTTGTGCAAGTGTGTGTGCACGTATGTCGGCTCACATTGTGTCTTAAACTAGACACATTGTCCTCGTTTGAGAAAAGCGTCCTTCCTGGATGCTTTTCATGCGGTATCCAACAGAAAAACCTCCAAATTATTCTCAAAAAAGTTGTTTGATTTTAAGCATACAGCGTACAAGATGGTAAACGTGTGGTTGTTCCTAAAATTATGTTTATTGAACTGTACGATATCAAAGAATAGAAGAGCTACATTTTTTCCACTCCACCCTTTACTTTTGACTTTTAATAGTATGCCATTGGGGATCCAGAAGGTTCTCAATGTAAACAACTCCAACAGAGGGAAAAAGTAATCATGACTTCAATTAATGGCGAAAGGATATCGTCTTGATTATTCATTTTGTTTGCTCTAAGACCATAAAACTAGAGTTGCACCGATTGCAATTTTCTCGGGCTAATACCGATTTGGGAAAGTTTCAATATTTTAGCAGTAGAACTAACAAGGCTGGTCGGCCCTGTGTTATGTATATGTATTCCGACTTGTTGAAATGAGTGAACACTCTGTTCTCCGTGCTGTGCGTTTTTTAACGCCAAAGCTCTTTTTGTTTTTAAGTTTTAAAACCATAAATGACCATATTGATACATACATTCAGCGGGCTCTTGGCTGGCTCTGAGCTCCCGCTAGCTGCTAACGCAAGCTTCTTAACTTACTATGTTCGTCAGGGTCCTTAAATGTGAAATGTGAAAACTAATTGATTACAGTTAGGTTGAGATGTCTCAAAGTTTCTGTCATGAGAAATACCCATTGAAGCAATAACACCCTGAAAAACAAGTTTCACAACCAGCCTCTACATCATTGTTTCAAAAAAAAAGAAAGGCACCCTAAACAAAGTAAGTGCTCTACATATGCAAGTAGAGCGTGGGTTCCGAATGCCGTTTTTTTGCAATAGATCCATATTTTCTTGAGGATTTTCATAGCATTTATGACAATTTTCACTTTTTTGGCATAAACTAGATGCCAAGCGTCTTGCATGGGTAATGTAGGCCTTTTGATGTAACGTTCATGATGGTAATACAAAAAGAAATTAAACCTTTTTATTGCTAAAACTATCAATGTCAAGGCATTTACATTTTCAGACTGTTTTCTAATGCTAATAAACCTGGAGCTAGACGAATAAACCATAAGAACAAGTTAATTTTGACTCACTCTCAATTAAAATTTTTATAGGAATTAACTGTGTGTACTTAGTCTGACAAACTAAAACCGGATCCACAGTTTTTTCTACATGACAAACAAGGAAAACTAACAGAATTATTAATCAAATTAGTGAAATATTCTAGTACCAGCTTATTAAATGAGGGAATCTTATGTTCAGTTTCTACCACATAAAAAAGATTGGCGCATTTCTGCAACAGATTCGTTTCATGTTGCTTGATTCCATGTCCTCGTGTGTGTTTCTCTGTGTGTATGCTAATGTGTGTGTGTTTCTGTGTGTGAGTGTGTGCAACCGGTGGGACTGGCATTAGAATAAAGCATGAATAATTTCTTTATAGTGGGACGGAGCAGCTGTACTCCTTTCACATGAAAATGAGCTTCACCCACACACACACTTACAAAGACTCACAGACCCACGCTCACCCTTAGCCGTGTCGATCTCTATCACTTTGCTTTTTCTTAATTGTTAAAAGTTTCAATGCAAATGACTCACAATCTTTTGAAATAATCAACAGTTTTCACCAAAGTCATTCCATAACCTTGCATAGACTAGACAGAATATTCAAGAATATTATGATACAGGTAGGAATCCCTCAAATAAAGCAGGTTAAAGTTATACCTCCAGAATTTGGTGTTTATGCAATACAAAATTGGATCATTCACATCAAATATTGTGTGTATCTACAGTTTATTATAAAAAGGGATCCACATATTGTAGCATTAAATACTGTAATCAAGACATGTGTTTTAAAATATATCTATCATTTTGCTATTGAGTATCATATTAATTATTCGTTTCCAAGCAGGTGTACCAAAACTCCTGCTGAAAGTGATCGGACAGCCCAAAGCAGAAGATAACATATTTTAGAATCAAGTAATATAATCCAAAACTTCAGTCATAATTAAAGAATAATGTGTGTTTCGGAGTGTCTTACGGACTGCCGATGCAATGTTGCTAAAATTGTAACTGAATTAGACCATAGTTATAACTAATTCTTTACAGGTTGAGATCAATTTAGCCATCACCTTATAGCCTATATATGTTTTTGGGTATGAAAAACAGATACCAACCAAGACTATGATGCAACCTGTGTGCGACAATCCATGAGTAAATTTCATCATCGGAGGCTCATGCAACCGGCTACTGTAGAATGAAATGGATTTGTGGTTAGCTTAAGAAACAGTTGCTAAATCAGACACTGCTAACATTTAATCAATTTGAAGCACTCAGACAAAACTAAGGGAATTCTCCAATGCAAGACAGGCAATCTTCTGAATATGATACTTTATCTGAGAAAAAAAGTACCATTACATGGCACAATGTGCTCGGAGTAGGGCTAAGTGATTAATCGTCAAAATTTTGTGAACCGATTCAGACGTATATCATATCATTTCTGAAGTACAGCGATTCTCCGTCATTTTAATTTAAATGTGAGTTACAGCAAAACTCGTTATGTTAGCCGCAGCTTATGTTAGGACAAGTGAGGTCTGCACCTTTAAACCCAATGCCCAGTATTTTGTATCCGTGCCTTGGGGGATTATGGGAGTTGCTAAGTGCGAAGGTAAGCCTTTACTTGCATAAGCTAAGCGCAAAGTTTAACACAAAGTTAGCGATTTAGCACTAACTACGAGGTCTACTAAGTAGCTGGAGAGCTAACACCATGTAAAAAAAGCAGAAACGGGGTGAGCAACATGGAGGAGGTGAGCACTAAGATAAGATAAGATAAACCTTTATTAGTCCCACAACGGGGAAATTGCAGTGTTACAGCAGCAAAGAGTATATTACAGAATAACATTATATACAATAAAATAAAATAAAATGAAATTAAATGTGCACTTGTGAGTTTAAATAACCGGCTGAAGCCAGTTCGATCTCGTCGGACCCTGACGGGCCAGGTGGGTTTGGACGTAAAAAATGGAAGGCCTGCCGGGTTTGGGGCAGGCTCGTTCAATAGTCTCTCGGACTCGAGCTGGGTTTGGACTAATAGTTAGAAATTATGTTCCGTTTCAAGTCACGCTGTTACAGGTCAGGGATAGCATTTAACATGATGCCTTCAAGATATAATCAAGAAAAAAATCAAGAAAACCCCTTTTAACAGTAGAATAAAAGTAAAGGATTTAGGGTCTGTGTCTCGGTCTGTGTGTTGGCCGATGTAACTTTTCTGAATGGTTTTTAACGTCACATCGCAATCTGCCCCTGAGCGCAGCGGAGGCTATGTGTCACTTTATTAGCAGTAAATTCTTAAGTTGCAGCCGAGCCTTAAACATAAAAGACTGAAACATTTTTCAGTAAAGTTTAAAACTACCGGAACCATGCAAGGGAACAGATAGTTTGGAGAAATTGAGATTTTGTTCTGGATGCAGAGTCTAACAAAGCAGTTTGTCAATTGTAAGACTCCAGTTTAAGTATATTTATTACTCATGATGACAGTGTTTAACGTTTGTGTATATAGACGAGCCGTAATCATGGTTACAACAAGTACGTGACAGCGTAAAAACCTGTGTAGCTGGTGTTAATTGCGTTAGCTCTGTCAGACGCATCAGTCAGTAGTCTCCCGGGCTCAGTAGGACTTGGACATAAATATGCACCCAGGCTACTCTCTAGTATGCAGTAGAGCTGTGGGAGTTAACCCTTTAGTGCCCTCCACATCTGTCAGTGTTGCACACAGATAACGCACGTCACTTTTTAATTTCTCATGTAAATGACAAAGTGCAATATGATGTAAACTGAATACTAAGATTGTGGGGAGAATCACAATCTCAATTCTAAACATAAAATTGGCGATTCTCCTTTTTACCAGAATTGCCCATCCCTAGTTCAGAGACGGTATAGAGTTAGAGCGAAATCCTTCTTGATGTGAATATGAAACTACTTGTCGCTGAAGTTGGTGTCATTATCCCCTGTTGTTTGAGGAAGTGTGTTTAAAAGAGTTTGTGTGTATCCTTAAGTCTTTTTTAATCACAGTTAAACCATATCTAACGCAGCTGTTATTGTAATTAAAAAAAGAATGTGTTTATTGCAGACGACCATGACAAAGGAAACACATGAGCAACCCCAGAGTCTGAAGGGTTTGAAGAGACGGAAGAAGTGAAGTAAAAGCAACACTGTGCTCTCTCAATCTAAAGTCAAAAATGTATCTGCTCTCACCCTCGTGTAAAAACTTGGTTAGTTTGCTGAATAATCGCAAGTATTGTTATAGCTTCCTCTACTCATGCAAAAAAGAGAAATCCGTTTGTCAAAATGAAACACACGCTCTTTATCCCTGAAAAATATACATACGATATCTCAGCAGAGATAAAATACCTTTTAGAGTATTTGTGCTACAGAATCCCCTGCGTCCGACCAAGGCATGTATATCTGCATTGGTAAACTGACCAGTCAGTGTGACGCAGCATTCCTTCTTACTGTCCATCTTAAATTAATTTTGTACGCATTTCTGTGTAAACATTTATCTTGATCCCGCTTCATGTTCATAACGGCAGAATTTTGTTCAGTGCAAACGAAATTGATGAGGTCATACAAGACAGCAAGTGGCAAATTTAAAGACTGCCAAATATTTTTGGCCATCATCCATTATTCCAATTTACCATTCATATCGTTTCAAGGAAGAAGCAAACTAGAATTACAACATTGAGCAACATTGAGCTGTCTGTCCCAAATCATATTATAAATGCAAAAAGTTTCACGTCACAGACAATCAATTAGAGCAATGAGCTCAGCGCAATGATTCAAATATAAATGATGTAGAAAATATGTTATATCTATTAAAACATGGAAGCTCCAAACACATCCCCATCTTTGACAGCCTTTGACATCTTGCGGCTATAACATGAACTATCGAATGGCTCATGCGTTTAATCGGTAGACAACTGGTCATACTGACACTACTCGGCTGGTCACCAGTCATAGTAAATTAACCCTACTGGTGTTCAGCCATTTGATCAGTGGAGCACCTAAAATAAATAACAATAATGACAATAATAATAACAATAATAATATACTTTAAAAGTTTAAGATATAAAGAGTTTTACAGGACATAATGTATCTACAGTATGAATAGATGTGCGAAAAATATCAATATAACCAATGTAAAATTATTAAAATAGACAATCAATAAAACAGAGAGTAGATCTAACAGGGAGTGACTCCGCGGCAAAAATTCAGCCCAAATCCCCAGTAAAAACACAGATTAGGTCAGGTATCTGAAAAAATGTGGAATGTAGTCGGAATTTGCCCGTCTGCCACTAGGATTTGGTGCGTAGGGACCAGAGGAGGCATCGTTGTTGAATATTATGACATCATAGTGCACCTGACAGTTATATAAACAATGCCAAATGCTATCACCACATCATTCTTTCCAATTTGACAGTTGATTTCAAATTAGGTCAGGTTTGTTTACAAAGGAGTACAGGTTTGTTTAAAAAATGTATTTGAGAACAAATAGAAAAAATAGATGGTTATCAGTTAAAGGTTTGAACCTCTGCGACAGCCTTAATGAAGAAATACGAAAGTGTCTATCTAAGTATCTAATAGTGCAGCAACATAGATATAGTGTATATGAAAAGAAAGACCAAAGGATGTTTTTTTCTGTGTTTTTTGTATGTCAATTATTACTATTATTTTTTTCTTTTCTTATTTTGGACAGTGTTTGCTTTTGTTAGTTTGGGAGAATATATTATATAACCAACATCTTTTTTCGGTCAAAAAAAAAAAGAAGTTTATATATATGTATATGAATTTGTTGTAAATATGTAAATATCCATTTGTTCAAATGACAACGGTTGAAATATGAATATGCCCGAAATATATCAACCTGAAAATCGGAAATCTAATGCCCAAAGGTTGCTCAGATGTTAGTGATGATCCGAGTGATGATGGTGAAAATAACAGATGGCAGCCTGACCTTACACACAGAAACCTATGGATGTGTGCTCTGCTCCTTCTGCTGCCGTAGAAGTAAACAAACTCAAACCGCAGGCGCCGTCACGAGGCAAAGACACCGCAGCAGTCACCAGTAGTTATCTGTATTCTCCCTCCCTTCCTACCTCGTTCTCACCCACCCCTTACTCTCCCCCTCTTCAACAGCTCACTGTTTTCCATCCAACATTCAAGCCAATTAACTCTTTGTCTGCCTTTTCTGCATCAAAAGCACCAACGTATCCACCAATGGGAATGCATCGATTCTTACAGGAAGAGCTGATGCTTCTGCTACTCAGCCAGCTCTCACTCGGTGGCCATAATAATAGTCAGTAAAACAGCTGAACACTATGGGCGTCATGAATATCAGATTCTTGCAGGTCAGTTGTACATTAGCTGGGTGCACCTGATGAAATCTCTCTTTTGCGAGGATTTGCTGCCATTCGATTTTCGATAACAGTAAATTTAATATATTTGGGATTAGGACTCTGGGTTGGACATAATAATTTATTTCCTTCTGTTAGTACATGTTTGATGCCAAGTACTGCTGTAGCATTGGTGTTATCTATCAAATATTGGCGAAACAACAGGAAATCAATTCTAGCAAAATTGACAAAATAGGCATATATAATATGCATTTTTTCCAGCCAACAAAATAAGCAATTAACTGCCTCTTGTAATCAATACCTAAAGAAAATAATTTAGCATTTTTTCGATTGTTAAAAGAAGTTAAGACACTATAGATTAGACACACCTGAGGCTGAGAAAGGCTAGGATGTATAGGGTCTTTAATAACATTTGCTGTACTGAAAGTTTCTCTGAACCTTTGCGCACGACACTGGAGAAGATTTGTCTCAAGTCTTTGGTATGTGGGTCTAGCCAGTTGCAGAGCCTGTCACAAGCGTGATAATAACAAGATCTGAACTCTTCTCCCGCTAACTGGGTGCAAGCCAATTTTAAAAGTGCATACTGCCATTTACGGCATAAGTGTCTGTAGATCTGTACTTCTTACAGATACATACAATTTTCTTCCTATTTTTGTCTGCATTCATCAGCTGAAATTTCAGACACAGATATTGTATTGAAACAAATTGAAATATCATTGAGCATCCCTAATGGTAAATATTGATCTAAATCATGGAATATCCTTAAAACCACTGAAAGGTAAAAGGAAGGCCCAATTACATTATCTATGGCACTACAGTGGTACCTGTCAGTTGGTGGGGTATATTCAAAAGCAAATATGTATTTTGTCCTGAAATTTTAGAAGCAGGGAAGAAGAGCATACCTGAAGATCTTATCAACTTTTACAAGGACCAAATTTTGAGGGCCACAGGTTTCAACATCTCCAAAACTGGAGGACTTGTTGGGGGTTCCCAGGATGCAATTATTAGTACCTACCAAAGTTGTCTGAGGAAGGACAATGGTTTGTCTGATCACACAGAAGGAAAAGCAGACCAGTCAGAGGGTCCATGTTGTCTACTGTTTAAAGGGCCCGCAATGGACACAGAGCAATTTCTGCAGAAGAAATGTGACCTACAGAATTTGAGGCAGGTGATTTTAATGTAGTGGTGGATAAAATAATCACGTAAAGTTCTTCATACAGCTGATATTTTTTGTAGAGGAGATGCAATCTTATACAACCAAAGTGAGACGAATCCTGTTTTTTTTCCATGCTCTATGTGATGGGACTATCTTTGGCTGTACACAAACAAGCACACACACACACGCAAACACACACACACACACACACACAAAAACAAGAGGGTTTCAGTCCTCTTTTTGATTCGTCTCTATTCCCCCCGATGCTCACTAATAATTAAGTCATCCGTTGCAAAGGGAGCTTTCAACATCAACAGATCAGTGCGCCTACGGTTAGTCACACCATCCCTGCTGAATATATGCACATGACAATGCCTCATATATAATACAGCTGTACATTTTCAAGAGAGGGAAAGTTAAGAGCTCTAGATGTTTACAACACTAAATGCATGTATTAATCTGCTAAATTGGACTTATTGGAAGAATAAAACTCAACGAGAAACTAAAAAAAAATTGATTTCTTCTTTTAATCTTGTACTTTTTAAAAATATATATATATATTCATAATCCTTTTGAATACTTGCATCAGATGCCAGGAATCAACTTGCTATTTTCAATGTGATGGAGTAGTTGCTACTATACTACGAGCTCCCTCTGGATGCCCTAACACCAAGGCTGAGCCCAGCCAACCGCAAAAGGATCACATTTTGGGCGTTTGTATTCACAATCCCATTGCTCTAATCACTATCCATCGAATACACTATTGAGAGCTTTGCTTCACAGCTCAGCACTGTCTTCACCCTGACAGACAATACAATTCACTTATTCGACACGGAAAAAATGGTCTAAACTTTGAAAGTGCTGAATCACATGTCGGTCTCTACACACTCAGCTGTAAGTGGCTTGAGCCTTACTGATGATCATGGACTTATGGAGCCACGATCATCTGCCAACAGCAGAGAAGCAATTGTGAGCTTCCCAAACCGGACATCCTGTCCATGAATATAATCTGAGACAGGGGACAACTCTGTATAACATCCACTGGGAACTTGTATGACTTTCTGACAAGAATGATGACACATCTTTCACTTTTGTTATATAGGAACTGGATGGCTCATAACTATGAACACGGAAACCCCATATCCCCAAATGATAATATGTTAACATTAAATAGATCATGTATTGTTGGGATTTGAGATGGACATTTTTCACCATTCGCAGACAATAATTAGTCATGCCATGAGTTAAGTAATAACTGTGAATTAGCTGATAGTTTTACTTATTTTTCTTATGCATGTCGTTAGGAAACAATCTTTCTTAATAATGCATGTCCTGTACCAGACGGACAATAAGGCAGTCGTGTTTTCTGACATATAACGAGAGTAAGACAGGCAAAGACAGACACAGACACAGACGATGAATCAACAGGCTTCTGCTTTAGCCTCTTGAGCCAAGTCGGAGAGTTTGATGAGTCACCACATGCACAGATATAAGATAAAGACAGAGGTGACAAATCATGGTATTTCCTTTCACTCAATGGATACAGAGCCACTTTTCTGCTTATATTATTATGTACAATCACTTTAAACAAGATGAGGCAACTGGAATATGGTTAAAAAGACAATAATAATTTAATACTATAATACAATAATTAATTAGATGCATGGAAATAATGGAGAACTCGTGGGTGTTTCCGGGACTACAGGTAGTACACAACAGACAGGAAAAGCTGAGGGTTTATAGTTAAGAGTATTTCCATCAACTTTTTCAAATGCCATATTTTCTTTCAAAAATTACAACCAGAAATTCAGAAATGGAAAAAAAAGCAAAGCAAAGTCTTTTTACAGCTGTTTGTGGCAGCTTCATAGCTGCTGTAAGCCAGGTGGCTTAGGGGAAATGAGGTATGAGAGACAGTAGATCTATGACAGCTGTTATCAGTATGGAAAAATTCTAAACGTGTGACTATAAATCAAGCACAAGTTACTTGCTGACATCAGAGGAAGTTATATTCTCTAAACAAAGATGCCTAAAAAAAAAGGGTTTCCTGTGTGTCCCACAGGTTTATATGCGGGCCTCATTTTGTCATAATTCTCATACAAGGTTTGATTTAGGCTTGACTGATTTTTGGGACAAGTGTTAAGTGTGATACACAATTTCTAAAGAAACAGCTTTTTTATCTTGCTTATACCAAAAGACCACACTCCTTTGTTGAACTAACCCACCCCTATAATAGGGCACATAGACTGGGTCACAAATTGACATCTCCAAGAACACCATGGGTGGCCAACAATGGTCAAGAATGCCCAATTAGCACAAAGGAGGTGCATCATACACCCCTAGTGAAACCCAACTAAAATGTGGGGTTGTTTGAGTGAGCGGGACGACATTGAGCATCCTCCTTGCGTCATTACATGTTGATGATGTTTATTTTCTGGAGTCAATTCCAACTACGGATAACTTTGCTTATGAATACTCTACTTATCCCTGCTTTAGCTGAGGGATTTATTTGTTGTTTATGTAACTTATTAAATAAAGAGCATATGTGTTTTTACTGCCATTTCACAAACCAGTGAAGCATATATGCAAGGAAACACAGAGGCTTAAATTATCTTAGTCTTATGTTCGGACAGATTGTTGTTGTCATTTATTGTGGATACAAGGTTCTATGGTGCAAGACGAGAGCAAACACACACATCCAAACGCTTTTCAAGCGGGTCACTCTTCTCCTCATGAAGAGCATGATGACCTTGACTCCTGTAAAGTGAAACTCAACACCACTGATGGCCAGCAGAAAGACTGCAGTGGGATGTGTGGACAACCTGCAAACTCAGACACACAGACTCAGGACATGTGACATCCACTGTCAGCATCCAGACACACCGCAAGCATGCACTCTCACCTACATCAGCAACATCCGTGTTCTCCATAGATGCATCTGTGTGAGGGACGACGACTCTAAGTCCAATCATGACATGGCAATACGGGGCGTCTGTTTACATCCACTAAGTCCTAGAGGAAAACCACCCTCTCCTAGTTAAGTTACGTAATAATAGCAGCAGTGTTTCATAATGTGACGACACTCAATCAGCCACTAACAAATTATTATTGTGACCTACATACGATATTATTATTTTGTGATAATTTATACCAATAAAAACTGCCTTTAAATACAATTTAATATAAGTTCATTCCTTAAAGCTGTCTAGGTCCAATCCTGCTCTGCCGTTAGTGCACCGTACTCCACTTCTAACTGTCCGTTGACGTTAAGCATTTAAGTCACGTGAGGAAAAATTAGTCAACTCTGTCTTTGATATTACAATACGGGGGTAAAAAACTAAAGCTTCGGTTTACCAACTTCACACCAACAAACTCGAAGCCATTCGTGGTTTATCTGTCACCTATTTGGATAAGTATTAACAATAGACAGTCATTACTTACAGGTTTAATTGGTGTTTCCTTAAAATATCCTTCCTTTGAATGGAGGACAACTCTTACAAGACGAGGGTTCTCAGACTGCTGCACTGTTTGCTGCTATAGCTACAGGCGACATCCGCTGACCACGCCCCCTGCGTATTACGTTCCTGGCGTCATGACGCATGTACGTGCGACGTCAAGCACATTCCTGTCAAAAGTATGAAAAACGATTATAGAAAAATTTAGTCATCTTTATTTATTTATTTGTTTGTTTATTAAATTCAAAGCATCTTGTATGGATTGTTTTGGTCGTTATGTAATTTTTTTTCGAGTTATACTTTTAGGGAATGTTAGTGAATTAGGGAAGTGCCTTGTTCGTTTGTATTGTGACTGAATCCACAATAAAAAAAAATAAAAAATATTTGAAATCATTGTACAAAAACAAAATGTTACTTTTATCCAATTTTAATAATCAGGAACTCAATTCCACAATTTTATGGTCTTCTAGGACTTACTATCGTAATGCTTGAGTACCATAAATGAAATTACTTATTACAAGCTGTCATCTCTCCGGGACAACGTCTCCCACCCCATGCAGGAAACCATCTCTGCACTGGAGAGCTCCTTCAGCGACATCTATCTATTACTTATAGTTCATATTTATTTAAAAATAGAATTTTCCAATTTTTTAAAAATGTATTTAAGACTCTGCTTTTTTTTATTTATTCAAACAAACTCAAACACAATTTATTTTGTTTATATGCGTGGACTTTTGTCAATATATCCTATTTTATTGAGATTGTGCTATTAGTATAAAATCATAATTTTACTTTTATACTTATTTAGTTATTACAGCTGCCAGTTGGTGACGGGAGCCATCCTTTTTCACATGGTGTATATCATTACATTAATTTGACTATTCTATTACGTGCATCAATATTTCAAATTGAAACGATGTAATATTCACAATGACTTTCTTTCAGCCAAATTAGTAATATTTTTAAAACATTTTACTGTCTTACCAATATTTTTTCATCAACTTTATCGATTATAGAGATTTTTTTTAGTTAGATTTCCACTACAATGTGGTCATTCCTCATGGATAACAATTGACTTAAATGTAGAAGTAAAATTGCCTTCTACTGCCATCATATGGAGCTCTTCTGCCAATACATGCTGCAACATATTACATTTGTTTTTCCAGCTGTGCGTTGTTCTGTTATATATTTGTTTTTGTTGATATATACAGAGATTTAGTCTAAATCAGCGCAGGATTTGAATTTGTGTAATAGCAATAACAAGTGAATATCTTGTGTTACCGTATAATTGAGTACATGTTTTCCTAATGGGCCCCTCCCAAAAGGCAGGACACATAGGTAAATTGACAAGCAGGTTTAGCAACATTGAAACCAGAAATGAGTTGCTCCTTTTTACTTTTCAGAAGGAGCACTGTCTCTTTGATTTAGATCTAACCCTGAAGACATGAGGTGATTTTTTCTTTCCGGCATAATTTTGATGTTGTAATTTTTATGGACATGGACTGGAATAAAGGAGTTAATATTTATAGGTCTGAGTGACAACTGTTACTTTACCTGTAATGGCTCCAGCTTTCTGAATCTACACAGCAGATGTTTTTTTCAATATCCCGGGACTTACTTTGGAAATAATTGAGATCTGTGTTATCCAGTGGAGATGGGGCCCTCTGTTTTGTCAGATTCGAGGACTGAGAGGAGTGTCTTCTGCCTGATTCTGCTCCTGTTCCTCTGCTGTTTTGGTGGGAAATGTGAGCTTCAGGAATCAAAACCTGCAGCAGAAAGCCTCCCCAGTGTTAAACCTTTTGACAATGAACCCCAAGCTTTCCCTGAAGAGGAGACGACCAGCCTTCCTATGTTTACTATGGACTACCCTCGGATTCAGGTCCCCTTTGAATTTACACTATGGATACTGCTGGCCTCTTTTGCCAAAATCGGTATGTTTTGAGGGATTGTGAGTTTGCTTGAGTAAATAGGATTAGAATTGGATGTTTATATGTTGTGGTTAAAGGTCATCACAGACTGCACCCACATGTGTGACCAAGAATCTCCTCATTGTCTTCTCATCTCTCCAGGTTTCCATATTTACCATAAAATCACAATCTGGATCCCAGAGTCCTGCCTACTCATTGCCATCGGCCTCATTGTCGGCGCCATCATGCACACGGTCAAAGAGGAGCCCCCAGCTGTCCTCAACTCCAATGTCTTCTTCCTTTACATGCTTCCACTAATCGTCCTTGACAACGGTTACTTCATGCCCACCAGGCCATTCTTTGAAAACATCGGCACGGTGCTGTGGTATGCCGTGGTGGGAACTCTGTGGAACAGCATAGGCATCGGGCTTTCCCTTTTCGCCATCTGCCAGTTTGAGGTGTTTGGGCTTCAAGACATCAACCTGCAGGTCAGTCAACCAATAGGAATAATTAGAGTGGGTGTATCAGAACATAGGAGGTTTCTTCTGGTTGTATGGTCAAAGGTGACACATTTATCCAATGCACGTCCGTGTGCCTCTGAGTTATTATTATAATCACCATCATCATCATTGTTATTAATTGTATTATTATTATTATTATTATTATTATTATTATTATTATTATTATTATTATTATTATTATTATTATTATTTTTATTATTAATAATAATTTTATTAATATAATTAAGTAATGATGCACACTTTAAAGGTAATTTCAATAAGATATGATATGTGGTGGGATTTGGTATTTACACTGTAAGGAGAGGTCATCTTTCATAAATCCTTAGCTTTTATAAAGTACTAAGAACCCGTGACTTCCAATCAATTTGGCTCATGCCACATTAAAACACAAAGCAATGTAAACTCAATAATTACGCTCAATTTATTTTTTCTCCTGTAGCTCTCAGTTGTATCATATCGCATACAAACACATGCAACATACTGTATGGATAAAGCAATGCAAGCATCATAATACTAAAAGTAAAGCTAATTTGCTGTCCTCAAGAGCTTTCATTTAGTGTAAGAATGAAGCAGAAAAATGAAAATCAGCAAAGTGAAAGCAAGGCTCAGTAAAATACACATTTAAAACCATTATGTAATAAAATCTAGGCAGGAGTGCATGGTTTTTTGTTGAATTCATCAGAATTTCGCAACTCTTGAAAATAGTATAGTTAGCAGAAGATATCAAGTAATCAGGCAGAAAGAGAATGGCAAGCAAGATTAAAATACACAGAACAGCCATTACTCCATAACCACTGACAGATTCAATGAGTATATATATATATATATATATATATATATTTATTTGTCATAAAAGTTGATGTACTAGAAGTTGGAAAAATGGGCAAGTGTGAGGATGTGGGTGACTGACATGGGCTGAATTATGATAGCAAACAAACTGGGATAGAACATTTCCAGATTCCAGATCCAGGGCTGTTGTGTGTTGCCAATCTGCAGTGGTTAGTACCTACTTTGTAAATTGGTTTAAAGGAAGGACTATCAGTGACGTGGCTGAGCAGATCTGTTTTGGTGGCAAAAATGGGACATGCACAATATAAGGTGGGTTTTAAACTTCTGGCTGATTTTTAGTTCTCATATGTTGTTCTCAAGGTTAAGATGAAGGTTGAAAATCAAATAGAAACCTTTCAGGTGATAAGAAAAATGAAAATCTAAACATCTACAGTTGCAAGAGAGCACGTTGAACACCTGAAGACTATGTGATCTGATCAAAAAACTCTAAAGATATATAGCTGCTAGATGCACCTTACAGAGAGTGTTTCAACAACATTCATTCCCCAAATGTCTAAGACAAAATTTGAAGCTGACATTTCTCCTGTGAAATCACAGAAAAGCTTATTCCAAATGGTAAATATTCATCCTTGTCATTAGACGACAAGTAAAACCTCTGTACTGGTTTGCAGGAGAACTTGCTGTTTGCAGCAATCATATCAGCTGTTGACCCTGTGGCTGCTCTGAACGTGTTCGAGGATATTGGAGTCAATGAACAAATATATATCGTAATATTTGGAGAGGGGCTCTTCAACGATGCCGTCACTGTGGTGAGTAGAGAAGAAGTTTGTTTCCGTAAATGCGTAAAAATTAAAGGGATGTTTGCTTACTTATAATTCAGATACAGAGTGAAAAGTTGGTACAAATATTGAGGTAGTAAGCCTATTTCTGTAATACCATAATTATTTATTAATATAAAGAAATGAAATTGATTGGGCTGAAATTTTAGCGCTATCCTTATTATTGCCATATTTGTTTACAGAGTGAAGTAATATTGTAGTCAGTGGAGGCCAAGACTCCCAATAGTTCCATTTATTTCTCAGAAACTTTCCCTAAAAAAAAGCCAAAGCCTTCTACCATAATTCATAGATCAGACTTCCCCAAAAGAAAACATGTGAATATTCATATCTGGTGAATCCTCATCTTTTTAGTTGCATCACACTGAATTCTACACACTCATAGATACTAACCACAATAAACTACCTATTTCTAAATATCCACGTACTATATTATTTTTCTTAAAGATGAAAGAAAACATAAAGAAATTGTTAAATACTTTTTTCAGTGTAAAAAAAATTGGTCGAGCAGATTTTTAAGCAGTTAAAATAAACTCAAACTTGTGAATTTATATCGTGCTGAAATTTTATATTTCATGGAAAATTGTCTGTTTTAATCAGACTAGCTCAACCTTTTGGTAAAGCATGTTTTTAGAAAAACTAAGGCACCCTTACTAGACTCTTTTTTCTGTCATTGAAGCACGTTACATAATTCTGTTACGTAAGTCGTCACATGCTGTGGCCCCTTTTTCCTGTGGTGTCCCCCAGGGCTTCGTCATTGCCCCCTTACTCTTTAGCGTGAACATGCTGCCTGTGGGTCCTATTATAAACAGGTTCAGTCACATTTTTCAATCAGAAATAATGACTCCAAATATGCTCAACCAAGATGTAAGAAAGTTGTAGAAACTAGCTTAGTTCACTAAAAGCTAGCACAAGACGATCCACTTTTACATGTAAGGTATTCAAACTTTGAATGAGTGTTTGAGTGTCTGTGGAAGCCTTTTATCATGCCCTGATTGAACGTAGTTCCTTTTTTTAATATATTTTTATTCTCCCTCCATATTAACAAATTTACCCTTTCGGTACTACTAAAGAAACTCTGAACCTTGAAATGGACAAAACTTTGCAAGTCCACTTTAAACAGCCCTGTTTTTATGAATAATTAATACTCTCAGATATTGAAATAAGTTTAATTAAGAATGTAAATATGCTCTATTTTATATGAATCAATGAGATTCCTATGTATTTTCAGCAATCTATAGAGACATAATGATAATAATAATAATAGTCTAGAGATAATCTAGCTCTGTTTCCGATGCATCCGCTCATATTTGTGAAGTGTGTCTTATCAGATCCTGGAGAAATATGGCAACATCCAGCAGAGCTGAACAAAGTTTTGAGTCTGGAAATAACATAAAAATCCTTCAATGTCTGCTCAAAGCCAGCATACTTATTATTATTTTAAGACAAGAGTCTCTCCTAATGTCTCAATCTAAGACCAAGATAAAATTGGATGAAATGAAAAAATGCTCTCAGCTCCAAAGAAGTGGTCTTAGAATAATAAGATATGCTGTTAATTCAGAAAGACATGAGATTTTAATTTATGGTTGAAAACAGAAGGTCTTCTGAGATAATTACGTATGAATATATAAATGAAATAATTCAATCAATCAAACAAACTTTGTTTATATAGCACACTTAAAGCCAAATACAATTGTATTAAATATGCTCTGCAGGTGACTGAGAAGATAAAAGGAAAAATGAAGTAGTTGGGGGAAAGGATAATATACTAATTTACATTTGGAGGCCAATGCATGCAGAAAAAAATTTGGGGAATTAAGACAATAAAATGTAAACTTATGATATTAATAAGAATACTGCTATTGATAATAATAAAAATGATAATATTACCATAATAAATTACAAAAATATGGTGCTTATGAATATATGCTAAAATCTTCATTAAGAAAAAGGAATACAAAGTAAGATAAATAACACAATGAAATAAAACATAGTGTAAATAAATAAAATAAATAAAATAGATAAAATAAATAAAATAAATAAAATAAATAAAATAAATAAAATAAATAAAATAAAATAATAATAAAATAATAAAATAATAAAATGAAATAAAATAAAATAAAATAAAATAAAATAAAATAATAATAAAATAAAATAAAATAAAGTAAAATAAAATAAAATAAAATAAAGATAAAAATAACATAGTAAAATCAAGTAAATATTTATATTTGTAATAAGTTAAATAAATAAAATGATAAAACACAACTTAAAAGGCAGACTAAAGAAGTACGTTTTTAGAATACGTCCTCCGATTCTCTGGAAGTTCATCCCAGTTCAGAGCACAGTGGCTGTGAATTCTTAATTAATTAATTAATTAAATTCTTAAAATCCATATGAAAGTAGTGTCATGACTTTAAAATCAGTCCACTGTGTGCTCTCCTTCAAGACCATCGGAAGACCACCTCAGAGGGGCAGCATTGAAGTAATCTAACCTGCTAATAATAATAGCTTTCATTTTTGTTAAGTGAATTAATTGTGCTGTCTATAATCCTGCTGGTGACCCCAAATGACATGGTTAAAAGCATGACCTCCTTGATGGAAGTAATTCAATCCCTTAGCATCAATGTCAATCTCTGCGAATGCTCACCTGGAATCTTCCAAAAATCATAAACACATGTAAAAAAGTTGGTATAAAAACCAAGAAGAATCAAAAATGATATTCACATCACACTTAAAATAGCCTTTCTTGACATGTTTGCTACTAAATAATATTGATTGGTGTAACAATGTAACTATAGAAACTATCGCTGCATTTGTTTAATACTGAAACTCAAACATGTGATAATCTTTAGGAATACTTCTCAATAAAAAAGTTATATCCTCACGATGTCTCAGCCGTTGTCATGGGATGTTTGAGATTTGATTCAACAAGAAAGTCTATTACACTGAGAAGAAATGCAAAATCCAGGATGATATCTGAATGGTGTCCCCTATAGTTGAAAAGGAAATACATTGTATTCAATATTAGGGATGAAACCGAAGGCTTTTATCCTACCTCTCGAATTGAAGTTTCGAATTGAAGTTTCCTGAGATTCTATTTCTCTCATTGTAATCCTTCTTTTCTTACACCAAGTCTCAATCTCTCATATCAACTACCTCAAAAATATACCCAACTGAGATCTTACTAATACCTTAAGTACATAAGAGGATAAGGGCCATATTAACATTTGAGGTTGGATTCTGAGAATACAGCCAGAATTTAGATGTCATTCTCAGATTTGTTCTCAATGGGCCCTAAACCTTTTCCAAATTTGAGAGTAAAAGAAATGACTTCTTAAAATAAGAAAATTCTAAAAATGTTCCTCTTCCAGTTATGTGATCTCAGACGGATTGATTCTCAGGGGGTGTGTGAATGATTTCACTTTCACATTTGTTTGTACTCGTTTCACGTCCTCAACTTTCCCGCTCTTCCACTGCTCGAAAACCTCTGTGCTTAAAGTTCAAGGTCTTTGTTATTTAAATTTTGGGTGCGGCTAATGCCAATAACGTGTCACTTTCTCTTTCGTATAACTGTTCCCTAACGTTTGTAAACATGAGTCCGGGTTGTGCAAACTTGTAAAACAGATGAGTCCGCCTGAAGGACGACAGACTGGATCTGAGTTCCTCTGCAGTTTTCCCCTCAGTCAAGTTTGGTCACTTCCTCATTGTTGAAGTGAAGCCTCAGTCATGATGAACCTGCTTCTGGTTTGAACTGGTTTCACCTTAGGAGCGGGTTTCACTCTACCCCCCCTACCAATGACATCTGGTCTCCTATAGAAAAAAAGAAAACAGGTCAGATTGGGAAAGATATACTGAGGATATTCAGAAGAAGAAGAGTTTAAAAGGAGCACCTTCTTATGTGCGTTTCATCACACACCCTCTTATCCATCCATGTTTTACCCATATATCCATCTTACACTGTGAAAACGTCTGTATTATTCATGGAAAAATACAGAGTTTTCCTGTAAAAGATACAGTGACCATGGAGATCGATAAAATACGATGAAAAAGAAAAAGAAGTACACTACAAAAAAGCAGTAAATTACAATCTAATCACAATAATACATAAATTATAATTCATAGAATAATACATAGATAATAAACTAAGTTTTCACTTCAAAGAAAAACATTTTGCAGAACAATTTTTTAAAACATCTTGTTTCTCTTTACTGTAAGAAGTGTACATTTAAACTATGTTGAAATAAACTTTTTTTGTTACAGTCAGGATATGGTGACCAAAGATGTTTTACAGTGAAAATACAAGCTCCTCGTAAAATAACACAATAACATAAGAATACCATAATGTTACAAGCAAGTCATTACCATTAAAGTATTGATATGTCTAAATTACAGATAACACTGATATGTGCAGAAAGAAAAAAAACTTGATAAGAAAATAGCAAGAAAACCTATTCATTTCTAAAGAAATGACAAATTAGAAATAGAATGTTTACGTGTGAAATACCGGCATTTTCTTTTTTTGTGTAATTCCACACGGTCAACATTTTTTAATTTTTTTTCACAGCTGCCAGTATGTTACCATAAATTATATGGACCTTTTTTCACAGTGTATAAATGTTTTTTTTATTATTACCCTGAGCTACTCTCTGTCTCCATCCTCAGGTCCTCTACAACATGTTTTCTTTTCTGGCAGACATGCCCATCGTTGAATCCACTGACGTGTTTCTGGGAGCGGCCAGGTTTTTTGTAGTGGCGGCTGGAGGTGTTCTCTTTGGCCTGCTGTTTGGATTCGTTGCTGCGTTCACCACACGTTTCACCCACAATGTCCGTCAGATTGAGCCACTCTTCATCTTCATGTACAGCTACCTGGCGTACCTGCTGGCTGAGTGTTTCGCCATTTCTAGCATTTTGGCGTAAGTATAAACCAAACATGGTTGTCAACAAAAGACTAGAAATCCAGAAGCAGAACAAGCAAGTGGAAGAAGTTTCAGGTCCCTTCCCTAAACTTTAAAGACCATAATGTGAAAATACTCCATTACATGAAATACTACAATTGATTAAACCCCCGGACAGTCAGGGATATTATGGAATCGTCATTGACATCCACCCGTACACATCCTTTGGGTTAATCTGATAACTCAAAAACCGTTTCATGGATCATTTACAAATTTTACACCCGCATAGACCTCAGTAAGAGGAAGAACAGGGTCAATTTTGGGAGAGGGTCAGTTGCATATTTCAGAAACTAGGGGGAGCTTTATCTCTAAAAAAAAAGTTTTCGGCCTTTAACTTTTCAACCATTAGTCTGATTTAGCCCAAATTTGGTGCATATGAATCAACATGAGGAGAGTTATTTTGTTTACGTTATATTTTACTCTAATAGATCATATTTTACTCACGAAAGTGATCATTTTTCAAGAAATTACTATGAGAATCACTTTTTTGTCACTATATTTTTCTAGTTTTTTTTTTAAGTATACACATAACATGAATTTAAATATATAAAAAAAAATCTAGCCACCGAAGGCTTTAAGAACGTTTCATATATCATAGTGTAGCTATTGTGAAAAGGGTTACAGTGTGCTGGTCCCCAGAGATGGGGATAAGATGAAATTTAAATAGCATTTTGAGGCAATTTATTTACAGCAAACACAATAAAACTATGAAAACTATTTACACACAGGAACATAAGGCAACAGGGAAAAAAATAAATAAATGTAATAAAATTAAAATATTATGTGAAAACCTCCTATTGTCGAAAAAAAATCGATTGATTTCTAATAAAATTAGTTGAAATTGTCGCGCTGCTAATGCAAATTTCAAGAAAAATGAAATTTTTAACCTCATTTAAGGACAATTGAATAGAATAAAGTCAGATAGATATCGCAAACTAAAGGGAACAATATCTCTATTTGAATTGTAGTGCAGTGAATTTGTAAATTAGAGGATGATGCAATGGAAATCTGAAGTACATTACTTCAAAACTAGTATTTACAATAACACTCGGATTATTAATTTCACCGTCAGCTGTTACAAACATGATAGAATTATGCCACTATAAGGGAATAAGGGAAATAGGGGAGTAATTAAGTAATAAAGAGTAAATGTTTACTAAACTAACTGTGAAATCAGGGAGGAAGTGAAAAAACTTTCTACTGTTGCAAAAAATGTTTTTAATTTGAATGTTCCAAACATCAGTCAACATACTAAATCAAAGATAATCGGATAAAATTAAAAATAGGCCGCTTCCCCCTGGAAGCGTCAAGATATGTGCCTCAGCGCTTCAAACTCTTTACATTTTTGTTCCACATTGACAAACTTGTTCTACCGGACAGGTTTCACATTCTTAGTGCGCTTCAAACATGTCCGGCATGTGATTGACTTTCATGAAGCTACAATTAAAGTTGTATACAGGAGTGACAAAATATAACCGGGAAGAGGGAAATTAGACACTTTAAATCCAGTTGTTCTGTTTACCTGATCCTTTATAAGTATACTCTATAACAACAGAAAATCATGTCGTCATATTTCTGCAAACCATGTCTAAAAATGATTTAGTTTAGTTTTTTGTTTTGAAAACGACCCAAATTGTCGGACAATGCAGATTTTCTTACGTCTGAAAACTGTATATTCTTATATGCGATTTTTATATTAACTAATTGAATACTGTGATTTCAGCTTGAAGAGAACATTTTTGATTATTGTTAAATTGAGTTTATGGGTTTAGGTTCTGAGTTCAAATCCATCTCCCTCCGTCTCTATCTGTTTGCATGGCTTCTCTTCCTCCCACAGTCAGAAAACAGGCTGCAATAGGGATTCTAAATATATAGACGTTATGTTTTTCTCACATACATAAGAAGCATATATATATATATATGATGGGATAGGATGGACAAATGGTCAAACTTCCCTCACCAGAAGTTCAGATTGTTAAACAATCAGCCTCACCTTTTATAATCCACAGCAGCAGAGCTCTTTATCATTACCATTGAAGTTACAAACTTTTTTCTCGTCTTACAGCATTATAACCTGCGCTATAACAATGAAGTACTACGTGGAGGAAAATGTTTCCCAGAGGTCCTGCACAACAATCCGCCATGTTGTCAAGATGTTAGCCACCATCTCTGAAACCCTCATTTTCTTCTTCCTGGGTGTCGTTACTATCACAACAGAACACGAGTGGAACTGGGCCTACATCCTGTTCACACTTGTGTTTGCCTTCCTCTGGCGAGGACTCGGTGAGTCATTGTTACTCATAACAACGCCACTCATGGAACAAATCTAACCAAAACCATTTCTTCACTGCATTTTCTCCTGTAGGTATCCTGCTCCTGTCCCAAATCATCAACCCATTCAGAACCATTCAGTTCGATTTCAAGGACCAGTTTGGCCTTGCCTACGGAGGCTTGCGAGGGGCAATCTGCTTCGCCCTGGTCTTCACTTTACCTGATACCATCAACAGAAAGAATCTTTTCGTCACTGCTTCGATTGCCGTTATTTTGTTCACAGTCTTCATACAGGTTAGTCATTTGCTTATATACATATATATAATTATATATATATATATATATATATATATAAAATAGTAAACTGCCATTCAAAGGAATATAATGATATCATATTAAGTACAATAATAATCTTTATTTAGCTTGTTTTTCATTTAATTACATTAAAGTACGTATCATCAGAAAATCAAAATGCTAATTATATTTAACTTTATTTATTTCATTATTATTAAACCTATATAGTATTTTATTTTATTTATCCCTCTCAATCTTTTATATACTATTGGAATCTGGAAAAGTCAACAAAAAAAGTGAAAAATGTGGAATTGTCCTAATATTGTGCTTCATCCTACCTTCTGGCTGGCATGTTGGGAAAGATCAAAATATATAATATAATATATAATCAAAATATATTTTGCACAATAATTTGATGCAAGTTTGACAAAAAATAATGACTTAAATAATGGTTGTAGCACATCCTATTACTAAATTGTGCATTTATGTAGTTGGTGATCAATTACACAAGTCATGAGGAGAAGTTATATATATATAATTATTTTTCTATTCATTTATTTGTTTTGTATTTTTCAGGGTATCAGCATCCGTCCCATAGTAGAATATATGAACATCAGGAGAACCAACAAGAACCTGAACACCGTCAACGTGGAGATTCACACCAGGGCAAGAATCAGCCGTGACTGTAAAGAGTGAATTCTGTCTGTAACTGGTGAATGTTATTGATTATTGATTGATGTGTTTGTGTGCTCATGTTTTCTCCAGGTGATGGAGCACGTAGTTTGTGGTATTGAGGACCTGTGTGGACAGTGGAGTCATTATTACTGGAAAGACAAGTAGGGTCTATCTGTCAAGTCCCTTCTTGCATTTTTAGAATCATTTTCTCATTTAAGGTCAAAATCCAGACCATAAGTCTGGATAAATATTTGTTTTGTTTTCTGTCTGGCAGGTTCAAGAGGTTCAACGACCTTGTTCTGAGGCGTATTCTCATCCGAGACAACAGGGCGGAATCCAGCATCGTGTCTCTGTACAAGAAACTGGAGCTGCAAAATGCCATTGACTTGCTGGACACATCTATGGGTGACATCAGTGCAGCGCCATCTCTTGTTTCTTTGAAGTATGTCACTTTTTTTCTTTTTCTTTTTTTATTGAAAAAAACCCTCGATAGGTCATTTTCAAATACCTATGTAAATACTTCTCTCTTTTATGTTTATGCTGTAAGAACAGGTGCAAAAAAAAAGTATCTCACCCTCATGATGATATGATGAGTGATAAAAAGTCGTGTGAAGAATTGTTGGAGCTTTACAGCAAGATAACTTTTCTGCATTTATCTAAACAAAAAGATGGGCAAATAACCATAAAATGACTTCATACAGCTTACATATTGTAATCCACATCTGCAGTGACCCCAAATCCAAAACTGCTTTTAGTAGCAACCTGCTGTGAATGTTATTAAACGTTTGGCCAAGACTTTATTCAAGATCATATTTATTACCACAGATGATATGTGATAATTAAACCACCAGAAAGTTATTGGAAACCAGACTCTTCAGCCAGATTGATCGAAAGGTATCTGCCCTTAGCCAAAGCTGGTATATATCCCTTTTTGGGGTCTGAATACTGGTGGTGGTGGCTGATGGCTCTGCTGAGATTGGTGAAGTTGATGGATCTGCGAGAACTGGAATGAGATGGGAAAGTTGAGAGTTTAAGAACTGGCGCCCAGAAGGAACAAGATTTTTTGCATTTGGAATTGCTTTGCATAGTCCAACACCAGCTACACTCTCTAATGTTATGAACGGTAGAGAGAGAGGGAGAGAGAGAGGCGAAGAGCACTGATGTCCAGCTAAAGGAGCAAAGACCATCAGTCATCAGGTGTTCCTGTTCAGCAGAAACAGCATTAGTTCAGTGTAACTCTGAAAACATTTGATCGTAATAAGATATTTTTATTCATAAGTGTCCACACAAATGTTAAACATTGTTTTCTGCCACGGCCTGAATTTAAAAACTGCAACTTTAAGTTATAGTTGTATTCATTATATTATTGCATTGTAACTGCATGTAGTCTTTAAGCAAGGCGCTGAAACTGTATCTCCTGCTGTCTTTATGAGTGCATCAGCTAAATACAGCCAATCCAGATCTAATATGGCTCCAGCTGACGATGTTGTTTGTGCATCAGATAGAAAACTTGATCCTCTCCTAATTGCCCTGATAATGATACCGGTAGCCATAACAGAATATCACATTTCAGCAATACCTCTCTTAAAATGGTCATTGCTCTCACTTCCTGTCAGTGACCAGAGGAAGGAAGCTTCTCGACCGAAGAAGAAGTTCCTGGCTGGTGATGTGAGGAAGATGCACGACATCCTGTCAAAGAACATGTACAAGATCAGACAGAAGGTAATTGCAACATCTGGTCTCAAAGGGGAATGTGTTCCATTATACTAACCCTGTTGGTTTGTATTGACTCCAGAGGGTTAAACTCTATTATAAGCCATGTTTCAGGCTACACTACAAAGATATATAAATATAATTGCTAAAACACACAAAGTAATCAGACCCACATGAGGCGTTATTCGTCTTTAACAAATATATCCCTGAAATGTTTTCCAGACAATGGCTTACACCAACAAATACAACCTGCCTGACGAAAGCCGAACCAGAGAGATCCTGATCCGACGCCATGCCAGCATCAGACGCAGCATACGTGCTGGAAGTTTCCGTGATCCGGTGCGTTTCTGTTTCAGAGGACATTAAAATTAGTTGTTTTTCCCCCATACCGGACTGACCTTCACTCTTGGTGCTCCTCCAGTCCGAACAAAACATCCCCAGGTCTCAGAAGTACTATTCCCTCCAACCTGGAAGCAGTTTGGAGAACGCTTTTGTGCTCAGAAGACGTAGTCATGGTGAGTTTGTACAAGCTTAGTCATATATTTATATATATACAGTACATAAAAATATAATTTACTAATATAAAAAATATAGATCGATAGATAGATAGGTACTTAATTGATCCGTGACAGGAAATTGTTCAGTTGCGGCAATTATATTCAAGTGTCAAAAGATAAGTGGCAATATAAGCAAAAACTTATTAAATTAATAATAATTTGAAATAGAGTGAAATCCAAGAGTTGCCAAGCTACAAGTGAGGGTAGAAACGTGTCTATGATAAATAAATAATTATAAAAAAGAGAGAGAGGGAACCAATATAAATAATTATGAACAAATTAAATAAAAAGGTTTTAATATGATATAATATAATATATATATAATATAATATATATATATATATATAAATATATAATATAATATATATATATATATTATATATATATATATATATATATACATATATTTATAATATATATAAATATATATATATATATATATATTATATTATATATATATTATATTTTATAAATATATATACTCCGATCCAGTGAGTTTCTGTTCCACATTACAATTTCACAATCACACCAAGAACATTTTCATGTTCTTGTTTCCTCATTCTCTCATCCTCCGATAAATTACTTAATCATGAATGCTTCCTGCTTCTTTGTTTTTCTATCAGTTGATTTTTGATTTTCAGTTGATTTCTTTGTCAGACTACCTCCTCTCTTCTTCTCCCCATGTGCTCTCGCAGCTCATTTTTACTTCTTCCTCCTTCCATTTGTCCCCTTTTTTTCTCTTTTTTTTTTGGCAACCATAACCTGGTCACTATAATTGGGTCAAGTGGTCCGAAACCTACAAAATAAGGGTTTTCACACAGTAAATAAACCGAACCATGGGTCGGGTCGGATTGATCCAGGCCGAGACCACCTCTTTCTGTTGGAGTGGAGTCCACTGTTTGACCCAGACTGTGGTCTACTTGAGGTTTCACACCTGCAGTTTTGGTCTGTAACAAATGGAAAAGTAAGAAGGGTGCGAAAAAGTCCTGGTATACAGAATTGGTAAAGAAGCAAAGGAAAACTAAATCAAAATGCTTTGAAATAAACTAATCCTGACTTTTTGTTCTATGCCAGGGGCTGGTAGTGGGGATGGAGACCGTCTTACAGCCCACGGCGTGTCACCACTTTCCTCATCCGGCTCTCTTCTCCCTATGAGGAGGCTGAAGCCCATCGAAGAGGCTGGGACTGCAGCAGCTTCCTCCCACTCATTTACACCCACATATGGCGTAAATGTTGAGGACGAGAGAGATCCTGGAAGACTGAGAGGATCTAGCGTCCGAGGCAGGGCGCCACCACTACCTGCCTACAGGGGGCGCCGTTCTGAACAGCTGGATGGAGAGATAGACCTGGCAGACTCTCTACATGCAGCAGAAAGTACTGACCGAGTGCTTCCTCGCCGGCTGCCGCCACCTGGTGGCTGGGTACCTGATAACCGGGATCCTGCTGAAGATGGTGCAGCACATTCGCTGCTTAGACCCTCATCAGGGGGGTCTCGAGGCTCATGATGGACGATGGGAAGGACAGAGAAAATTTTTTCTGAATCAAGTCAAGAAGATAAACTAATCTTGTGATTCTGGAGACATAAAAGGAGAAAAGGAGTCATAGTACCATCTACCTTTCTTTTCCCATACCTTTGTTTATTTTTCTGTATAAATCAAATCTAAAACATTTGGTCTTGTCTCCTGAGATTTAACTCATTCAACTCCCTCAAGAAATGTTTAAAAAATGGAAGCTGCAGTACGGAATCAGTAGTACTTATTGAAATAAGCATATTTAAAAAAAACATTTTTAACTGCTGTGTGAATTTCATAAAAAAATGTGGATACAAATAAAAAGAGTTCCAACAACCCCTGACTCTCTTGTATTTATTTACATTATGGCATCTTCCTGTCAATGAAACACAGGGGAGTTCACATCAGATGCTCTCTTTTTTTTATTGATAGGTATAATGGTAAAAGAAATACATGCCTTGCTGAGTTATTATTTAGGGTGCTGTATTATGCCATATTAAACATTCAAGATTCATGATCTTTTTTTTCTATTGTCGTACACACAGTAGGAACATAGTTCACACTAGGCAGGTTTCCCTTCACACAAATAGAAAATACTTTATAAAAGAGTAAAAATATATACTAAAAGTAAAGCTATAAACGTATAAAATATATAAATATGTTCAATGAACAGAGTGTATCCACAGTCCTTGCAGTTTAGCAGCATTTTAAATATTATATATAGGCCCTGAGATGATATGGATAGAGTGCAAATGTAAGAAAACGGATTTAGTGCCAATATGAATTATGAAAATAGTGCATTGAGCAAGGTGAAAATGTGAAATATACAGTTCACAGTGTTATTGTTAAGTGTGTGGTACAGAGTCATTCAGCAGCCTGATGGGTTGCGGACAGAAACTGTTTTTAAGTCTAGTTGTTCTGGCTTTCAGACCCCTGTAGCATCTGCCAAAAGGTAGCAGTGTGAAGAGTGTGTGCTGGGGGTGTGTAGCGTCTGTGGTGTTGTTCTGTGCCCTCTTTATGACCCGTGTGTTATATGTGTCCTGAAGTGATGGGAAGGCTGCTCCACAGATGTGTAGTGCAGTTCCCATACCACACTGTGATGGCGTAAGTCAGGAAGCCCTCCACTCTACATCTATAGAATTTCCTGACGATTCTCATCGTCAGGAAATCTCATATCCTGACGATATGAGATTTCCTGACGATGTTTTGAGACCAGGAGATATTCCTCGTTGATCTGGGTGCCGAGGAATTATAGGTTTTCATCCTCTCTACCTGAGCCTCACCAATGTTTAATGGCATGAGCTGGTCCCTCCTCATCCTCGGGTCAATAATCATCTCATTAGTTAGGGCGAGGAGCTTCTCAGCCAGTCTTGTTGCGAGGACCGTGTTAAATGACGAGCTGTAATCAAAGGTTGTGACCCCTCTGCTCCTCTGCTGGTAATCTGTGATGTGTCGAAGGCCCCGCCACATGTGCCGGGGCTGTGTGGTGGTGTAGTATACCACCAGCTTCACGCTGTACTGTTTGTTGGCTTCTCTGATGGATCTACGTAGATCATATCTGGCCTTTTTGTAGCCTTCAGCGTTACCAGAAACAAATGCAGTGGAGCGGGCATGTAGTATAGAGCATAAAGAGAAAAATCCAAAGAAATTCAACAAATTGGCATATGTGTTGCTTATCAGATTCTCGAGGATAGAAAGAAAAAAAAAAAGGCAAGAAAAAATAAGTGTAACTAATACTGCCAGTCTGTCAAGAGGTGGATTGTGCTGGGTAGTTATTGACTTTGTTCTAAAGTAATTTAATTATATTTGATTCAATTTGTTTGAATTGCTATAATGGTCCAGTGTGTAAAATTTAGTGGGTATTAAGGGGTTGCCTCACCATTCCATTATAAAGGAAATTATTTAGTTAAGACTTCCTTCAGGATATAATGTCTTTGCTGATGCACATAGATATGGCGTTACGTTGCATTATGCCATTTAACCAGACTCTCTGTTGCTTTTAAGAGGACTAATTCCCTCCCTCATAACCTTTTATTCATCTGTCTCTGCAACTGACACAACCTGTTTCATCTCTCAGAGTTTAAATCCTCTTATCTGCAGGTTCAGACAGAAAAATCTATACCCAATGTGCAGGTTTTTTTTAAAATTCTGTTTATCTGTAAATGTCATAATTATGGTCTCGTATCTACATACAGTGAGTACTACTGGAGGAACCAGTGGCAGAAATGAGGCATTACACAAAATCAATCTAAGACCATCATCCCTCATCATCCCTCTCTCAGACGATGTCATCAATGTAAAATTAAAAACCAAGCAACCAACCAACTAACTAACAAGCAAAACAACCAAAAAACAATCAACCAATCAACCAACCAACCAAAGAACTAGTCAGCCAGACAGCTAACCAGTGTACCAACCAGCCAAACAACCAACCAGCCAGCCGATTGGCCAACCGACTAGCAAGCCAGACAGCCGCCAAACCATCCAACAAGCTAACCTTTGACCAAACCAAGCATATTTTTTTGCGGTGCAGGACCATGTTTCTCGACTGAAAACAATGTAGGACCTAAATTAAAAGTGGGACTTTGATTAAAAATTAAAAGAATGTTCTGGCATTTGCCGTGAAAAGATGTCCTTTAGCTAACAAGGAGCACATTTCATTTTTATTTGAAGTAATTTGTCTGCCTGGCCCATTACACACCCCTCTGATTTGGTGAAACATTAGTCTTGATTACGCTGGGCTTCTTCTCGCCGTGCACAGCTGCTGTAATTAAAGACTTTCCACAGCATTGTAGCATTTCATTACCAACAAACCACCACAGTATGATGTTAACAACTTTTGTAATGAGGTACATAATAATCATGACAAATGCACAAATTGGGATTATTACAATTGGAGGAAGTTATGGTGATAACATGTTGATTCATGTACCAGTTTAACACAAATAGAGTGTTCACACAGACCTATAAGCACATGCAGTGGCTGGTTTGAGTCCAGTATATAATATAATAATGTTTTGTTCATTCTTTCTGATCTTATATTAACATTCGGTAATGGTATGGAAAAACAGGTGGCCTTGTTGTCTATTGAATTCATTTGTTATGAAAATGCATTTAAAAATTCAGTATGTATCTCAGAGAATCTATATAATAAGATATTTTGTTAGGTTTCATTGTTCGCAATAAGAAGTACTAAACTCTATATGATCATCCATAGTTTCATTGGCTGCATCTTTGCTGTTCATTAGGTTTTCTATTAAACTTTCTATTATGTGCTCGAAGCGATTACAGGAGCACAGCAATTTTCTATAACAGGCGGAGGGATTGTTGGATTTCCAGTAGAATATGATACATAATATTGGTTCAAAGAAAGAAAGCAGGATCACTAACAATGGACCCTAAATCATCATTTCCAATGCAGGGATGACCTTAACTGGGAGTTGCAAAGCAAAATCCTGGACAATAATAATATATAATAATACATTTAATTTATAATGCACTTTACATTTGGATCAAATCTCAAAGTGCTACAAAGCAAAAGCAGATGAGCACAATGAGCTGTTAACCAGAATAAAGCAGTAATTCATCAAAAATAATTATAGCATGAATGGATACAATTACAGTACATCTTTGGACTCATCTCTCTACTGGATCAAATAATAATTTAAAAAAATGCAGAATTAATGACTCAATTTGAAGCAAACATGTTTGCCATGAAATATTACAGCTTAAACGAATGATTTAAACAAACTCAATTCAAATAAATGGTAGTAAATACACAATAAATACACTAAATCTATGCATAGACTCAGTTTTAATAGGCGTAGTTTATGTTATATACCCCAACATCCCTTGCTATATTGTTTTGTTATTAGTATAGGATATATTGGGGCGGCTTCCAAATCGGAAGATGGGAAGGTGCCCGGCTCGAGTCCAACCAGGGTCTACATGTCGTGGGGTCGTGGGCCAAGACCCTGAAACCCTAGTTCCCCAGGCGCTTTTAAGGGGCTGCCCACTGCTCCCTCGGAAGATCAGAAGGTGGCCGGTAAAAAGTTCTACCGGGGTCTTCTAGGGGAGGCGCTTCAAGGCGCCTCCCCTAGAAGCGCCAGGGGAGGCCCTAGCTCCCCTTCTAGGGGGCTGCCTGCTGCTCCCTCAAGGATGGGTCAAACAAAGAGAAAGAATGGCTTGTAATGGCTGTATGTGATGGATAAAGGATTTATTTATTTATTTTTCTATTACATTTGCGAGACAAGAGTTGTGTCTATATTATGGATTCATGCTAGGGCAACAATGACCAACCTTCAGTGTAACTTTGAACAAATAAAATTCCAGATATGGTTATTGACTGATACATGCATTTGGTTAGAATGCGCATTCAACAAAAGATGCTTTGGAAAACATACCCCATCCTTCTACCTCAACTTAGAAATGTTGTTGCTATGGAAACAAACAAAAGCTAAAGTTTATTTTTCACATTCCTACAAACTTCACTCATAAAAATCTGCAAAGGAATAAATAGTGTATTTAAAATAATAAAAAAGAAACTTCAACAATAGGCACACATTTATGAATGATAAGAGAAAAATGTCTTCTTTGTAAGTGCTTTATAATTAGGTTATAAATTAGGTTGTAAACACTTGATAAGTCAATAGTTAATGTTTATGAACAGCTGATGAAATAGATCTCAATTATCAATGAGGGTCACTATTTGGCAGTATGAAGTCAGCTGTACAGATAAGTGTGATCATTATTTGGCAAGGATCAATAATGAGTTATGAAGTGTTTGGAACCTATTTACAACTTAATTAGTACACTATGTACAAGTCATTCATAAATCCTTAATAAGGTGAACCTTATTGACTTCCCTTCATCTTCAGCTAAAAAATCTTGTTCAGTGTGGGAACAGCATAAATATGACACACACAAAGGTTATTGCTGAATGACAGAGGGACGGACATACCGACGAAACCATCTCCAATCATTTTCATCAGACTGACCTGAAAAATGATGCTTCTGTTCTAACCACGGAAACTTCAAATTTGTACCATATTCTAAATATCAAAAGGCAGGACTACATAATGTGTGTAATGTAAATAAAGTATAATGTATTCTGTTTGCTGAAGCTAGTATATTTTCTGAGGTATGCTCCGTAGTGATTAGATGGACATACTATAGAGAACAGAGTGTCAAAAAACATATAGTGAAAAAGATTATCTTTCATCTTTTATTAAATGGGCATTTATTAATAACATGTATAAGGCACTTAAATTGACCATAGAATTACAAATTGTTTGGTCAAGCATCTTTTAAACGAACAAAAATACACTTGTGAAATTATTTCATGACGAACTTTTGTATTTCCTGGAAAATAGTAAATATTCATTAGAAAAAATCAACCTTTTAGTAAAGCATGTTTTTAGAAAGAAATTTGACCCTTATTAGACGTTTTGGTCGTATCCAGTTCCATAATTCTTTCCAGTAAGTCCTCTTGTGTTTTAATATACTTTCGCAATAGCCGTGGTTAAAACCCCTTCCTCTGTAGCCAATTTGAGCTCTTGTGGCCCACAGGGCTCGATCATTGGCCCCTTAGTCTTTAGCATTTACATGCTGCTGGATCAGATTACTGCTGGGTTCAATCACATTTTTCAATAAAAAAAAAAGGTAACTCAAAAGGGGCTAAAACAAACAGTTGAGCAGGATATTAAAGTTTTAAAATTATTTGGACTCACTTTTTTCCCACGGACCCCAGAAAAGGCTGTTGCGGTGCTAATGAACATTAAAAAGCACATGAACGTAAACAAATCTTTTATACATTTCCAAAGCCAAGCACAGTAGGTCTGTGTTGTCCTGAAGCTATATTAGCAAATAATCACATCAACATCCGTACATCTTAACTCTTCATCTATTAGGGTTCGTGCCAGTGAGTTATTTTACAGTAAACTGTTGTTCCTATTAAAAATGCATGAGCTTGATTAATATTTGATGAGCTGGCTGTGGTCTCTAGGCCACAAATCACATTTATTGTCAAGTATAATCGTTATCATTGAGAGTGTGCAGCTTTTAACCTTATATAGTCTCTACGACCCAGTCTGGATACCCATTGAGATAAATGTTAAAAGTTAGGAAGGAGAAGGTCAATTTCCAGGTGATGCACTTTATCCATATGTTGGGCCAACTGATCACATGTTCATATTTCATCTTTAGACAGTGCTGTGGATAACAGCTCCCTCATTTCTTCTGTTAGTGCGCAGGTCATGAACTGATCCTTTCAGGTCATGGAAAGAACATGGAATGTTCTCCCAAAAGGTGTGCTGTGGTAACATTAAGATGAGTGTCAGCGCTCTTCTGAGTGAGCAGTAACTTTCCTCTTGTCACTCTCCCATAAACGCCATCTTTTTCAGAAAACCTGACCTGTATTGAGGTGAGGGAGGTCTTTGCGGGACCTTGGGTGTTTTCCTTTGGACTTTAGGTGACATCTTGACTGAGCATTTGCATTTTTATTCTTTTTTTTTGGAGGAATTCTCAAGCTGTAAGCTGCCTCTAATAAAAGACTCAGAGACGTGCTTTAGATGTAAAAGCTCAAATCAAACGCCTGCAATATCTTTGCCTCAAGCAAATTTGCATTCTGATCAAGAAACGTCCTAGTATGTGGGAGGCACTGGCAAACATCCTGGTTTATGAACTGTCTGTAAGCCTCACATGAAGCAGCACATGCAGTGGAGAGGGAGTTGAAGAGACGGAGGATTCCTATTATTGCATTGAGAAGAATTGCAGCCAGGGAGGGAAACAAAACAGATTATGTATTTAAATGTATCACCTCTGCTGACGCCTCAGTGACCACAAGGGTGAGCAGAGTCTCTGCAGCCTTCACTTCTTAACAACATTAGCGTCAGTTTCTGCTTTAGTCAGCGTGGAGCCAGAGGGAAGAGCCTATGGAGAAGTTGGAGAAAACTATAAAAATTGAGCAGCAAGGGAGTCCAGTTGATTTTATTTGACGAGATAGAGGAGCATTTGGTGTAAACCGTGGAGCAAAGATGAACCAAACTGCGTCTGTCTCTCATCAGATTGACTGCCAGCCAGTCAAGGACCTGAAGGTAAGATGAATTTGTTCATGCTGTGGATTCTCTGATCTCCAAATGAGCAGTCCATTACTTAAGCGAAAGTGCTTTACCACAATGTAGAAACTCATTTCTGTAGGAGTAATACATTATAAATCAAAGTAAGATAAGATAAGCTTAGGTAATGATAAGACTTTATCATTTCCAAAGGGAAATGATAAGTTATTATATTATTATAGAAACAATGCATAATATATTAAGCATTGCTTTATAATAAGTATTATTATATCATTGGAAATGGAATTGTGTTCTCTGTGACTATTACGCATGATTTCTTAACATGGCTGTTACATCTGTATCAATGTAAAAGCTGACTATTTGTACTATCTCTATTATTGGCAAATAATTATCTGCAACAAATTATTGCTTTAAATGTTGTAAATGCTGCTGATTATCTTCTACATTAATTTATCTATTTGGCTTTGTAGAAGTCTGGGAACAGTGAGTTATAAAACCTTGACTTTATCCGATCAAAAATTCCAACCTTAACATAAATATAAATAAATGTAGATAACTGAAGGACCTCCTGACATTAAAGAAGTGGATGAATGAAGCGTTTTGCTGAAATGACTTTGAGCCTTTATTCTTTTAAATTTTGCGTGGCTAGAAAAGGAAAAGAAAAAAGAAAACCTCTGACTGCAATGAATTTGAGATGTCTTTAATAAAAAAAAATGTTATAGAAGCCATAGTGAAACCGTTAACATAACCTTCAAGGTCTTTTCACTAGGTCCTTTCACTTAGGCATATTTCCAAGATAAATAAAAATAGCAAAGCTAAAAACTATTTTAAAAAGTGGTGATCAACATAAATTCAGAAATTATAGACCAATTTATCTGCTTTCTCAATTCTCAAAACCTAGAAACTTTTAGAACAACGTCTTGAAAATTCCTTAGAAAAACACAACTTGTTCAGTGATTCAGAGCAAACTTATTGACGAAATATTGACAGCTATTGATAACAAGGAATACATAGTTGGAGTGTTCATAGATTTAAAGAAGGCATTCATATGCCTGAGATTATGTCAGTGTATTGAGAAACACACACAAAACTAACAAAAACTAAAATCTTCAGGCTGCAAAAGAAAGCAATAAGAAATATAACTTCATCAAACTATTATGAATTGACCAAAAAATATTCATTAAACTGAATACCCTAAAATTCTGGGATTTATCTGATCTCAACGTTTCTCTGACGATGTTCAAAGTACAGAATATTTCACTTCCTGGCTGTATTTAGAGGCTGTTCGAAATCAGAGAGTCGCTATGAACTCAGGGGAACAGGTTTGTTTCAAAAAATGAACACGAGAACATATATAAAATACAGATGTATATTAGCTAGAGGTGTAAACCTGTTGTACAGCCTTAACTAAGAAATCAGAACTTGCAGTTCAATTTACAAATCAAAAAAAGAAAGACGGTTAAAGAATATAGAATTGACTGTGGTACTGTGGTAACTGTGGTAGACCTAAAGTACAGTATTGTACATGATGAAAATTATAGAACCTTTACTTCCAATGTGTGTGTATATGAATTTTGTAGATACATTATATATCTGTATGTGTATATAAGTCTATGTATGTATGTGTGCAAGTACATACGTATATATAATGTATATGAAGCATAAGACCACAAGATTTTTTAATTTTTAATTAAATTTTATACTTCAATTTCTTTCTGTTTTTTCAAAGTTTTAAATAGTCTTTGCTTTTGTAAGTTTGGGAAAACATCTAAAATAAAAATTGATGAGTAAAATGCGAAGGTATAATAAGCTATAGCTTCAGCCAACACCTTTCCAGTCCAAAAAACAACAACAAAAAAGACTATTTGAATTTGTATGTGTATGTATATATGTGTCGGTTTGTTTTTTGTTAAGTTACATGAGTGCATATGAGAAGTGGAGGAATATAAATATGATCGTAATAAATCAAATCCTGACAATCTGAAAAGACTCTTCAAGCTGAATTGCCTGAAATGTCCATGTGATCACAGAAGCAGTATCAATCTTTCACAAAGGATAACCTTTCCCTTGCTCTACCAACAATTAATCTCTTCAGTCCTTCTGACCTAGCTTTACATCGAGTGGTTCCATTATGCGCTCTGATAATTTGGTTATTCACACAATGTCTTTCTAAGTTGCAGCTAGGCACTGTATATTTTCGAAAAATGCTTTTCAAAGAGGTATTCCGGTATTTTATTGGGCACAATTTGCAGTGGCGGATTATTCCACGTATTGTGCTGCAATGAGTATTTTTGGCAGCGGTACTGTGGACGTGGGACTGAGTTGAAAATAGCTTACACTGTACATGCTCAGGTTAATTATGTAAAAATGTCTCCCAATATAAAAGAGTCACTGAATGGTGTGTTATTTTTTTTTATAATTTTTTTGACAACAAATGAGCACTGATGAGGCAGCGAGGATGATGTATCAGAGTCGGATACATAATCCTTGGATAGTAGATCACTTTATCATAAAATCTGGTATTTTGGGTTTTGTTGGCAGGAAGGAAAACCTAAATCTTTTGGTTGTAATCAGACTTTAAACTTGATGTTCCGGGAGAAAATTGCGACGTCCACTTTATTATGGTCCGTGGCAAATGCCCTCAACAAATACAACTTTTTTTGAAGGGAAAAATGATTTGCAGTGTAATTGTTGTTTTCATATGGCGTTTGTAAAAAGATTAACAAATGAATCTAGAAAATCTTTGAACACCACAAATCATATCAATAAATCAAATACTGATGTATGTTGCTGTTGCAGGCCTGTCATTGAATTTCAGTGAAATAATTACAGGGACCAACTTCTTTCTTCTTCTTTGTCTTTCGGCCCTGACTTTTCGGGGTTGCTACTGGGGATCATCTGCTTCAGTCCATATTTACTTTAAGTTCCCTGTTTGCTAGCAGTACCAGTGATGGTATTTGTTCAACTGAGCCCCACCAGATCCGATTTGGGAATCGGGTTCTACATGTTGATTTGGTGTAGGTTTTACATTGGATGTCCTTCCTGATGCAACTCTCCCCATTTATCCAGGCTTGGTACCTGCATTTGAAGTACTCAGATTTGTGACCCCGTCGTGACTAGGTTCTTTTGCTGGCCAACCTATCTGTCTAAATAAGTACCTGCCTATCCATATATACTCATCCTCTGCACATGTGCATGATCAGAGTCTTCCAAAAGGCAGATATGTGGCTACAGCTGTTTCTCTCGGATGATACGTGATAATTAGTCATTCAGAAAATCTTAAGCCCAAGGACTCTTCAAGAACATTGTGATAGAACTGAATCTTCCCTAAGCAATAGCAAGAAAATACAGTCATTGGAATCTTTACAGTATGGATGGTCGTGGTGGAGGTGGCTGATGACTCTGCTGAAGCTTATGAGATGATGAAGTTAGTGAATCTGAGAAGTCTGTGTGGTTATGATGAGGTGGAGGGAGCTTAACAGTAGCAGGAGTGAACTACAGAGAGAATCGTATTTAAAAACACAGCAGCATGATGGCTAACAATGAAGGTGTTTCGCTGTGCTATTGAAAGATGTCACCAGATGATCAGAACTACTGATCTCCCACAAGACTATGACAGCAGGAACTTCAGACCTGATATTGGAGGAGTATGACTTATTTCAAGAGTCTACCCATTCAGGAAAGACATGTGAATGGTGAAAAAGTTGTTTTTCACATCAGATGACCTGTGATAATTAACTTTGGAGAAATGATTTGGTGTTTGAAAGCAATTTGTCCTGAGCAGCAGCAAGGTATACAGGAGGAGGAAAACAATGAGCTGCCCTCACAATACAAAACCTCTGAGCTAAAGGTCTTTTCAGCTGACAGACTCAATACAATTCGACTACAAAGGCAATGAGCAGCAACCTCCTGAGCTGAAGCATGAGAGCTGAGTTAGCAAGAGACCATTGTTCTGCTGCTAATCCAGTTACCATGTTGGTGGGCATTCACGGTTTTGAGTTAGTTTTTGATGAGATTTGTGACACGCATCATTTCAGAGTCAGCCTTTTTCAGTTATTCTTTCAGTTTACTCAGACATCATTTGTCACGCAGTGTACAGGTGGGAGACAAGAGCAATTTCCTTCTTAACTGACAAGTTGGACATTTTGGTCATCACAAAGTTGTATATTAGAAACTGTGAGTCAATGTTTCCAAATTTGTGCCCTTTTTGCTACTTCCTGGTGTTTGAAATGTGTCCTATCAACTATGTACAGTCAGTAGAATAAGAGTTTTCTATGTTACTAATGAGGAAAATCTTGTCTGATTATTTGAAGAAAAGGAATTAACTCGAGCAGTCTCAGTTATTTTCCTTAGATACATATGAGTTTATGACAGACAGATCTGTTATACCAGAGACGATCCCGTTAGCTCAGGTGTCTCATCCCAGAATCTTCCCATTCAGATCCAGACAGATCATTATATCCAAACAATGTCCAATCAAAAAGTATTGTTTTCTTGAGGTTGTCATATATGGTCGATGTACACCTGTGGCTGTTATATTGATTGTTTTTTCATGATTGTGGCATTTAAAATAATCAGTTATTCATGCATTTATTATGCTGAGAAAGCTTGATGAGCAAAGTAAAGCTTCCTAATAGCAGCAACGGAGCAGTGGCTGTAGATGCTGCGCATGTTTTTTTGACAGAAAGTCACTGTCAAAATGTATTCTCTATATTAGTGTTTTGAAATAAAAGGGCATTTTTGTGATTTCTTCACATTTTATGGTTGATATCAGAAGTAAAATGTGAAGCAGAGACACGGTGACAGCTGTGAGGGTGAATAAAGTCTCCGACATTAAAGAGATTCATTTTTGCGTGCAGTTTATGCAAAGAAGGTATTTAGCTGCGAGCAGATCCTTCCGACAGGCAGACGAACAGTCAAACTGTAATCCTGTGTGATCCTGGGCCGCTGCAGTCCCACAGGAGTCCGATTGGAATAATTCAGCAGCTTCCATAAATTATGCAAATAAAAAGCTGTAACGCACTTCTAAAGGATGAGTTACTTTTTCAAGTACCAGCACCGGAACATGAAACCCAATGTTTTTGGTGTTGTCTACTGAGAAGCAACCATTTTTTTTTTTTGGTCATTTGACCAATTATGATTCTTATTTATTCATGAATATTTGAAGAAAAACAAATCCTAATCCCCAAATTTACTCCAAAAAGGTTAAAGGCTTGCTTTGAAATGTGCATGGATGCTTCAACGCTTTCCATTTGCATTCCTCAGCGGTTTTTATTTTGTCATAAATCAAAGCTCAGTAATCCACCGTCGCGTGTTTCACAAATAAACCGTTGCCTCTTGAGGGGGAGAAGCTGTACGTGAGAATTTACCCACCTCAAAGCTGCTGACGCTGATGTAGAGATACAGATTTTCCTTCTAGTGAGGATTTGTTGGTGTGAATTCAAGCCTTCCCCTGATATTAGGAATAAACAGTAAAGCTGAGTGAGCTTTCATATAGCTTTATTTTTATACAAAGGTATGTATAAAAGCAGCATTTTCTGTTTTAGTTTAATAACCCATACTTTACTGATTCTGAAAAAAAAAAAGATCCACTCAAGGTGAATTGTTTTCTCATGGACTGCTTTTATTTATAGTGCAACTATAGCCTCTTTCACACTGTAAAGCAAAGTAACCCACTAACGCTTGCTAGATGGACGTTTGTACGTGTTTACACCTTGAATGAAATGCACTCTTCTGCTTTACCGAGGAGCAGAGGTGTATGAATGCTATCTAATGCTAATGTAATGTCAAACGAAAGCACAAGATATTTACAAAGAATTTAAAAAACATTCAAAAACCCTAAATTATGGATTATTATACGCTTTTTCATCATTAATGAAATTTTTAAATACAATCTGAATTTATAAAATAAATTGGAGGTGCCAGAATATTTAGCTTTTTGTATAAAGAGCTTTGCATGACAAAGAATAAAATTACGATATATCTCATGATCTTTGTCTTACATAATTATAGGATATTCTAATATCCTTGGAGATAGTGGGAATGAACTATTTTTGCTTAACCATAAATTAAAACCAAAAAGATTGTACAGCACCACATGAGAAGAACAATTGATCAGTGGATTCCTAATAATTCTTGAGAGGGTAGATATTCCTTTATTTTGATTTGTATTTCTTCTGTCATTGGGAGTACTGGAAATTTTAGACAGACAGGAATAGTCTGTATAATGTAGTAAAAAGCAAATGCTATTTTGTCTTCTAATCATGCTCTTTCAGATGTATTTTCCTCGATGCGTTGTGTATGAAATACACTACTAAAAATACTTTTTCATGAAACCGTCTGGGGGCACCAAATCTATGCAAAGGCTACTGCAATAAATATGTTCAATATCAGAATCAGAATCAGAATGTTTTTATTGTCATCGCATGTGCCACACACAACAAAATTACGGCGTCTCTCCATTTAAAAGAACTACAAACATTAATTTATAAGAAAATATACAATTTTAACATCAATTTACAGTTTTTAATGAAAATGAAAAATTTAATGGAAAGATCTGGAACATATCCAGGACTTCAGTGAAAAATAACATAAAGTTTATCCCATAAGAGCTGAATGCAGCGATGACCAAGGAAGTCTCAAAGCAAAGGAAAGAGTTGTTGAGCAAAATGCCTCACAAATGGATTAAATCCAGAACTTTGGTGGGTTTACATTCAACACTGAGTTCCGCCATACTGGACCATCTATTCTCCATCATAGTAGGCCACAAATAATTCTTTAATACCCTTAGAGTTAAAAAAGATTCTCCCCATGATGCACTGCTAACTGGTATCATTAAGCTACTTTGTAGAACTTTTACAGCTCCTAGAACATCTGGAGATGGTACAAAACGATGAAAAGTCCATTAGAGATCTAGTAGTCCCTTTTTCATTCTCCTGTAGCTGTCTGTCCAGAATTCTCCTCACCTGGTTTTCATGTTTAAGATCTTCAAACACTTGATTCTTAAAGCATTGGCCAACAGAACAAGAACCTCCGAACCTCCTCCTCCCTAAAAACTATTGATTGAATGATAAAGAGCCTTTACAAATTTCATTTCTCTGTGAGGCTCTCCCTCTTTTGTTGGTTCTCTTTGATAAAGAACAACTGATGATGTCATATTTCCTCTTTACAAGAGAGCTCTACAAGATGTTATAACAGGATTTTTTATTTAATAGTCATCATAATATTGTACAACCTAGCAATTCTATGATTAATATGATTATTAGTTTTCTATTCTATTTACTTATTTTTCATGTTATTTCTACCTCATTCATTCATAAATACCTGTTGCAGGGACAGCTAATGATTTCTGAAGCCAGGCTACACTATATCACTTGATGCTGCCTCCTTATCTTGTTTGGAAAGTTGTAAAGTCTGCGTTTGTCTTGGATTCGCTTCGGCAGTTTATGAGCCTTTACTGAGTCGAAAGCAATCATGGTTTATCAACTAATGTGCAAATGGGATACGTCTATACTCATCTAGCCTTACACTTTTGTCATCATCGTACATGTACAAACAGTTTAACCAGAAGATTTTACATTTTAATCCTTCACCATTTGGTCTGCCAAGACCTGGACTCATCCTGCCGTTCCTTCAACAGTGACAGTGGCCATGAAGCGTCCTGCAGAACCGGATGCTCGAGCAAAGCTTGTTGCTGATAGTCAAATGTGCAGAGCAGGGGTACTCAAATACAAATGTCAAAGGTCCACAAAACATTTTTTCAACGAGTCAAAGGTCCATTTATTATAGTCGGTCAAGCCATAATACTTTTATATTCAAAGCAAAATGTCCTTTTCATTCAAAACAACATAAATACATACTAAAATAAAATAAAATAAAATAAAATGCCATTTCCATTTTGACATCAATTCAAATGAATACAAAACCCTCCATAAAATGCTTTGGTAAACAAATATATCAAGATCTCAGGAATAAAAGTGCATGAAAAACTATTTTACATTTTTTCAATCACTGCTGCTTAATGAGAGAAAATGCATCTTGTGCTAAACCAACACCCACGCTACTCTGAGTGAGCACTCTGCTGCTTTTTTGTTGTTGTGTTGGTAACCGAGTAACAGCCTATCAGCGCATCGTTGGCATGGAGATGACAGCCCATTTACACGTGCTGACCAAACATGGGACACTTTTCTCCTCTCGGAATTAAACCTTTTCTGAAATGCAATGTCGGTGGCCTGTTTACATGACTTGTGATCTTTTCCGACCCGGTGTTTACATGCATCGACTCACCTAATCGGAAACACTTTCATACATGGGCAGACGATCCACTCACCCGTTCATAAGCTGGCGATAATGCTTCGATGAGTTGGGTGCTGACCGCCAACAAGCGCCCAGAAGAAGAATATGACAAAGAGGACGTGCGCGGAAGTGACTTTCCACCAAACATGTTGATATATTTCAAAGTTGCAATGAATAAATCAACCTTCCGATGCAGACCGGTACTTTTTTGAAGTTCTAGTATTTAGAATACGTCGCTTAAAAAACTCCACGGAGCATTACGTCACGACGCTGGGCATGCGCAGATACAATTCAAACAGAAAACTTACTATCTGAAAGGCTTTACGAAAGGATTCAGACTACATCCTTGTAAAGGAATGAAATCTAATTCGGAAAGGTTCTTTCCATACGGAAAGAGTTTTTTACATTCAGCATTTTCTTTGTGATTAGACGTCTTTTCTGAATCTAATCAGAATTAGGCTGTCCATGTTAGTTGTATATTTAAAGTTACTTAATGGTCTGTTTACATGGGCTTGATGACGTCCCTGAGTTATATCTGTGGTGAACTCAGTATTTGAGCTCGATAGTGGACGCTAAATACAAGCCAGATTTTTTTGGTTAACTGAATACATCTTTTTCACTGTATGTTTCTTTTTTCTTTTTAAACAATTGGTGATACATCCTCTATTTTGACAAAGCTGTTCCCTGATTTTTCACAATTTAGTTATTTCTAGTTACGTCTGTTGAAGGGCTACTGTATATCGAGTGGAGTCTTTTTCACACCATCCCACTCCCTGAGTTGGTTCTGTGATTTTCAAAATCCGATCTTGGCTGAAATATGTGATGAAGAAACTGCAGGCTTGTTGATCACCTGTTTTGGAGCAGCCTTTACATGAAGTACGAGGCCATGAAGGCAGTTTCACTGTGGGCCCGACTAACTGTCCAGGTTGTAGGATGTAATTTTTAACAGTTTAGACCGAGGCTGATTTTATAAACGTTTTATGCATCTTAAGTGGTTATCTTTTGAAGCTCGGCAACTTAACACAGAATGAAATGTTGTAAATAAATGCATTTTTATGATGTTACAGATAAACGCTGGAAGAGAACCTCCCACCTCCCCCCTTATGTTCACATGCTGCTATGTTCATGCTGGTTGTTGCTAAGTAACTATAGATATTTGAACCATTTACATTTAGTGACTACACAAGTGGAGATGCTATGTACTGGGTCAGAACTGTGGGGGTGTAGTTCACAGTGAGTCAGCCATGGACGCTCTAAATGTCCCTGAAAATGACATCTTGTGAAAATGTTTCTTCTCATTTTTGAAGTTAGTGTTGCGACGGCAGGGAACTGTTAAAAACCTTTTGCACATTTTTTGTGCGTGTCATTGCACCATGGACTTGTGTAAAAACATCTAAAGCTGTTATGTCTCATATTGAACTCAAATATGAATAACAGCATAGAGAAAAGGCAATAACCTTTTATTTGTGTGGGAATTACAGTGCTTTGCATTGTTCATCGGCTGAAATGCACTTGAGAAAGACACCCAATCAGTGCTTCGCTCAAGGTCACATTACTTTTGCTCTCAGTATTCCGTTTTTCTACTTTCGAGATTATTATTGCAATTTTCTGAATAGAGTTATATAAGAAGCAACATGAAATTAAAAAAAAGGTTCATATATTTATTTGTTTTTTTGGTTGTTTTTTTTTAGATTGCTCTCTTTGGTATTTCTTGTTATACCAGATTTGATACCAGGCATAGTTCTAAACAAGGCTTACCTTACATTGTTCATATTAAAATGTTTCCATCCAAGATCAAACACAGTTTCATTAGCATTTCCTGAAAATCAGCAAAATTAATTTGAGTTTCTTCTTCTTTTGGGTTTATACCTCTATTTTATTACACCCTATGTAAGATTATACTGTACATAACAAATATTCTACACTCAAAAAATGTAATTACAAGTAAAATGTCCATGCACTTGGATTACATAATTCTTACATACTTTTATTGTTTTCATAACAACAGATTGATGCTTATTCTATGATCTGTCTGTCTGTCTGTCTGTCTGTCTGTCTGTCTGTCTGTCTGTCTGTCTGTCTGTCTGTCTGTCTGTCTGTCTGTCTGTCTATCTATCTATCTATCTATCTCTCTATCTCTCTATCTCTCTATCTATCAATCAGCACCTATTAGTTAAGTTTGGACCTTCGTCCATTCAACATCCATTCGTTGTACAACCACACTGACACATAAATGAAGACACATAATTATTGATTCTTTTGTTCGGTTTGCACTTATTTTATTTTATTTCGCATCTATCTAAAATGCATCTGGATTTGTGTCATGATTCTTAATTATAAATGTACTAAGTTGTGTTTGTTTGTGTAGTTAATCAGTGTGTTAATATTAAATTTTACTCCGTCATGTATGCATTGCTTTGATCAGCTACCTTAAATACTCCTTCATTCCTACTTTATGAGCTCAGTTGTTCTTTGTTAGATAATTTGCTCATAGTGAGTTCCATTTTGTAAATTCCTTTGCTAAAATTTACTGTTGCAAAATCCTGACTTTACAGTATCTTAACTGCCGTTGATTTCCTTAACATTATATTACTGCCTTCTTACGGCTGGAGTCAACAGTTCTTTGTCAGAGGCTTGTCATCCGTCTTAGAAGTTTACAGTCTTGGGTCAGGTCCGTACACCTGCCCTTTTAATCTGCTTCCATCAAATCATCCTCGAGGACAAAATGTTCACTTCCTGTCTAAAATGTCCAAACCCACCAAAGACTGAAAGAGATAATAAATGTTATTCTGGCATCACATGCCGGTGGTTATGGCTGATAGGTGTATGTCAAATGTACAATTCATTATATTTAATATTTAAGGACGGTTTCTCCTGCTGTATAGCTTTCAGCAATATTCACACATGCCCAACGAACTGCTAATAATAATACGACTAATAAAAGCTAATCATTCCTATATCAGAACTAACTGTCTAAAATTGAGTTAAATGCAAATTCCTGTTGCAATATCACTTTCCTGGTTTTATAATATTGCACTCCTACATAATACATGCACAAGGGGGGGGGGGAATCACATTTGAAAGATGCATTTATTCTAAATCTGTAGGTCTGGAGGCCCCTGAGGACCTTTTGTATTCATTGAAAGACTCAACATACAAATTAATTTGAATGAATGCAGATCACTCTTTTCTCACTTGAGGGCAGTCCGACACAAAATCTCCACAGCTGCCGCAGCTTGAGGATGAATTCCTACATAAATGATTCGGGAAAAAAAACATGTAGCAGGAAATTGGAACTAGAAAAGCTGTGGAAATATGGAGTTTTTCTTCTCAAAAATGCATATTTTCTAAACATTTTATGTTACATCATTTGATTTTATTAATATTTAATGTTACAGATCATTTCAAAAGGCATACACAAATGTAAGACTGGTATTTATAATCCTAGTTTATTCACCTGCAGCAGTATATAAAAATAACATTTAATTAGAAAAAAACTAGGCGTTAATGATGGACCTTTGTTTGCTTTCCCACCACATTCCCCGTAATGACCTTATTTGAGGAAATCTCTTGAAAGCAGCAAGCTTTGTTTCATGTGTTTTTTTACTTGTTTGAGGTGTTCTTGCTCTTGCTTCTTGCTCCGTGTTCTTCAATGTGCATTATTTGGATTGTGTTATTCACTCTGGGGCTCATAAGGACTCGTCTCAGGTTAGCCTGCTCTAAAATATAATTTCCCTAGTCAAGGTCTCACTGCTGTGGAAGCAGCCACCCAGAAGCAAAAGAATATGCTACTCTATTCTTCCTCATTCTGCTACAGCTGCTGCGCTGGAACATATTACTATAACATACCTCCAGGTATGCATTATACAAAGATAATGCAAGAATAAATTTAAAGGAAAACTTGCTGTACTGAAGCTGCCTAAGCCTTTTGCTAACAATGGAGAATATTAGCAACTTCTGTTATGGTCCTATAAAAAGGCTTTCATTACAGCTGGTTCTTAGCAGTATGTCTACAGTTTACAAAATAAACTGTTTTCCGTGCAGGATGAACAAAAAAAAGAATTAGTGTGAAACAAAAACAAACAACAATCATTTTACTCCTACTCAGACACTTAATTTTTTTTTCTTACAACAATTAGCTGTAATTAGCCTACAGCAATAGCCCAGTTAGCATTCTTCAGCAGGTACCTTCAGTTGGTACCATATTTATCTCCTGAACTCAAACTTAGGCTCGTGTTATGCCTTCACTTCTTACTGTCCCTTCTTAAAAAATGTTCACACTTTTATTCGAAATCCTCTATTTTTAACATTCTTCCAAATAAAAAGTCCATCTAGAAATTGGAACTGACAGAACTCTTTTTAACTAAGCCCAAGAGGAGAGAGCCCATCATTCATGTTTAAGCCTGCAGACTTCTGTATCTATGAGAATTGATTTTAAGTCATTTTAGATATCTCCAATGCTCTTCATGGTATAGGACCATCAAATGTCGGTAACCCATAATGCCTCATTAACCACAAACATGGTAAATGGACTGTATTTATAGTACATCCATGTAGTCTTGATTTATAGTGTACATGCAGACTTGATAACCATTCACAAAGTCAATCACACGCCATGACCTCCTGGTGGGTGAAGTATGAAGTAAGGCCTTAAGTATGGTGAAGTAAGGCCTCCTGATCCTCATCCTCCTTCCTCTCACTAATACCCCCCATGATTGCAGCATCATATGAGCACTTCCAGAATTGATATGTCTGCCATACATGTATATCTGAAATCAGAGTTTTAGAGGGCAAAGAGGAATGGGGTTGAAACCAGTCCCCTACCACCAGTGCTGCTTGCAGGTCTGTTGGGTCATCAGAGCGATAGTTAGGTGAGAAGGGGAGGAGAAAGAGAGAGTGGGCTGAAAAATCATTCATTGTTTGTAACTGATTATCCATTTCAGGGGGACTGGAGCCTATCCTATATGAGATTGGACGAGAGGCAGGGTAGATTTATTCTCAATGTTAATGATACCGGCAAAGCGGTTTGTCTGTAATCTGTATTCATGTTACACGTACTCATGCACGATTTCAGAGAGATTATGGATGAGATGGGCGAAATGGTGCAGTACCACCCGTAACCATCTCTGGCAATATAGCTCAAATCAAAGAATGAAGCAGAAAATGTCTTCAAACATGACTAAGAAGAAAATATTGAAACACCAAAAGAAACTTACTGTCCAGATGTTGCAATGTATTAAATGATCTCACAGACTGCCACTGAGTTGTAGCCTTCAAGTTTTGCAGTCCATGTCCACCATATTATGTTGTTAAACACGTTTGCCTCAATGCCAACCTAAAGGACGCTACAACATTTTAAATAGGCACATCTATTAACAGACATGAAAGGTGTAAAATTGAGGCTTAAGACATCGCCTATGTACCTAATGTTCTAGCTGGTAAGTGTGGAGGCAAAGAAAGAACAAGCAGATGTTCAGTTAATTATTAGGCTAGGTGGTCACAGCTGATCCAGTATGCAGCCAAATTAAGCACAGAGAGAAAAGGGGGTGTGGTGGGGGGGTAGCGAATGGCAGAGCAGCTTTGCCTGTAACATCTCTGACTAATAGACGCTTCTCTCCTAATCAGTAATGAACCCTCTGATCCATGGCTTCTCTCTAGGTGGTGATATGGGAGAGTTGAAAGAGAACAGAAAGAATGTGTGTATGTGTGTGTGTGTGTGTGTGTGTGAGAGTAAACTGTAAAGTCATTCATTAAATCTGTCTCAATCGTTAAACTCCTCTTACCAAGTGCCATGCCAAGTTTTTAAAACACCTATACAGTGCAGTATTATTATATACTGAAGTCTATAATATTATGCTGAAAAAGTAATGGACGCCTCCCAATGCTTCTCTATTTGCATGCATCTCCTACTAAACTGTGTTGGTTCTTCTCTCAAAAATTCAAATCAAACTGCATATTTAACCTGAGCATAAACACAAAATACAAGTTTTAATTGTTTATTTTGTTTAAAGCTAAAGCGATGATGCAGTACCTAAATCACCAGCATGAAAAATAGTTCAGCCTCCCAGCTTAAAATGCTGCTGATCAACCTTTAGCAGCAAAAACTGCAACCTAACACTTCAGACTAACTGAAGACAGGCTCTAACAATGCCGTGGTGGCTCAGCTCTGTATTTTTTGCAGAACTGCTTAAGTGCAGCCTCACTGAAGGGATTGTGAACACAAAATGCTCTTTTCATGTCCCACAAGAGCATCTCAATGGGCTTGGTTACCAGACTTTGATGAAGCCAGTCCAAAACTTTACTGTTTCTCAGTCATTCAGAGTTAGACTTTTTCTTCACTGCTCGCTCATATTTTTGATCTGTGTCTTTCAAATAGCGGGAACATGAACACATTAATTGAGATGAGAGACACCTGCAGTTCCTCGGCTGTTTTCTTTGGATCTTTTGTGACTTCCTAAAAGAGCGTTCAATTTGTGTTCTTTTTGGAAGGCTCTCCATTTGCAGATAATGTGTGTCACTGTGGATCACTGGAGTCCCAGAGCTCTAGAAATAACTTATGAAACCTCCCTGGAGTGATGGATCTCAATCACCTTTGTAATTTCTTTGGATTTTGGATAGTGTGCTACTGGAGACCAAGGATCCTACTTTCTGCTTCTAAAAAATGGTCTATGGAGGCGATGATGTGTTTGAACAGGTCTGGTAGTGATCAGGTGCTTCATTTATTAATCTATGAATAGCGCGCACCATCAGGGCCTGCAGCCTTTCCTGCATGCAGACTCCAAAGCACCCCTCTCACCCCATCGGTCGTCAGAAGGATAGTTGGGTCAGGAGGATAGGACTGAGTGAGAGGGGGCTGGAAATTCATTCAGTGTTTATATCTGCTTTCCTGATCAGGGTCATGGGGGCTGGAGCCTATTGCTGCTGACATTAGGCAGGAAGGGTAGATTTATGCTCGGTTTTCGAGATATGGGCAGAGACATTTGTCCTCCCCTTGTACATCTTCATTTCAATGTATTCAGGCCCACTTTCGGAGAGTAATTGATTTGGGCGAGATGGAAAATAATGGTGCTGTACCAACGGAAACCATGGGTGGCAGCTGTACTGTTTGGTCTTGGGTAGGATTAAGGTTAGACTAGGTTACAATTAAGGTTTGGGTTTTATATACTTCATTATATATGCAAATCAGTAGTTTGCCGGCCTAGTGGTATATGTAGTAGTCTTTAGAATCAAAGGTTGTCGGTTTCGAGTCTCAATTGCATAGAGCAAGAGCATGTCCCCGTACAGAAAATATGAAATCTATTATGGATTTACTGTACTGTATAGTTAGTTTATAGTAAATATACTTTGTTATCCATAGTAGTTAGGGTTAGAGCGACAACTAAGCATGTGGTTAGGGTTATGGTTGGGCTAGGGTTACAATTAGGGTTAGTGTTGGGGTTATATATACAGTGGTACCTCCGTTTACGAATGCCCTGCTTTAAGAGTATTTTAATTTAAACGTGACTCGCTTTACGAGCGGTGATTAAATTTAAGAGCGTTTTTTTTTGCTCGGTTCACGGATACGAACGAGTACCTGTATTTCCAAAGAAACTTGTTTGGTATACGAGTGATCTGCTTTGTTTATAAGCATCCTGTTTGATCAAGTGGAAGACGCGAGAGTGGGCCTGAGAGTAGTATCCTCATACACTCACAGAGTAGTATCCTCATACACTCACAGAGTAGTATCCTCATACACTCACAGAGTAGTATCCTCACACACTCACAGAGTAGTATCCTCACACACTCACAGAGTAGTATCCTCATACACTCACAGAGTAGTATCCTCATACACTCACAGAGTAGTATCCTCACACACTCACAGAGTAGAATCCTCACACACTCACAGAGTAGTATCCTCACACACTCACAGAGTAGTATCCTCACACACTCACAGAGTAGTATCCTCACACACTCACAGAGTAGTATCCTCACACACTCACAGAGTAGTATCCTCACACACTCACAGAGTAGTATCCTCACACACTCACAGAGTAGTATCCTCACACACTCACAGAGTAGTATCCTCACACACTCACAGAGTAGTATCCTCATACACTCACAGAGTAGTATCCTCATACACTCACAGAGTAGTATCCTCATACACTCACAGAGTAGTATCCTCACACACTCACAGAGTAGTATCCTCACACACTCACAGAGTAGTATCCTCACACACTCACAGAGTAGTATCCTCACACACTCACAGAGTAGTATCCTCATACACTCACAGAGTAGTATCCTCACACACTCACAGAGTAGTATCCTCACACACTCACAGAGTAGTATCCTCATACACTCACAGAGTAGTATCCTCATACACTCAAAGAGTAGTATCCTCACACACTCACAGAGTAGTATCCTCGTACACTCACAGAGTAGTATCCGCACGCTTGTATCTGCTTACGTTTGGAAGTAATCAAATGAAATAAAGTTAAGTGAGCCAGATTCTGCCGGGTTTTATAAAATTTATCAATGCTATTTGTTAGTAAAATTACTTTTACTCTGTATAAAATAACATTGAAAATGATTTTTATATTAATATTTTTGGGATATGGAACGAAATAATGGGATTTCCATTCATTTGAATGAAGAAATTAGTTTTGGTTTACGAGTTTTTTGGTTTGCGAGCAAGGTCTCGGAACGAATTAAGCTCGTAAACGGAAGTACCACTGTACTCTTAAAGCAAGGCATCCGTAAACGTAGGTACCATTCAACTATATTAGCATGCAAATAGGATTAGGTTTAAAATTAGCGTTAGGGTTGGGCTAGGGTAAGCGTTAGGGTCACAATTAAGGCTGAGGTTTATTAGCTAATTAGCATTGTGATGGCCTGGTGGTATACTTAGCAGCCTTTGAAACAAAAAGTTGTTGGTTCCAACCAGTTTCAAGAAGAGCATGCCCCCCAAAAATAATTAAGAACAGACCTTATTATATGTATGTATACATATATATATTATTAAACCTAGATATAATGAGGCCCCATGTCTGTGTGTGTTTGTCCACATGCAGTTTGTTGTAATTACAGTTTGGTAATTTTTGGGGGATTTCTTTCAAAGGGGGGCAAATGATTTTTATGATTACTTGAGGAGGTGACAGACAGTTTAGTATTCCATACACACAAATATAGATGAATTTAGGAGTGGGTTAATACTTTTTCTCAGCACTACATTTGCTATAAATGCAGCCTGTAGGGCTCCAGCTTACTTCTACTGTGCAGGTGTGATAGTGGCATCAATCTTCTCACTGTTGTCAAGAAAAATAATTAGTGCATTTAAGTCCTGCGGTCTAAACTTTTGATTAGTTCTTGTATTTTTTCTCCAAATTTCCCCAAGATGTTGCACAGAGAACAGCACTGTGACTAATGCTAAGGCAAACTAATTATAGAGGGTTGGCTGGCTGTGCTCTCAGTTTCGGCAATTTCTGTAAATAAACGAGTCTTCATAGGCCTTTCATTGAAGACGTTAATTCAGACAGTGTCACACTCTGACATTAAGTAAACCTCAGCCAAACTTATGTTTCTTCTCCAGTGCAACACATCTTATTTTCATTTTATTCTGTGTAGAAGCAGTTTTAGTTGACTTTAAACTCCTGCCATGCATCAGAGTTGATGCCACTGTTTGAATCCCTCCCTCTGGCTTACATTCCTCTCCTGCTGACGACTTGATTTATAGATGTGAAAATAGACAGTTTATTAATCTTACCGTGAAATATAACATCTTTGAAATACAGGCTTGGCTTTGGTACGTTTTCTACTCGTTAAGGAATAATTCACTATTAAAGATCTTCTGTTTCTGAATCAGGCTGGTGCATTTCAGTGCCATAAACATTCATTTTTATTTAATTTTATTTCCTCACTTATACAATAATTATTTGTGCATATGAGGCAGCTCAATATGCTTATTTTCAAACTTGAAAATATTAAGATGAACATGAGACTTACCAGAACCATGCTAAGTAGGGGTCACAGGTCAGTTTTAAATAATGCAGTGTAACATGAAGACAATTGAACTGGAGGGGCCATCAGTAGAGTGATCAAGCAAAGTACTTAATATAGTATAGTATAATAACTTACTTTTATTATGCCTACACTGTCATCCTCAACAGACAGGGTATGTCCCTGACCCCCTGCATTGCTGATTGAACTCCTGAAAAAACTTCCTCCTAGTGAGTAAAATATGTATGAGAGTAAAATATATATTAATAGTTTTACCCCTAGTGAGTAAAATATGAACCATTTGAGTTAAAAAAACAAAAAAAAACGTGTATAAATATACAAATACCAACTAGATTTCCATGAATTGATTCATATGCACATAATTTGGACTAAATTGGACAAACGGTTCAGAAATTTTATCCCCAAAAACAATTGGAGATAAGGCTCTCCCTACGGTTAGAAATATAAAGGAAATATTTGCCAAAATCAATCCAATTCTTCCTCGTACTAGCATCTTTGTGGGTTTGAAATCTGAAAATGATCGATGAAACGGTTTTCAAGTTATCCAGTTAAAACCGTTGATCTATGGCAGACGCGACAGACATGTTGGTGATGATAATTCTATAAAAGCCCCAACTTTTTGGAGATTTATTAAACCTTAATCCAAAGTCAAACAAAACACCTGTTCCAAAATGTCAATCCTAGCTCAATCGAGTTTAAAAAAGGAATTAAATCATGGATCTACATTTTTATTTGGATCTACTCAAAAATACAATGTTTTCTTTTAGCAGAAAAGCCCAAAAAGCCTTATCTTATAAAAATCCCAAAAAAGTGGTACGAACTTGGTCCAGACTGTCATCCCATGCATCAAGGGTATATCCCGGAAAATCCCTCGATCCCCTGCATGTACTGGCAATCCCCCTTATCCCTCTGTACTGACAAATTAAATATGACGTAATGTCTGAAAACAGTGTTAGTAAAATATGATATAAACAAGATAAATATCTTCCATTATATCCTTCGTATTTCGAGGATGTCATGGAACTATAACATATTGTTCTGGTCCTTGAGTGAGTCCTTGCAACCCAAAAACAAAAAGTTCTTTGTGAGTCTTTACCAATATTAAATGGGTTCCATCTTCCTGTATATTCAACCCTTCTTTCAAGTTCATCAAATCTATCAAATAATTGATGTGTGATAGAGGGAGATGTTTTGCACCCTTATTTAAATAAATCCTCCACTTTTTTGCTATCAACTTCAAAATACAAGCAATTGCTCAACTTGAATCCATGACATTTTAACCTACAAATCAAGATAGAAATCTTGTTTAGTTGTGGTATAATCACCAAAACACAGCAAGATTTGAAGGATTTCTATCTTAACAAGATGCTGAAAGAAATCCCTCGTGCTTCATGCTTTTATTTTTAGCCGTCTGACTATATGAATGCTGTTTTCACAGGTTAGTTGAAAAAGCATTCGCCAGACAGCTGCAGCACATCCAGATTTGTTCCTGCTGGAATCCTCAAAAACACAAGCAATACATTGCACCCGTCCTGAAATACTGCAGTAGCTTCCTGTGAGTCAAAGCACAGTTTTTAAAATCTCACTGCAGTTCTATAAAGCACTAAATACATCTCTGATCCTCCACCAAGCAAGTTTAGGCAGCTATCATTGGATTTTTTCCTTATTTCCTGTTATATTTTTGGAAGTATAGATCTATGTCATCTATCTAAGCGTATGTTATGTCCTCATCTATTCCCCTCTCCTTTTGTCTGATTGTATGGGTGTTTGTATGGCCATGGCTCCACTCGCATGACTCCTTGGGTGTCTCCTGTGTGACTGTTGAGTGTTTCATATGTCTTGAGTCATCATCTGTTCTCCATTTATCTATGCCACCCATGTATTCAAAACTATACATTCTATGTATAATTTTGTCAGTTTATTGTTGTCACCCATAAGATCTCTCGGGTCTTTCTTCTTCATGTGCCTACTTTCAGTTTTGGTTTTGTTTCTGTTTTTTTTTTCCTGCTTTAAATTTTTTGGATTGTTTTTTCCAAATTTTGTATTTTACTTGCCCACACACTTTTTTTTTTACTTCCGCTGTTTTTGTCATTTATTAAGATTGCTTTACTATATCACTTAACTGCACTCCTGCCTCCTGTTGTGAGTATTTTGGAAGAGTGGATTTTAGATTTTATGCTCTTCACCTGTGCAAGAAGCTTCCTGGGGTCTTCAAATGCTGTCCTGTCATTTAAATGTGGGTTCAAAACATTATTATTTGAAGTGTCATAATGTCTTTTTATCGTCATGTTTTTTGCGTCATTTTCTTGTTCTTGCCCCTGTTCTTGTTACAGTTTTATGCTTCTGTTCTTGTTTTTATTGTCTTCTGTTTGAGGGATTTGTTGAAAATAGGTCCCTTTTGCAACCTGGACTCTTTCAAATTAACTGTTTTAGTGCATCTGAAACACCTTGACATACTTTTGCTGTTTTAATGTCTTTGACATGTTTATTTATGTTTCAACTTTGCTGTTTTTAAAATAAGTTCTTAACGACTTTGTCTGTAAAGAACTTTGCATTTCACTGCATTGGAACCGTACGATCTAAATAAACTTGTATTGTCTTTTTATATTTTTTCATCATAGAGTATCCATGTGTTAACAATTGCACTTGAGCGCTCAAAGTCATAGAAGACTGAGGTTTAAAAGAATCCAAAATGACCTAATTTCCATGTTCGGTTATGGCCGGCTGTGAACATAATGATAGAGTTTAATCAAGGGAGACTAACAAAAGATGTCTACGTTAACAGTTGTGAGGAGATGATTAAGAAGGTCAAGTCTTTGGCGCCCAGACTTGCGGGACGTTTTAGGTAATGGAGAACAATTTGTCTTGGATGGCAGCATAAAACTGCCCCCGAGTCTGGCGCTGGTAGAAGAACACCTGAGACTTGGATCTCTGGGCTGAGGATCTTGAGGATCAGCCAGATGGCGGTGGAGGGGAGGCGGAGGCGGAGGGTGTTTCACGATGGTGGCATGAGAAATTACAACCATTTTCAAGTGGCCCAGTTGATGAGCTGGATGATGATAATCCAAATATTTGGATTTGGTCCACCTTCAATTTAATTGTGTTGGTCCTACTAATTTTGCCGCAATAAATTTATCATACAAAATAGAGTTCACCAACCCAAATGAATTAAGTTGGCCAAACAGAACTGCTGCATACTAAAAGTAATCCTTTTAATTATGTGGAAATACTTCTTGATAGTATCATTACAACCATCTTGATTGGATCTGGTAAGAATTAGGTTGTTTCATTTCATGCAAGTCCTACATGATGTAATCACATTTATCTTGAAATTCTTAAAAAATTTCAAAAAAATGTCTTCTGCTTTCAGGTGAAATTTAGCAGCCATTTTTCTTTCTTGAGTGTGGGGTTAATGGCCCCAATAGTTTGAATTTCAGTGGGTCATCACTGTTATCAGAAGAAGGTTCTAGGTTGGAATCCACCTGGGAACCTATGTGAATTTAGCATGTGCTTCCCAGATTTACGTGGGGTTCCTTTAAATTCTCTGGCTTCCTCCCATAGTCCAAAAACATGCAGTATAGGTGAATTGGGGACCCTTAATCTGTCCTAGTGAACGGTTCTTTCTCTCTGTATATTAGCCTGTGATGAACAGGTGAATTGTTGAAGGTGTACCCTTTCTAAAACCCAATGTTAGGTTGAATCGGCTCCAGTCCCGCCCCCTCTCAAGCCTGAACAAGACAATTATAGTCACAGAAAATAGGATGGATGGATGTTTGGAGTGGAATATAAAATCAAATATGAAAAAAAGCCCAACTCCTGTCAAATAAAGGCAATTGTATAGTTAAACAGAAAAAAATGTTTCCTGACATTCTTTTTCAAACCCACTTCAGTGGAATGGACTTCAGAGTCACCACGCTGCAGATTCCCCCTGACACAGAATTAAGATAGTCAGACTAATGATGGCAAGTGAATGTAGGTTGACTGATTTTACTCAAAGAATGGCACCATTTTAAGTAGTAAAATCAGAACAGAGTGGTTTTGTGAGTTTGTGTGCGTGCGTGTGTATGTGTGTGTCAGTGTGTGTGTTTGTGTGAGAGTGTGTGTGTGTGTGGGTGTGTGTGTATGTGTGTGTGTGTCAGACTTGTGTTTACTCTGAATAGAAAAGCCAGTCAGCCAGACACGCTGATGGCAGGAGCAGGAGAGGAGGCTTTTACTTGCTTATTGGAGTTTTATACTTCAATGAGTTGCAGAATGAAAGCGCGTCTTACCGGACAACATTTCCTCACTCTTGCAGTTGAAACTAAACCTGTTGCTGCCTGAGTTTGCTGCTTCACATTTCAGTGTTGTTACCAGAGAGACATCATGATGGACCCAGAGCTAAGGTTCCTCGAGGTAAGGCACTCATACATATAGAAACCATGACTCTGTGGTTCTTATGGAAGGTGTTGAGGGAACAAGGAGACGGCCGATGAGTGTTTACCGAGTCCCATGAGTGTGTGCTTCCTCCTGGGAAAGTGGAGGCTCAGAGAAATAGAAACGCATCCACTGGGACTCAAAGTGTGACAGGACTGTAGTTATGCCTGAGCGAGTGATGAATGAGCTGCAAGGTGTGAGGAATTGCGACTCAGGATTCTACAGATCTACAGGAAACACTGGGTTCAGGTAGAAGTTTCAGCTAAAATCAGGCATTAGTAGGGAGTTGATTTAGTTAAAGTTCAAATGTCTAAACAAAATAGTAAAAGGTACACAATTTATTATAATTTTGGTTGGAACGTAACAAATAATTATTGTCAATACGTCTTTTAACTTTTATTGATTATTTTAATAAGTGTGAATAATTCAACTGGGATAAAATGTCTGAATATAGTGAAAAAGATCCATTCGCCCTTCCATCCAGCTGTCCATACATTTTTCCGTCAATTCATTTGTCAAAATATCCATTCATCCCTCCGTCTGTACATTCTTCCATAAATTAGTCTGTCCGTCGGTCTATCCATCCATCTATTTCTCCATCCATCTATTCATCTTTTCATCCATCCATCCATCCATCCATCCATCTATCCATTCCTCCATCAATCATCCATCAATCCATCCATCAGATCATCCATCTGTTCATCCGTCCATACATTCTTCCATCCATCCACCTATTCATCTATCCATTTGTCAGTCCATTTTTCTATCAGTCCATCCATCCAATCCAGTGACAGTTAGCTAAGATTGTCGGTGATTGTGTCCTTTAATACCTAAATCTCAGCCAACTGTGACTATAGGTCATGTGACTATTACAACAAAGGTCACATGTCAAATGTCACTTCCTGACTTTGTCCTTTCCTGCTCTCCCAAAAGTCATTAAATACACATGGCAGCAAATGGGTGTATATTCCCATGAGAGTTTTGGGCTGCTTTAGCTTAGTGGGTAGAGCAGTGGTCCCTCAACTGGGGGACCAGGGTCACAGTTCCTGACGCAACAAGGCAGGGGACTTTGGCAAGAAGACCCAGCTCCACAGGCGCTACAAAGGGGCTGCCAACTACTCCCTCAAGGGTGGGTTACATGCAGGGAAACATTTTGCGATGTTGTACTGTATATAGATACATATGTACAATGTAACCTGATAAATAAAGGATAGCTTATTATTAGTATTACTGCCAAACATAGACTGTTAGATTCATACTCTTAGCCTTATGTGTAACCTAGAAAACCGAGGCACGTGATGGGAGTCAACTCTTTAGTCTAAGGCCATAATAGCCTATGAGAACACAGAGTTCCTTCCCCAGAGAGTGTTACAGTTAATGCTATTTGTTGTGTTTACCTTTTTACACCGGATAAAATCGTCTCTGCTTGTTTTTTAAACATATTACTTTTTTTCACTTATCCGTGCCCGTTGAACCACATCTGACTCCAACCAGTTAAGACCATAAATGAGACATTTACAGTCATATCCTCAAGATAATGAGACTCAAGGGTCCCTTAAGGTCCAGACAGCAAACGGTGAGCCACCATCGACAAAGTTTACAGCCGTGCAGGAAGTCTTTAGAGCCTAACGCGTTATTTTCTAGGTCAAGGTTGTGGATCTGCCATCCCATGTCCACCCAATCGGCTGATTCAAACACTGATCAGCCATAACATTATAACCACTGACAAGTGAAGTCAGCATTACATTGATTATTTTGTTACAATGCCACCTGTCAGGGGGTGGTACATATGAGGAGGCAAGGGAAATATTTGATACTTGAAGTTGGTGTTCTGGAAACAGGGAAAACGAGCAGTAAATGAAAGTGTAGAGCTTTCTCAATATCCCTTGTTATGAGATACACCAACCTGGGATCATTAATATAAACACACTTTTTACTCCCACTTGTGTGTTTTAATGTTGAATAATGTTTTTAATGTTGAATAATGTTATAGAACTTGTGCTAGCCTCAAAGTATATTAATGTAACAAAGTAACTATTTTTTGACACAAAAAAGAGGTGAATGAAAGGGCTTGTATAAAATGATGGTATGTATTAAACAAAATGTCAAATAAAATAAAAGAATCAACCTTTAGGTTGTTTTAAGGCATTACTATTTTTTTATGGAACAAAAATATAGGAGTCGCTTTGTAACACCTTTTAAATCAAAGAAAATATGTTCAATATCACTGTCTAATTCCAAACTACAAGGGAATAGACTTTAACTGCACTGGTTTCTCCTGTCTTGTCTGTTAATAGACCTTAATAAACAGGTTGTATACATCAACAACAACAATATTCAAATTTTCATGAGTTAAGCAACAATAAGCTTTTACTCTGTTGGACACACTCAATAACTAAACACAAATGCAGATCGTAAATCAAAAAACCAACCCCCTTTTCAGGCCTGATATGCAGCTTGGTTCTAATGTGGGTTTTACTTTAGAGCGGTGCTGATTGCGTCTTCACTCAATGCAATGAGAAATGCAACATCTGGTAACTCACCCAAGACAAATAGTCATCAGTCTGTTTACTTCACTGGCCGACGATGGTCCTGAAGAAAATCAATAAAGAAAAGGGAAATCGCCTTCTGTCCCATTGGCACTGAAGAAGAGAAGAAGACCAATCTTTATCCTGGTGCTGATGATGAAGGAAAGGTCTACCTCAGTCTTAGAGGCGATGATGACTGTTGGTTTCACACTTAGCAAGAGGTGCAGCCGTGGTTTTCTGGTTACACAGGGAGCTGTCTAGAGAAGCCCGGTGCAGGCTTCAATGTCCATGCATGAATAGCTAGGAAAACATTGGCCGGTATGCTAACTGGCAGCTAGCAACAGATTTACAGGTTACTCGGCGAGGGTTAGCGCTCAAACAAAACCTGGTACACCACTTCTTTCGATACGAACTGCGTTATTTCTATCCGCATCATTAGGGAATGGGGCAGAATTGGCAATTCACCCCAAGTGAGCCCTGGGGAGGAATAGTTAGGTTCCTCCTCTTCATTCTCTGAACCACTGTGCTCTATGTCGCCAGCTGGTTGTCCCTCACTCCTTTGTTCTCTTTGCTGAGTAGGGGCACAGAAGGTTCTGGTTGATGGTCCCCGAGAGGGATGTGTCTCTTCATGAGCTTTTGGCATCCTCACTAGGAAGCCGATGGGAAGAAAATGGTCTCTACGGACTCTTTTTACTATTCCTCTGCCTCCTTCAGGCTTCACCCAATACACAGGTAGGTTGGGCAACTTTCCAATGACCACATAGGGTTACAGGTTCCACTTTCCTTTTAATTTGTGCTTCCCTTGCACACCCAACGCTCCATTTTTTTTTTGGCCAATAGAATCTACCCCTTATCAACCCTGTGGTTTTCTCAACACCCAGATGCCTAAAATCATCATGCAGGGAATGTTGTGCCAGGGGCCGGGGCTTTCCAGGGAGTACTAACTGGAACACTTCTTTACCGCTTGGTTTCATTACGTTCCTGTACAGAAGTCTGTTTCATAGTTGCAAATTTTCCCCTTTTCGCTGAAGCAGAGAGGTCTCAGGATAGGTGCTTTGAATGGTACAAGGCCACTTTCCTGCTTTTATCTCTTGCTTCACCCTCCCAATTGCTTCATCTGAGTCTTGGACAACCTGTAGGTCTGTACTGCACAAATGTTCCACAGGGGTTTCATGCAATCGGACTAAATGCACGTACATGTTTGGGATAGCACAGGGTAATGCACCCATAGCTGATAAACACATCGACTTGGGGGGTCTGAAGGCGAGACACTCACTCTTTTGCAGAGGGCTTTTATTCCCTTTAGATTCTCCTAATTGAGCACTGCACCCAAGCCATCAAAACTGGCATCGAACTGCAGTATATAGAGCTTTGTCGGATAGGTAAAAGCCAGAACTGGAGCATGTCTGAAACAAAATAATCTTCTGAAAGGCAGCAATACCGGTGGGGTTCCACCGCTCTCCAAAAGGCTCAGACTTCTTAGAGTAGTTCGTCCGGGGCTTTCTTTTCTTTCTGCGCAGGTAGATAGCCTTTTGTCAGGCCTATCAGGGGTCTTACAACAGCCGAGGGTTGGCTATGAATTGCCTATAATAACCGCAGAAACCCAGGAGAGATCCTGTTAGATGGGTAAGCTACTCCCAATGTGGAACCACTGTGATCTTTTCGGGGTCAGTGGCTATCCCTGATGCTGACATGGTGTGGCCAACATACTTCACCTGAGGTTGACAGAATTGACATTGTCAATGGATAACTTCAGGCCGTAGTCCTGCAACCAGTCAAGCACCTTTGAGAGGCGTTCATTGTGGTCCTTCAGTGTTCTCCCAAATACTATCAGGTCATCGAGGTATCCAAGACACATGAGCAGGTTTATAACTCCCACTGCCTTTTCCATTAGCTGTTGAAACGTTGCCGGGACTCCTGTGATTCCCTGAGGCATGCGTTCAAACTGACAAAACGAACCCAGCGGGGCTATGAAGGCAGTTTTTTCCATGTCCTTTTCGGCCATGGTAATTTGGTTGAAGCCATTCCTCAGATCCAATACAGAGACCCAACGGCTCATACTGTCATACAGTCAAAGGCGTCGTTGATTCTAGGGAACGTGTATTGATCAGGTATGGTCCATGCATTGAGAGTGCTGTTATTTATGCAAATTCTGATGGAACCATTCTTTTTCCTAGCCACCACGATTGGAGAAGCGTATGGGCTGTGGGACTCCTTGATTATCCCAGCAGAAAGTAGCTTTTTCAGGTGGCGGCGCACATCATCTATACCTGCTGGCAAGGGGCATCGTGATCGTTCTCTGAAGGGCCAAGTAACATGGATGCGGATGGTATGTTCAACACCTTTCCCCAGCCCCACATTCCATTCTCCGAGAGAGAATACTCCAGCTCGCTCTGACAGCTTATTAGCGAGGCTCTATTTCGAAGCATTGGGGATGGGGGAGTCTCAACAGTTGAATAATACAGGATTATCTTTGTTAGAAGACACTTCCTATTTCTTTAGTTCAATCACAATTTTCGGCTTTATGGACATATGCTACAACAGTACCCTTGGGAATGGATCTGGCTTTTAGAGACTCATCACTCAACAACACTGAAAAGCTGTCCATATTAATGTCAGAAGGAAGTAGCACACATGGGGGTACCATTGCACCAACCGGGAGAGTGCGTTGTGCAGGGGCCTCAACCACTAACACATCTTGCTCCCATGATTCCTTTGCTGTCACTTTGCAGGCAGCAAATACTATACCACCTGGGGGAATTGTAAGTGGTCCAGGGCCTGTCCACCTTGTGTGTCCAGCACTATCATCTATAGGGCAAGATGGAAGTGTTTTTTCAATCGGTACAGGTGCCTCCATCCACACTCGCTATGATTTGGCTTGGCCACATCATATTCCCTGTATTGTTTCTGGTCTTAGGTTCATGGCGGAAACTCCTTGCATTGGTACCAATGGTCACTGGTGCCCGATCTGGGCCCCTAGGGTCTGGGCACACCAGGGCTAACACTGTATTTAGCTCAGTATGAGCTCCATCAACAAATAACCTTAAAATCCAAGGCTACATATCCTTAACATATCCTTAATAGGGATATTAAGGTCTCACTGAAGCCCCAAACAGCCAAACTGGAAATGGCATGGAGTGGTCAATGTGCCTGATGGGCTGCATACCAACTCTCAAATATGATGCTGACAGTGGAACCGCCATCCAAGAGTGCGGTGGTTGGAAGACACTCAATAATTCAGTGATTCCTCAGTGAGGGTTCCCCTACCAATTGTTTTTGAAGGCTGTTAGTGTTTTTGGTGTCTATTGTATTACTTTTAACAGAGCAGTTGGTGCAGTGAGGCTGTATTTTATTTACTTTAAGTCTCTTTAATGAACAAATTACTTTCTGTATTACTTTGGCATCGCATTGATACCATAAGAATTCATCTCAATCATTTCTGGCTCGGAGCTTCCCTTTGTTGACACCATTGTTTTTTCCTTTATTATCTCTGAAATCTGCTCTCCACCCGGACTCCTTGGGCAGACGTAGTCTGTGTATGTGACTGCCGTTACACCCAGCTGGTCCTGAAGGTTCTCAACTTGCTTCTCTAGTGCTTGATCCTCACAGTTACTATTTGCTTTGGCCCCTTTCTCAGTGTGGACTACGCTGGCTGGTCTACCCTCAGGGGTGGTTTTTAGCTGCCAAGCGGCCAGGTATTCCACCTGGGATCGCAGCTCCTCAATCTGGGCTCTTAAGGCTGGGACATCAGTCTTTTTAACTACCTCCATTCTCCACCTGCACTTGTCTTACTACAGGTTAAGCTGTTACATTTTAATGTTGAATAATGTTATAGAACTTGTACTAACTTAAGTATTTTAATGTAAATGAAGTACCTTTAACATGGTTGATTTGCTTTGATTTATTATATATTTCTAGATACAAAAAACAGAATAATGAAAGGGCTTGTATAAACTGATGTTATTTATTAGACAAAATGTAAAATAAGATAAATAAGATAAGATTCTCCCTTTAGGTTTCTTTAAGGCATTACTATTTTTTATGGAGCAAAAATATAGGCACTAGCGCTATAAGCCTGACTCACTTTGTAACACCTTCTAAATCACAAAACGTATGGTCAATATCACTGTCTAATTCCAAACTACAAGGGAATATACTCTAACTTCACTGGGTTCTCCTGTCTTGTTTCTTAATAAATCTTACTAAACAGTTTTTATTCATCAACAACAACAATATTCAAATTCACATGAGTTAAACAATAATCCTAATTAAGCTTTTACTCTGGTGGGCCCACTCAGAAAATAAACACAAAAGCAGGCTGCAAATGAAAAACAAACCCCCTGTTGCAGGACTGATATGCAGCTTGGTGGCAATGTGGGTTTTGCTTTAGAGTGGTGCTGATTGCATCTTTACGCCCAAGACAAATAGTCATCCATCTGCTACTTTACTGACGGACGATGATCCTCACCAGGTCCCATAAGCAGTGAAGAAAAGGGAAGTCCACCTACGGTCCTATTGGCACTGAAGAAGATAAGACCAGTCTTGAACCTGATGCTGATGACGAAGGAAAGGTCTAACTCAGTCCTAGAGGCGATGATGACTGTGGGTCTCCCACTTAACAAGAGGTGCAGCTGTGCTTTTATGGCCACACAGTAAGCTGTCTGGTGAAGCTCGGTGCATGCATGGTGTCCATGCATGAATGGTGAGCAAACCATTAGCCGGGATGGTAACTGGCATCTGGCAACAGATTTGCAGGTTACTCGGAGAGGGTTAGCGCTCAAACAGAACGTGACAGATATCTGACGCTTTCCAAAGCATATACGACACTTTCACAAATGAGTAGGGCTTCTTTAATGACTGTAACTCTTTACACTTGTTTCAATTTCGTAGCTAGTGGATATGCAATGCGAAACAAAACACACGCCTGCTCTGCCGAAACGCAAGCCAGCTCTGTCTCTTGTGGACCCGCCCCTCTCAAAATAATATTGAAACCTGATATCTCATCGATTGGACAAATCAGAGACAAAAACAACACAAACAAGTGCAGGACAGTCTACTGCTATGCACATACTAACTCTAGGGCTTTTACCCAGGGGTTACATAAGGAACCTTGGAACATTCTTCAAATCCACCAAAGTCCAGACAGAAAGAGGTAAAATTACTCTTTCTGTCTGGACTTTGGCGGCTTTGAAGAAATTTATTTCACAGCATCAGTGCGATCGGACGACCAGATACATTGACAGGAATATTATAATCATCATGACTTACGGGTCGGATTAGTTGTCTGGTTTATCGGTCCAGTCTGACTTAATTTCGCTGCTTTCACTGAAAAACATTTTTTCTTACAATCTTAATCTAGATCCAAATATTCATATGCCTGTCATAATGGGCATGATGACTAATACATTTTCAAATATATGGCCTCCATCTGCCAACAGCACAGCTTATTGTCTTCCTACCAGTGTTGTTTGTAATGTTGCATTCGTATAATTGGACATCTCAGCCTTGAGAATGTTTAAAGCATTTCTCCAGTTCTCTGCGTGAGAGGCGTCCTGCTGCGGAATACACGGAAATCTCAATTATTTTCAAAGGAAGAGACTTTGAGTCTAGCATCTTTCTTACCAAGATGATGATTTGTTAGTTGGTCTTTGAGGACAGGCTGGGAAGATGAAAGAGAGAAACAAGATTATATATTTTTGGATGAGCACTTATGTTGTATCAATGTGAGTGGAGGCTCCAATTATTTCTGAATTATTGAATATTTTTGAATTATGTTTGCAAGATTCTGAAAGGCACGCGCTTAAATTTAATGTTTCTTGTATTTTGTAGAAAAAGTGTTGCCTCCTTGCACCAAGATATCTTCTATTAAAAGTAAAATTTGTTGCATTCAAACAGTATAATTAAAGCTTGTGGGGACAGGTTTATTTATATGCACTGTGTGAGCTTCAAGTTGTTCTTATTATGTGTTGATACTACTCCTCTCAAGAATATTGTGATGTGGCTTCTGGGCTGAACCAAATCCATGCGTGCTATTTGTAGCTGGCTCTGTTTCCCCCTCTCCACTAAAATTGGAATATTGACGCTTTGGTCACAGAACAACAATATAATTATGAGACTTAGGAGGCATTCAAACATCAGTATTTAAAAAACTCTGTTAGAAAAGTTTGACGTGTTATGACTGAATCTAAGGTCGAGGTGACAGAAGAGCGTTCTAAATGTTCGTCTCCTTGGTAATGGTCTCCAGCTCATCCTGAGGATCATATTCAATCCTTCCAGTGGGTTCTGGGTCTATGTCTGGATCTCCTCTTAGGTGGAAGCAACTGTAAAACCTCCAAATTGAGACATTCTGGTTACTATCATCATTACCTGGCTGAACCACCTCAACTTCATCATTTTGAGGCATGGGTTATCTGAGCTCCTCCTTATATCCCTCAAGTGACCCTAAAAGGGAGTCATTTCGACTCTTCGGTTCTGCGATATCACTCTTCCAGTCACTACCCAGAGGATTGAAACGTACATCATCTGGTAGTTCCAGGAGAACGCCTTACAGCTCAGCTCTTTCTTCACCATGGTGGACCGATACCAGGCCTTCATCACTGCTGATGCAGCAACAGACCATTTGTCCCTCTCATGGTACACTTTTGATTAATCCTGCTCCCTCCAGCCTGATGGGAAGGAACCACTGATTGCTGGATGCAAGGCTTTCTACCACAGAAGTTGCAATTGCTGTTAATGTCACCATTCCACAATAGTGCATCTATGCCACCAGTTTTTGGCCAGAGGAACAATGACAATTACTTTTACCCTGTTCAACCATATTAAACCACCCGGAATGATATTCACTTGCTACAACTCAGAGGTTGTGCCGGTCCATGAGGTTGTGTGGGTCCATGTGCCGGTCAGTGTGATGGTCCATGACGTTGTGCTGATCCATGTGCTGGACCATTTGCTGGTCCATGACGTTGTGCTGGTCCATGACGTTGTGCTGGTCCATGTGCCGTCCATGTACTTGTCCATGAGGTACTGCCGGTCCATGTGCCGGTCCATGAGGAGGAGTACTACGGCTGTAATCAATGTTAATAGAGCACATACTAATTACAGAATGTGTAAAATGCTTACATTTCACAATTATGTTTTTGTTCAGTCTATTTGTTTTATTTTACGGATCAGATCATAATATAAAGTCAATAGAGAACAAAATGTCGTTGATATTGCATAATGAACTCAAGTAAATTTGCACATTCAAATTCCTTTAATGAACTTATCCACCTTTTGTTGTAACGGATCATTCTCGCTGAAAAGCCCATCCAGATCTGTAAAATATGATTCTAATTGAGGAAAATGTATCTCCACAAAAGACGAACGACCTTTGAATAACGCTTAAACAGTCCCAAGTCAGAATAACAAGTGGTTTTCCTGTCAAATCCGTTTGGCCAACTCTGCATGAAGGCTGTGGGGAGCAGGATGAAACGACAACACCACCACTTTAGATGTTATAGAAGTGAAATACTCCTCACTAAAGTTGCCTCAGATGGTGTATTCATAGTGATAATGTGGAATTCATATGAACAGAGGAAGAGGAGAACCGAAGCACTTTTCCAAACTCTAGCCTGCACGATTCACCTCAAAGTCTTCTGGGTCAATTAACCCAATTAGGAACCCTCCTTATCTACAAACCACTTTTCAGCCAAACCTCAGTGGTTCCAGGCTCAGAGCCCTGCCGCTTTCCATCGTGGCAGTAGGTTAATTACCTTCACCTGGCATCCCGGGAGAAAATCAGAGCCTGATTAGACAGCCGGAGTGCAACCCGGAAGAGCTTTGAGATCTGCAGAGGAGGAATCTCAACTGTTTTCTCTCTTGACTCATTAAAACAAAGGGCTGTCTGCTTGCAGGCTCTGCTGTCTGCACAGTGTTGCTCAAAAGTGTGCTTTACTTTTTGTGTGATTGAGTTTCATGAGTGCAGAACGACTCATGGGTGTACTCCAGTTGGGAATAATATATTTACCTGTTTCAAAAGATGTATCTGTCCACAACACTCCCTACAGTCACCATTTACAAAAATGGAGAAAGGGAATTCATTAACATGGACTTAGTAAATAAAAAGCAGTAGAGAAGGAGGCAGCGATTTACCTGGCCTATTTGTTGAGTCCTAGATAGCTGAAGATAGTTGTTGCTATGTCTTTATGTCTACACCGCCCTAATAATTTCAAGCCGCACTGCTCCATCCCCTTCGTCTATATCTATAAGCTCTCAGAAAACGTTAAAAAATACGGAGAAAATTAACTCAGAGTATGAATACCCAGAGTATAGACCCATCCCTGTTTGCATACATAGGCTGTTTTCCAGAAGTGGGAAGTAATCCATTGTACGTATATATATATATATATATATATATATATATATATATATATATATATATATATATATATATATATATCCATTTGTTAGTAATAATAGTATATATATTCTATTTGTACTTCATATTTAATTCAAGTTTTCAGGTATTTTCTACTCTAACATAAATATTTATTTTCCCTCACAGGATACACACAAGTACTTTTGTAAAAAGAGACTAAGTTTTGAGATGTATTGAAAAGTCAGGGGTATTTATGAATCATCATCATTGCCGCGTCTGCCTCGGATCTTTCATGTTAACAAGTTAACTCAAAAACAAATTAATTGATCATTTTCAAATTTTATACCCACATACACCTTAGTGTGGGCAAGAACTGGATTTATTTTGTGAAAGGTCGACTGTATATTTCCAAAAGGACAATCTCCACCATGCCCCAGTCATTGCTTGATGATTTGAATCAACTGATGGAAGTGAGGGCACCAAGAGTCACCTGCACTGATCACCAACTACAAGGAGATAACCTGTAGTTTCATCTGAGGGTCAGCAGAGCGATTTGAATCAACTGACTGGAGTGAGGACATTTACTGCACTGATCAAGAACTGGAAGAGATTTGTGTTATTTGAAATGTTTAAAATGAATTCTGTAGTAACGGATAGCCCAACAAAGATAACAGAAGCCTAAAACCTCCACAACCAATGACTACAGACCCCTCCAAGTCACATGGACTTTTCACAAATATGCTCTCACCAGAGGAACAAAGCCATGGTACCCTGTCCAAACAAATCTCAAAGCAAACCAGGCTCATAGAACTCTTTTGTGACCTCAGAAGGTACCACCCTATAAACTGTATAATCTCCGGTCAACTTTTGTTCTCTGATGAAGGTCCACTAGACGGAACCGTTAGCACGTATGTTTGCATGACAAGGCCAAAATATATTAATTTAACTTACTTTGGTCAATTTGCACTGGAATCGTTTGTACACCCTTTGGTTCCTCATATTTTGTTATATATTTTGTGTTGAAGAAAACAATAATATACTGGGAAGGTACGTCCACTCCATGCTCTTACAAGGGGGGAGCTTTATCTCAAAGTTTTTATTTAAGGCCATCATTTTCTGAACCATTTCTGAACCACCGATTTAGTCGGAATAAGAAATACTGTCTACATTACTTCACATTTGGTGTTCAATCAGGGGGATTGCTTTTACAATGCAGTGGGATCGGGGGCTTTCCAGGGTTATACACTTGCTGTCTGGGACGACAGTTTAGGCCTAGTTTTCAAGTGGAAAAGTAAAGGTTCTGAAATGAGTTTTCTTTTAGACAAGTAACTCTATGCATTTTCTATACAGTCATCTAAAATGGCCAAATATTCTATTACACATATGTGATGTGGAGATGTGAAGATTCCAGTGCACCCGTTCTGAGAATGGATTACACAATGAACTGGAAACATCTTTTATCCAGCAGGCAATGTTGTGATCTGAGAAAAAAATGTTTTATATTCATAATCTTTTAATGAGAGAGTAGGAATAGGTGTTATTTCAAGGATTCCTAATGTGGTAATTATTATTTTTTTCCATGCAAAAACAATGTAAGACACATGAGAGAATATTTATCTAGCCTTATCACATTTATGTAGGAGAGAATTGGGGTTTCGATGAATATAAATTCGTTCAAAGGAAGAACCAAACATCCTCAGGTTGTTGTGTTTGCTTTTTGAAGAAGATTGAAACGTTCTAAATGTTTATAAGAAAATACAGACATCGATCAAAATAGAACAAAAAACAAAATGAAATACTTATTACTTATTATTCTTAAAATTGAATCTACAATGACCGTATTATCAATATAACTTTCATGTGAAAAAAAAGCACAAAATGCTCTTATAGACAAAGGCATGAAGGCTTGTGTGCAACCAAAGAATAAAAAATCCTCGAAAGAACTAATGCATTTGCACATTGGCACAAATGTACAAACTGGGTTGAGGTCTGCCGCTGCGGAGGAGAAGAGCTCTGCCTTGGGGACATTAGTGAACTTCCCAAACACCAGCAGAGGTCAGAGAGAGATAATTTCCATGTGGTCTCTTATTCTCTCTGTTAAATATTTAATGGTGAAGGACAGAGAGTCCAGGCCAAGCTTTGAGGATCTTCCTCTCCCTCCTATTTTGTTCCCATCATCTCCAGCCTCTCTCCTTCTTACCTCTCATTATTGCTTTTCAGAACGCTTTCAATCTATTCCCATTTCCCTCCTCTGCTCCTTTCTTGTTGACCTCCAGCCTCTTCCTTCCATCTTCATTTGAGCGCTAGCAGCGGCGCTCATTTGGTTTTTCATCAAGCATGAACAAGATGCGCTTCTACACGTCTGATGATTTCTGCCCGCCATTGCTCATTCCTTGAAGATGAACTTTGAGGATCTCATTTTAAAGATGCATTAGGTGCAAGGCGGCAGTTACAGGCAACTGTTTGGAAAAGATGAAGTCATTAGCGGAACGCTCACGCTCACGTGCGCCAGGATTTCCAGGTTTCAATGCTTCATGACCAAAAGAGGAAATACTCTAGGGACCAGTTTGCAGCAGTTTTTAATTTTTCCATCTGGACTCAAAATTAAACTGTTTCTGTCAGTGAGGATGAAAAAACAACAACTATGGAGTGCCACTTTTAATGACTGAGGTGGATTAGATAGCAGTATTTGACATCTAATCAGCCCGTTGTGTATTGGTGACTCGTCCTGTGTGTACCCCACCCTCGGTCAACATAAGCTGGAATAGGCTCCAATCCCTGCGACCCCAAACAGAATAAGCTGTTATGGATAATGAATGAATGGATGTTGCTGGTTCAGTGTTGACCTACTTTAAGCAAAGGTTACCTGTGTTATGTGTTTTATTTCGCTCCATCCTACTGCATTTGACAACATTAGTTGGCCCACATATGTCAAACTCAAGGCCCCCGGGCCACATCCTGCCCCCCCGACAGAGACAATATCTAATGTTCATAATAACTAAACAGCACAAACACCACTTTTGATACTACAAATCTCAGAATGCACTGCACCAGCGCTTCTCCTGGTTCTTCTGTTATTACACTTCTGCATTTATCTGGTAACTCTAATAAAATTCAGGCCAATCCTTAGAAAAAGATGCCAGAGCCTGGGAGGAGATATAGATTTGAAAAAAAAAATCTAACGATAAATAACAAAGGAAGTCACATGCTTGTATTACTAAATAGAACGCTGTTCCTTTAAAAACAAGAAAACTTTAAGTTGCTTGCATTTAATGTGAAATGAAGCTGGAGGCTTTTCATGCACCTTACCGTTTTCTGAGGAGCAGCTGCTCCTTATTGCAGAAGCAGCAGCAACACTCTACATTTAATCTGTATTTTGAGTTTTCTATCGGTGGTTTTCAGAATTTTCAATCATAATACCTTATATTAAACATGGCCAATTTGTGTCCTGTTCAGCCCTCGATGTGGTCTCCATCTTTAATTTCGGCCCCCTCAGTGATTTAGTTTTAGACCCCTGAGTTAGCCTCTAGGCAGCAAGCTTACAAGTACCAGCAAGGTACAAAAACTGTACCACTGACCTTTGCTACATTTTTGTATCTTTTGGTTGTAACTAAAAAAACATTTTAGCACCCTAATTGCAAAAATTCCCTTTACATATTTATTAATACCTTACACCACCATAGAATTTGTATTTTATGAGGTTCGGATAAGGTGATGTCGATTTCCTGTAATAAACTGGCAGCTTGTCCTGAGTTTGCTGCACCTCTTATACAATCTCAGCTGTGATCCAGTCCCCCTCGAGACACGGCAAAATGGATAGTGATATAGATGGATAGTGAGCTAATTTCCAATGACTTTAATAAAAGGCGTTGTAAAGAGAGATAGCGCCATCTGCAACATTAATGGGTCATCAAAATTACATTAAAATAGCTGCAGCTGATAAAACCTGCTTGGAACAGATTTCACCTCAAGGTCAAGGCTATTTTATTTGTACCCATGCGTACATTCGGTTTTTCACATATAAAAGAGAAATGACGTACATTTTGACCTAAACAGCACAGACATGTATAATACAGAATGTCACGGACCACAGGCTTCCCTGATTCAGGACTTCAGATTACAATAAATGAAGTAGAATAAAAACAGCAAATAGCCCCCAACTAATTGAAAAGCTGAGGAGGAAAGATACGGGAAAACAAACTATGATAGCTAAATAAATAATGTACTAGATATAAAAAGATTAAATGTGTTAGGTATCGATAACTAATCAACTACTAACCTCAATAAATAGAAAATAAATACCCCCTAAAATAAAAAAATTGGCGACCTGGTTTGCTATTTAAGAGCTTTGGACAAGTCTGGACTCTCTTTAAGGTTCATCATGGGATTCCCCCAAAGAAACCTCTTGCCCCTGCTCATCTATGAAGTACCGATGACGGGAGTGGAAGGACTTGAGCGCAAGGTGAGCAGCTATCTTTGCAAATTGCTTGGCTTGCGATGGAATCTTAGCAGCATCGCGCTGTATGGAAATGGAAACAAGCTCATTGCTGACCAGGTCCGCAAGTCCATCGCTGAGGCAATCGGCGAGGGGGTGAGCGAGAGCAGATACGCCCACACCACAGAAGAAAATTTGCATTCCTCAAGGAGGGAGAACGACCAAAGACGAGACCCAATAGCAGCTCAGGTGGATTTCTTGTCACAGCTTAACTGCAGAGGAAGTTAAAAATTCCATCACACCTCACCCAGTACTCGCTGACACCCGACATCAGTGGTGCCAGACATACGATAATTATTGTATTTGTACGCTAATTTCACCTTCTGTCCAATATATAATCATTAAAGCAAAGAATCCACAATTGTATGATACTTTGGTCATTTTAAAGTCTATAATTTTATCACTCTTACATTTACATCTAAGTTAATTCATTGTATTTAAATGGAGCTAGTGGCTGTTTAGCGGCTGTGTTTCAGGCTCCTCTTTCGGCCAATCATAATGCTGTAATGGCGAAGTGTCGAACGACGTTGCGTGCAAGAAAGCATCCAGATGACTCCGGCCGGATGTAACCAGTGGCCCATATTTGATCAACGTCGGGTCGCCCTGGTGAGATTGTCGGTTTTAAGACCCATGACACCCAATGACTCCAGGAAACAACACTGATGATGTGTTCAAGAAGCTGCATCGGAGGATGTGTGTAAAACTGGTAAATATGGACTACTAACTAACTGAATAAATAAATGCATTAAAAAATTAACTAGCTAACTAAATACACAACGTAATAACAAACTAACTAACTAGTTAACTACATGCAATGATAGAAAAACCCCAAAAAGAAAACCCTTCAATTTAAAAAAAAGTGAAACACAGTAATACAAATGAAAACAAAATAAATATAATATTTATATTTCGATAATAAATGCTTGGAGCCGAATGTGGCACTGGACATATTCTGACCCTCGATGGATGTCACTTCCTGCGTTTTAACATATCTTGTCAAATATCAGTGATCAGATCCCATGTGCTCCGCCTCACACGTTGGTTTGTTTAACCCGTATTAGATTCAATTATTCTTTAACATACTCCACTTGTTCAGAACATGAAAGTGCGGTTCCAAGGAGACACTAATTTCAATTCCTCTCACACTGACTTTCTACCGTATGCTGCTATGACATCATCAGGCTAGAATGTCCTTTTCGAAGCTCCGTGTGTCATCGTCTCACTCTGTTTGTCGTCTCTGTGTGCTCATTATGAGGAAGGCCAACATTATTATAAGGTCAATCTGACATTGTTAAGCTGGTCCTGACCTCTGCTCTGACACAAAATTATACCGGGTTGCCCTCTTACCTGATCCTTGAGCAACATTAACTATTTTCTATTGCCACGCCTTCCACCCTAGTATTCCCAAAGCATTCATCTCTCTTCTATAAATATAACATTCGGCTTTACCACAATAAAAGAATTAAATGTTTGTTGTATATTTGTGAAGCGGCACTCCATATCATTGTTTCTCAGCCACTCAGTGGATTCAATCTAATATTATATTATTATATATATATATATTATAGAAGTGGTAATATTGATGTAACACTACAATTCAATACTACAATAGAGGGAGGAATCATTTTTGGGGGGCTGTACAATGGAGCTATATCAGTTTCTTTTCTGGTAGTATGAGTAATGATGTCTTTGTACCTTGATGTCTTTTCTATCTTTGTTGCAAATTACTTGAAGATTTTGGTGTCTTTGTGGGATGTGACCTGATGTCTTTTATATCTTTGTGTGATGTAACTCGATGTTTTTATGTCTTTGACATGCGATTTGTCTTTGATTCTTTGATGTCTAAGTGAGCTGTAATGGCATGCCTTTGATATCTTTCTGGCCTGTAACTTCACATCTTTGCTGCCTTTGTGGCATGTAACTTGTTGGCTTTGATGTCTGTGATGTGTGACTTAATGTCTTTGATGACTTTGTGCCATGTAAGTTGATGACTTTGGTGTCTTAGACATTTGCCTATCTGATGCCTTGGTGACGTCTAGCTATTGTATTGTTGCATTTAGAATTGCCATGTTGCCTTGGTTACCGATTCAAGCTCATTGGGTGCATTCCTATTGTTTCTTATGACGTGTTTTTTTCACCCCATTTTCTTTTCTTTTTTTTATGTAAAAACTGTTTTGCAAATTTTTTCTAAAATGGATACCAAAAAAGTCCCGATCATGACGCACCTTTCGATAAATGTTTTATATATTGCTTTAAAAGTTTTGCGACTACATACATTCATAAAAAAGGACCTCAAGAAAACATAGTAAGAGGAAGAAGAAGCTCCAATATTAGTCACTGATGGTCACTCAGAGTTGACAAAATTCAAGATCTGATCATCTGAGTTATCGACAATGCATTTTTGTCATATTATAAGGATAGTTGGACAGATGAAATAAAGAAATTATTTTAACACATGCACTATATAAAATGATATATTTCAAACTAATACAAATATGAATTAAGCCAACATTATCATTCTTAATTGTTTTAACAACAATGCAATTAATTAGCTTGTGACAGTTTCTGTATATAAACTACATGTTTTCAGACAATTTCAGAACTAGAACCTGAGGGGTAAATGAAAACTGGTGAGCAGCATGTAGTTCCTTCTGGGTAATGCAATTTATTAAAAGCCTGATATGGAGGGGGCAGAAAGGAGTAGTGGACACTTGCAGCTTGAGAGACATGTGCAGGAAAAACTCAATTAAAATATCAGCTAAAGTTCAACCACAGCCACTATTTTAAATTACCCCACCCCCCCGGCCTCAAAGATGAAGAAGTATAACTGGTAATGCAGTGATTTCCTATTGCTTTAAATTATGTGTGACAGCTTTCTACACAGAAATGAAATGCACACATGAAGAGGCTAATATCCGCGGGCTGGTATTTATTTCCTCACCTACTGTTATCATCATTATTTTTGGATGGGCTCAGTGAGTGAGTGTGTTGGTTGGGGAGGAGGGGGGTTGTGTCTCGGAGGCTTTCTCTGTGACCCCTATCACTTTGCATCCAGTCACTTTGCAGCAGCTGGTTACCGATCTGCTCGATTGTCTTGCTTCATTCTTCTCTGAAGGGATTTCAGATGAAGCCTCGGCCTGTTTGACTCTATGATGAAGCGCTGAGCTATAATCCTATAATTTATTTCCCGGGATGTTCTAATATCGCAGAGGAGATTTTAGTCCCTGGACTGATACTGTGGGAGTAGTAGAGTGTCATTATCACAGGTAAAAATACCACAGAGGACAAGACTCTCTGTAAGGCTCAGAGGGAATATTATTATATGGGAATGTAAGACTGCTCTGATTCACTTGAAACCTTTAAATACTCCTACCATCTAGTTTTTCCAATACTTAAAAGACATGAAAATGTATTATTGTCAAGATTGATTTGGTTGGGTGAATATCTTTTATTAAAGAAAAATCTAATAATATGAATGAATAAACAATCTTCCACCACTGTTAATATAATATGACCATTATTATGATAATCAACAGCTATAACTTTTAAATGACTGGCAGGTGAAGTCAACAGCATCTTTTATTTCGTAACAATGGCACTTGTCAGTGGGTGGGATGTATTAGGCAGCAAGAGAACATTTTGTCCTGAAGCTGTCGTGTTGGAAGCAGAAAAATTGGCTAAGTACAAAGATCTGAGTGACTTTTGCAAGGACAGAATTATGATGGATAGATGACCGGGCCACAGCAGCTGCAGAACTACAAATGTTGTTGAGTCTGCAGTGTCTGAGTATGCATCAGTGACCGGTGGATGAGCTGGTTCCAGGATGCAAAATGGGAAGAAAACAAGCCAGTGTGATGTTTTGAGCAATGTTTTGCTGGGAGGCCTCTGGTCCTGCCATTCATGTGGTTGTTATTTTAACATGTACCACCTGTTGCCATGCAACAACAAGTTCTATGTGTCGAGTTTGCCTCAAAAACAATTACAAGGATCAAAATCCAATCAAGATTCTTTAGGATTTATCGGACAAAAAGTCAGCCTTAATGGGTCCGAGGTGTTTTATGTACATGCTGCGCATCTATACTTGTGAAGTCCATGCACACAGACCTGCACGCTGCCCCCGGATATAGTGATTAATTTTCTTCATAGTATGATTTTCCATAATGACAGATTGATTTTTTCTTCTAGATAGAAGGAGATTACCTGTCACAGAGACACATAATCAATTTGAATAATAATAATAATTATATTATTATAGTCAATAGTAATTTCATATGTATAACCACAACATATTGCTTCAGTGGATGTCTCTATCAATCTTTGTTATTGTTTTTGATTGGCCTATTCTTATTATTTTATTAATGTTTTTGTCAAAACTCTCATAATGTTAAACAAAGTCAAAGATAATCCGTACCAGAGTCTGATTTGAACCATGGGCACAACATTCTTGATACTTTCATGCCATTGGATGTTTGCTTGACTTCATAAAATATAATGAAAACTCTTAATAATGAACACAAGCTAAATGGGGCTGACACTATCTCCTTACATTTTCATATTTGCAAAATATACCAAAACTCAAATATTAATTGACTATATCTTTCTTTCTATTTACTCCTTTTACTTCTACATCTTCTTCTTCTTATAAGCATACTAATTAAAAGTAATTTTGATAAAAAGATATATAAAGTTAAAAACAGACATGATAAGAAAAACAGTGCAATTTCTACAGAATAGGATTGGGACCTATTTATTTACATAAATAAAATAAAGGCTTTACAACAATGCCTTTACAACCATGTTTTAAAGGCTTGGAATAAAAAGTCAGAATGTTGTCTTCATTTTCAAAACTTGCACGATTCTTTGGGTCAGAAAAGAACAAAAAAGATTTCTGACCTTAGTCTCTCCTAGAGTCATAATTTAATAGAGTCAACGACAGAACTCTGGGTATAAAGATTCAATCCTGACTCTGATTTCAGAATTCAGAGAATAAGAAAATAAAGTCAGAATCCTAAAAAGAGCTCGTGTGACCAGTATCCTCTTCCATGGAGTTCTGTTGACGCAAACACGTGGCTGTTTTGCAGCGAACGCTCTGGATCGACCTTTATTTTGAAGAACCGGCTCGGAACTGCTTTTGTAGTGGTTTCCGGTTAGCTTGATGCTCTTGCTGCGAAATTGACACACCGACAGGTTCGGATGCTTTAACCGGGAGAGCGGCTAGATTCAGCTGCAGAGAGCGAACTGTGGCTGCGGTACAATGACGGCGTCTAAGGACCCGACCAAGAAGAAACCGAAAGAGGCTCAGCAGGACGAGGTAAAACAAAAAGAGACATTTTTAGTAGCATTCACTCCTCTGTTAGGAGCTACTGCTGTGGAGACTGGATCATAATTTAGGGTGAACACAGTGGAAACTGCTGCTCGCATAGACCAGAGCTGGATTGTTAGAATACTAAACAAACTCTGGAATATTTGAGCTAATAAGATAATTATTCTCTGATTGCTTGTTCGTTTTTGACAACCACTGATGGAAGAGCCACTAAAATTCATTGAAAGTATAAAATACTCTGTTACAAGCGCAGATCCTGTAGAAAATCCTAATGTTTTTTATGTAAAGTATCCTTAAAGCAATCATCATTCAAAAATAATAATGCTTTTAATTTAATTTAATTATTAAATAGTTTTTTTAAATTATTTATACAGTGATGTTCCATTAAGGCTGGAGGTACAAGCATTATTACCATTTTATACACTGTTACCACTTTTTTCCAAGGAGTGGATCCTCATCAGAGATGTGGTTTCTACCTTATGGTCACTGATGAGTTTGTCAGTGAGAGATCAGAAGCTCTATAATCCCAGATTGTGTGATTTGGGTTTCATAACAGAGTCAGATTATCCACCTCAGGAGAATGAGACCGTGTATCTGGATGGATAATGAACACCTCGAAGACACCCAAAACTGCAAAGGCTTCTTAAGATCAAGAAAGCATTTCTGAGAAATTAGTCTTATTTTTTCCCAAAAAAATGAAAAATGAATGTTGTCAAGCGCTTTTTGCAATAGAAAATAAATCTAATAATGTGAAATATATCTAACTTGGTCTTATTTACAACCAACACTGAGCTGGATGTAACTTCTAATAAGGAACCTTAATATTAGGGCAGACCAATGAATGGACTAAAATATAACTATACGTACAGAAGCCAAATATTCTTAAATATAATCTAGTTGTTTTGTATTGAGTAAATATATGAACATCTTCTTTGGTGTAACCAGTGAAAGACCATGAAGGACGGCTGTAGGTCACGAGAAGAGTAGAGCTCTTGTCTACTTATCGGGAGGTTGGTGGTTCAATTCCAGAGCCCTCCAGTCAACGTGTCCAATTGCCCTTGAGCAAAAATATGGAACCCGCCTGCTCCTCAGGTGCTGTGCAGGGCTTCCCGTCACTCATCAGGGATGCAAATGTAGGGATATGTTCTTCTTATATCCTCCTCAATAAGGCTGCTTCTTCACAACTACAAAAAAATGTCAACATTTAAGGAAGTTGAAGCTACCAGTAATCAAAACTTTGATATCGGAGACATATTTACTTTGAATGAGCATTTCTGGTCCAAGGAAAATCAGTCTTGTTCCTCTGATGGGCTTTTTTGCAAGCCATTGTTGTACATTAATACGGGTTAAGTCTTTCTTAACCCTTTAAATTATATTGCATTTTTGAGGAAAAACATACTTGACAGGCTATATTAACCTTTGGACAAAAAAGAAGACTCTTTCCAGAACAGGTCTTTTATTTTTTAACTTTCTTGAAATTATAATTTTTTTTGCATCGAGGGTCTTTGCATATGATTGAATCAAGTTCTGCAAGATTAAATTTGTTGATGAGAATCATGAAAGAAATAAAGAAATTAAGAAGGTAGAAATTGGTGGTTCGCTTTTGGTAAACCTGCAGTCTCAATGAGGAAGTATCCTTGGGGAGAAAAGTAAACCCCAAAATTGGTCCTAGTGTGTGCATGTTCATGTGAAACTTAGCGTGTTGATGTTTGGAGGTGAGTGTGAGAGGCTGAATGTTCCCTAGTTGAGAACAAAAGGCATGGTTTGTTGGGTTTTAGGTGATATAGCTTTGGTGCACACAGCCTATCAGGCTCACCTGTAATGAAATGGAGCTAAAGTGTAAAATGTTAAAAATGGTATTAATTATTGTAAACAAGTCTTTCCCAGTTGAGTGTGTTTGTAGTAACTTTACAAAGTTCTCTTTATTTGAGTTTTATTAGAGTAAGTCCTCTTTCTTCACACTGCAGAGCAGCTGGATGTTTATTTGTTGCTGTTTTCTGGGTTGGAATTACCAGGTCAATATCCATCTGACTAATATAGGTCTTTCTAAATATAGTCTGAATATAAAAGTCAAAGCTCTGCAGAAAACTTTCCCCTATGAGTGATATAGACTGATCAGTCATAACAATATAACTGACAGGTGAAATCAGAATGACATTGATTATCCTGGTACAATTTCAAGTCAGTGGAAGGAATATTTTATGCAGGAAGTCAATATTTTATCCTGAAGTCCACGTGTTTGAAGCAAGAAAAATGGCAAGAGGAGAATCTGAGCGACTTTGATACGGGCTACATTGTGATGACTGTACAGCTGGGTCAGAGCATTTCCAGAACTGCAAGCCTTGTTGGGTGCTATTGTTTGCAGACAGTACTGTTCAATGTACAATGAATAGTACTTAACAAAGTGTTCTAAGGAAGGACAGCCGGTGAACCGAAGACAGGGTCATACTAGAGAAGGCCATCACCCATTGTCCAGCTCCACAGAACAGCTATTGTGGGTTAAATTGCTGAGAAAGTTAATGTTTGTTCTGATCGAAAGGTGTCTGAATGGGAGCTACACAATGTGGTTTTAAAGTTATGACTGATTAGTGTATGAGTGTGACATTAGATTATTGAAGCAGCAACAAATGAACAACATTTCATTCAGTTTTATTTTGTAGTTGTCTAATTTAGACCTGTGGTTCCCAACATAGGGGCCGCTTGATCCCAGATGAAGATCTGTGATCGTTCAGATCTTCATCGGGGTCCAGAACTACTTAAAGCATTCTTTATCCTTGTGGCATGGGGGCAAATCGTTTTTCAATTTTTTACTCGTATATTCGACGATAATACTGACAATACAACAAACCCACGTCTCATCTGTATCCATGTAATATTCTTGATCTGGTCGTCTAGAGTCTTACGTTTTAAAGGCTCAAGGAAGATTCGGCACGAGAAGATAATACATAATTATGCTACAGACTTGCAGTTAATATAAGATTTACGCATCTTCAAAAGTTACAGAGCTGGACCCTGAATAACACGACGATATGAAAATCTAATAAAGTCTGAGCTTTTCCCTGAAAGTCATCATCCTCGACTTCTCCAGCATCAGTCTCTGTTTCTGTGTTTTCCTTTAAACCCCCCCTCATGATCTCTCTTTCTCTGTCTCTTTCTCTCCCTCTCTCTATCTCTCTCTCTTTCGTTTGTCCACTGGTTCACACACACACACAAAGGCACACTTGAAAACACGGACAGAGGTTCTTGATTTTACAGCTCGTTTCCTCTGAAGTGAGTCTGGGCAACAGACTGTTGAGTGTCTGCTGCAGCTTTCACACACACACACACATACACGCACGCACGCACACACACACACACACACACACACACACACACACACACACACACACACACACACACGCACGCACACACACACGTAGGGAATTAGCTCAGAGATGTTGAACTAATACTCGTAGAGCAGCCGATGGTCGATGGCCCAATGATGTGTAAAGGGGGCAGTTTCCACCACGCTGACAGAATCGGACTCAAATTGTTCTGGAAACATTGGTGCTTATTGTATACATAATTATATTTCTTCATCTATACTAAACAAAGTCTCCACTCCTCTTATGAAACAAAAGTTGTAATTTAGGCAGAACGTCAGACACGTTCTACTGTGTGTGATATTAATGGTCCGGATGTCAGAGCAGATGTAGTTGAGGTGAATTATATATTCACCTTTTTGTTGATGATGAGGTTCTGTTGACTTCATCAGTCTTTTGTCTTCAGCACAGAATAGAGCAGCTTGTGTGTGAAGTTGGTGGCTTGAGAGTCTCTTTTATCAAATTTGAGTTTAGGGGTTTTGGGTTTTATTCAGGACTGCATGACTGCCTCAGGATCCCTCAGGATGAGCTGGAACAGGTTTTGCATCAGTTCAGGCAAACCCGCGCTTTTAAGGCGAGGTTTTGTTTTTCCTTCCAGGAAATAGTCTGGTACATATCCCCTTTGTAAAAGGTGGTCATGCCTTCTACTGTTTTGCTACATAACTAAGCTGCATTTGGGATTCAACTCAGCAACGAATGACCTGAAATTCTCTTATCACCATTTTGTAGTTGAGATAAGGATTATAAGAAGTGGTCCTGTACCTGAAGCAAGCCGAACTTTGTGCTCCGTTCACACTGATTGTGAACTTTTACGTCGTTCTATCTTCGCCCCGGTTATATTTCGAGTTTATTTGTCTGTTTGCGTGTGAGTAAGCTTAGGAAAAACTACAGGACGGATTTGCATGGACTTTGACCTGGAGGTAAGTTTTGGTATATCCTAGAGGTGATTTTATTTTGGTGACGTTATGTGTGTCGAAGCATTCAAAATATAAGAACATTTTCCCCGTTTGTAGCGGGGACGTAACGTAGTCACGTAGTGACGCACAAAAGTGACCATAGACAACTTTAAACGGGAGAATGACATTTTTAAGTTCATCCATACATCATCTTTCACCTACAACAAGACAAACATGGGAACTTTAGCTGAACTAAAGTAAGAGTAATTGTCTGCAGTTATTTAGGTTGTGAGATGAAGATTATCATTCTACAACCAATGTAGATATATTTATATGTAAAATAGACACTGTACTTCCTATGGGCATCATGGTCATTTATACTATATTAAGTGATTTTTATTTTGACTATATGAATATTGGACCAGATTGATTCTCTTACTGATTGCATTTTGCATTTCTTTGCAAAATCTTCACAATACTTGATGTGCAAATAGTCCTTAATGAAAGCTGTTTTCATTCCTAGTTGTCTCTTATGTAAGCTCCAGCGGGAATGGAAAACCTGCCAAATTCCCTGTATGCAACCAAATACTTAGCCAAATAAAACTGATTCTGATTCTGATTATGACAATAATAGCGTTGAAGTAAGACCATGGTCTGTATGGTTTAGAACTTTGAGATTTGATCCAAATGTAAAGTGCATTATAAATTAAATGTATTATTATTATTATTATGGTCACTTTGGGTCAGGTGGTGTTGGTTGCGAAGGCCGGTAATTTGAGTCACCTGCGATGTTACAATAAGGTAAAAAATAAGTCCATACACGCCTTAAAACCGGAGATACAGCATTGTAAATGCATGCATATCTACCTCTGCATATCTATGTAGATTTTGGCCCCTGGTAGAGGGTGCACTCTCTGAGTGCTGTTTCTAGTTGTGAAATGGTTTGTAGTAATAAAATAACGTGTAACATTGGCGTTACTCAGATGATTTGATGCTGTTTACTGGATTTTATTAAATAGAAACTGAGCCAGGATGCTTGTTTCCCTCTGTATCCTGTTTAATGCTAAGCTAAGCTAACTGGACACTGTGCTGCAGTTTCATATTTAGCACACAAATATGAGTGGTGTCAAAATTCTCATTAAAGTTTTGGCGTGAATGTGAATAACAGTAATTCCCCATATTTCAAGCTATTTCTGTTAAATGATGTCAAGAAACACACGCAGGTTTGACGCTGAACTACAGGCAGGTTTTTGATTTATTTGTTTGGAAATTGGTCCAAAATCAAGCAAAGAGCAGCAAAGATTAGGAGTGTTCCCTTTTCGTTTTTTTGACACGCTAAAACACCTATGTGGGTCGGCCCTGCATGCATCTCTTTCTCAAATCTCTACTTTTAAGAGGAAACACAAATTCTGCTGGAGGCGTCGGCATCCCTTCTGCCACCTTTGATGTGTGAAAGAGGTTCCACGCTGTTCCTTGATGTATCTCACTGTAGTTCTCGGAGGCTTTGAAGAATGCTGAATAAAACGCCACATGACTGCTACCTATTACAGTTCCCAGCAGTGCCACTGCCGGAAACCGCCGTGCGCACGTCCATATCTGTACTATGACCAAATCTGATGCTGAACCAAAACTCCCTCCTTGCATCATTTAGCCCTTTCTTCACTCTTGTTTCGAAGTCCTGTCTGCAGGTAACTTTCATCACTGAAGAGAGGGCTAGAAGACCAATCCAGAGGAATGATGGAACCTGTGTGTTTCTCAGCAGCCGGGTCAGATACACCATCAACTAAAACGTTGAGGATGTCTGTATCATATGACTCAAATTCATCTGATGCAGATAACAGATAACAGCATTACCTGAAAGGCTGCAAATGTAAAAGCTCCGATTGCATTTTTTCCATCAATCCAGACTGTTTTCTTTTCTATTTTGTGCAAAAAGCTTCACTCTCATGGATCTTTAGGATGGATAATCACCGCTCTGTCTAGACGGGATGACCGGCTTTCACTCTTCAGCTCCAAAATGATCTTATATTCAAATTATAAAGACAAAAGCTAGCATGAATCAAAATGGATTTTATTTGGATCACTCTAGAAAAATATGAAATATTGCCATGATTAAATTATTGGGATTTTAATCCTTCCTCCATGTCTTCATGGAGGAAGGCGTCACAGGCCACGATAGGGCCAATGACACACTGGACCTACTGTATGCCAACACCAAGGAGGCATGTGTTTGGTGTGTACAAGTGTACAAGCGGGCCCAGGTACAAGTCAAAACAGACAGCTTTCCGAAATAGCGTTTACATGCAGTTAATGGCTAACGACACGGCTTTCTGTGAGAACTTAACTACCCCACTGCAAAAGAATGAAATCTCTTTCGGAAAGGTTGTTCGCAGGCACCGTTGTTTTTCTGATTTGGTTTCTTTTTTCGAAACCAAATCAGAAAGGCCAATGCAAAGACAGGGAGCTCATGCAAACCCAATAGAATGTCCCCCAGAACCCCCTTGTTGTTAGGCAACTGCGTTACCAACCACACCAAAGTATTAACATTAAAAACTATAAAAAGATTAACTATATTTAACTCGGTAAGACAGAATGAATAGTTGGGTTGTTTCGTTAATGGTTTGTTTTGACGTCCTCTCAAGTCCTCTTGAAGGCTGTTCCAACAGTTTGGAGCGTTGTTGCTGAAAGCATAAGATATTTTAGAACACTATCACTTATACCTCATTTGGTCCAGACTTTCAGACTGCTAGGTTTGATCCAGAACAAAATTGCTGTTGCAAAACCTCCCTGGACCAAGGTCCAGCTAAAACACCCAGACTTCATTCCAACAAAGAGGCGGAACTTCATCCGCATGAAAACAGAACCACAGTTCATGTCATTTACAGTATGAAAACACCTTTTTAATTGTTCAGGATATTTGGATAATAAAAAGTAAGTTACAGTAGGACAAAGAGAAGAAGACATACTGAGGGAAGAAAATAGAAATAGAAAAATAGAAAAATTTTGTATTATTTTCTGAGAGTATGAGCGAGAAAAGACAAGAGGAAGTTGGAGCGATCCCAGCTGCAGCTGCGGTAATCAGCGCAGTTGGTTCAGAAAAAGTGATGCGTCTTTAATACCTCACATCGGATGGATGCTGGTATACAGGCCAATCAATCATCAGAAGTAGGGAGACGCAGACCACATAGTTGATGTCAGCAAGGTAAAGGTACATAGATCACCCATAATATTATAACCACTGACAGGTGAATTTAGAACAACATTGAATTTTGTCTTACAATCTAAGCTATAAGTCGATGGGATTTATTAGGCAGCATGTAAATATTTTGACCTGAGTATCGTGTCTTGGAAGGACCGGTTCAGAACATTTCCAGAACTGCATGTATCTTTGGGATTTCGTGAGCTGCAGCGGTTGGTACCCCCCAACGGGGTCTAAGGTAGGACATCTTGTGAACCAGTGACAGGGTCATGAGTAGGGCGCACGAGGAATAAAGGCTAACCCGCGTTTTGCGATACCACAAAATAACACCTGTAGCATAAATTGCTGAAAAAGCTCAGACTCAAAGGAGTCAAAACCCAAAAGTGCTTAGTAAACCTAATTAATACCCGACCCCCTGTTCGGACCTTCCTTCAGACTTTCAGCTGAGCCGTTACTTCTGCACTGGGGAACAGTTTATCCGGTACATGTAGGTCTCCATGGTGCCAAACTGTTCAGATGAAACTATGCTGACTTGCTTATTTATATGTGAATCTAGGAGTATGTGGACATCAGCCCTCCGCAGAGGAACTGGAAGGGCATCGCCATCTCTCTGCTGGTGATCGTGGCGGTCTGCTCACTCATCACTATGTCAGTGGTGGTCCTCACTCCCGGTACGTCAAATACTCACGTGTTTGCGTACTGCTCCTCAGTTTTGTTCTTTGGTTATGAAAGTGTGAGAATACCCTCTGTAATTGAGTTTACTTTGTTTTTTCCCAGCGGAGCTCCCTGGCAGCAGCAGATCCAGGCTGACTGTGGCAGATCTGTACAAACCAGAATTTAGCGTTCACGACCCAGAGGCCACGTGGATCGGCGGTGAGTGCTGCAAGTACACCGCCTGAGAGTCTTCATAATAAATGGAAAGATTTCTAATATTCATCTGACTTTGAGTGTAAAGTAGTGAGCTGAGGACTGTGGCGAGTCTTTGAGGATTTGTAGCACATCAGTGTGTTACTGATTAGACCAGTACTGATATAAATGCTCTTTATGATTCAGGTTTAGCCTTAACAGCTGGTCACACCCCACAACTTTATCGGCTACACATTTCAGTTACAGCTTTGACAGCTGGTCAGAAAATAACTCAAATGTGTTTTAAAGCCAAACTAAATTTAAAGCTTCAACTGGATTCGACCTCTATGGATTGTTTCTACTTTCATGGTGTTTCTCCGGGTTTTAAGTTAGTTTAAAGGGTAACATATGCTGCATGAAATTACTTTCTATCGGGAGACACGGGATAGTTGTAAAGATAATGGTTTATTGTTGCAGATGATTTGTGATAATTAGAACAGAACGTCTTTAGTGCTTGGACTCTACAGGGAGCGTGTGATCGCAGCGCATCTGCCTCAGCAGCAGCAAAGACCCAGATCAGCCACAACATTAAAACCACCATCCTAATATTTAGTAGGTCCCCTTACTACTGTGAAACCGCTCGGCACCGTTATTAATGTTTCCAGCTTTTTGTGGGACAGTAGCCCTTCTGAGGCACCAGAGAAAACCATTAGCCTTTTACTCCTCGTACACATTAATGAGCCTTGGGCTCCGATTACCTCATCGCTTCTCACCAGTTGTCCTTCGTTAGACCCTCGGTAGGTACTGATCACTGAGTGGGAACATGCAGCAAGATCCGCTGTTTTGGAGAGGTTCTGGCCCAGTCGTCTTGCCATCACAATTTGGCCCTCATCTCAGTTAGTCAGATCCTTGAGCATGCCCTAAGAAGATTGTCCTTTAAGTTCATCATGAGAATGTGTCAGTTCTATTTCTCAGTGGAACTTTGTGCAATGATAACTAGTTATTTTTAGTGTTCAAAATGTCTCCACCAAAGGGGCATTAAAATTACTATTCAATCCACATCTCTTCAAAAAAAAAAACTGGAAGGCATTTAAAGACATTTCATACGTGTTTCGTAGGGGCCTTGATGATGTGCATCTCATAACTGGTTTCCTCACTTTTCTTATATTTACATATTGAGGCACATTTCATGTCATTTTGCTCGATTTCACCTATGATGAGGTATGACGGTCAGTACAATTATAATTATTCTTACACAGTCTGTGTTCTTCCTCACAAATTCCAAATGTTCAATGCCGTGTTCTTTCAGTGAATATTTTCGTTCCCAAGCCATATTTTATTTTAAAATTTTACATACGATATTTTGTGTTTTAATAATAGGTATTTTACACAGTAAATTATTGACTTTTTTTTTTTTTTAACTCACTCACTATTTAGGAGCTACTACACTGTGATGTTTTTTGAAAATTTGACATGATTCGTTTTCTAATTTTTCTAATCCCAAATGACATTTGATTTATCAGTGCAAAGCTAATGACCAATAAACTAAATGGAGTGCCTCCTTCTGACCTGCTTATGCAAACACAGATGGCCTCACAGTGTGCAGTTGAATCGAGGGCGTGATGCCTGCAGAGACTGTGATAAACCAAATTTTGGCAACAATAATAAGACTTGATAATAATATTTACACAATGCAAATATGCAAATAACCCCTGCCTTGAACTGGGTCCTGTAACCATTTCATCAGAACTGTACTGCACAGGCAAGAGCAGAGATACCACTACTACTACTACAGTGTAATCAACCCATCTCCCCATGCATACACTGCACTCCAGCATTACAATTTATATGTATGAGGATATGTTAGCAATTACCAATACTGATTCAGCCCTTTATCAAATGCAATATTAACACCAGAGCCCATAATGTTTCACTAGTAGTCCGAGGGGAAAGGCTGAAAATTGCTTTTGTTTGTGGATTTCACATTAAAGTAAAAATGAGTTAGATAAACCTGTGACTTAATGTACCCTGACCTAGATTTTATCTACTTCCATCATTTTCCAATACTATGTCTTTAAAAATACAAATATTTGAGTTAAATAAACATATTGAATACATTTTAAATGACTGTCCTTTACAGGAATACCTATTGTAACCTTGGCCCAAATTTAATTGCATTAAACGCAAAATAGTAATTTCAGCTAAATGAAGTTTGATAAGTACGATAATTCAGATTCATTACACATCTCAGCTAAGAGTAAAAATGAACAAAATGAGCTTACTTATAGGACGGCGGGTTCTTGGTAGGGTGTTGAGGTAAAACTGCTAGACACAGATTCAAACTTAAAGTGACACATCACATTCATAAAATGAAATGGTTCTACAATTTATGGTTTGTTTACCTCTACCTTAAAATATTGTGCATGTTTGATACCTAAATGCAGCAATAAATGTGTTTCAGATCATCATTATGCTAATTGGGATATGAGATCATTAACATATTAAGGAAACTTGTTTAAATGAGTGAAGATGTGACCAGTGAAAATAATGCTGAACAATACGTAATTTTCCCTCCTTTTGATTCCATTAATTTAATGGTTACTTTTCTCTCTTCTGTCTATTTAATCACAAATAAATTCTAGGTTTGCTGTTTATATGCTCAACCTTAAATACAGATATGGATGAAGAAGGCGGCTTACATAGTCTGCATTTGTATTTCTGCAAGGTTTCAAAATGCGGAAAACACAGAGTAAAAAAACTGGGTCATAGTTCAAGCCATACACAACAAAGAAGGAAAAAGTGGAAACAAGCATAAGAATAGCTTTAATTTACTGGCTACAGTAGCACAAGTTCCTCTATATTGTTGTCTAAAATTCTGCATCCTCACTGGAAAAAAGCATACATTTTTTTAATCTATCAAACATTGAGTTCAAAATTTAAACTAAATAGCAAAATGTATTCGTTTTGCATGAATATAATTCACCAGGAAATGTCCGAAGTGTGTGGAGCAAATTGAAGAACAAAATGTTCAAAATCCGGAGCTCTTCAGACATGGTTTGTTCAACTGGAGGATTCATGACCTTTCTCCTGCCCAATCTTTCCCCAGGTCACATCTCCAACACCTTCTTATTGCAGTTCCTCCCGATGTTACGTAAGACGTTCTCATCTGGAGGTGTCTCAGCGCAGACTATGTCTGTGGCAGACATTCCTCCAAATGTTCTTTCTGGTATTCAGGTCAACATGTGGCAGATCTCAAACCTGCTGTCTTACTGGCATCTTGACAGCGAGACAGATTCTTTGGATTCAAGCTTAGAGATAGAAAAAAAGATGCATGTATAACTGGAGGTGCTGAGCAACAAAAATAAAAATCCCAGTGAGAACCAAGATGGATACCTTGTAGCTCATGGACTAAGTATATCCAGCACACATTTGTGCAGACTTGCTGGGAGTGACAGACGGAGAGACAAGAGGACAGGAGTGGAGGGTGGCAGTGAGGGAGGGGTATGAAACAGAGATCCTACTGCGTCTTCCCTTCCATGAGGAGATAACACTAATGACTAGTCATGTGGCTTCATACACACACATACACACATACACACACACTCAATTGTGCAAAGGTTCCTTAGGACTGGATACCCCTCCCTAGAAGCAGGGGCACATTTGTATTTGGACATGATGTGGACATCATGACTGATCTGAGACTAAAGCATACAGTGTGTGCTGTTTAAAAACTTAAATACGTATTTTCATATCTATGTGAATATTTGCACATGAAACTTCAGTTATGAGCCTACAATAATCATCACACTGCTGTTCTTCAATTTGAATTCTCCATTCTGTTTTTCAAACTGCAAATTCTTATTTTTATGGTATTGATAGTTTTAATGTTTCAAAGTTTCACTATCAAAACGTTAATAGGAAATCACAAATGCAACATTTAATTTTTTCCCCCCATTATTAAATATGCCACATCTTATTTAAATTAAATCAAATTTGTCATGCATGATTTTGTTACTCTTATATATCTACTTTTGAATTAAAATTAAACTTGCATTTCATACAAAATGCAAACAGCTTGCTTTATAAATCTATCTGCTTGTAGAACATTGCAGTTATTGTATAAACCCAACATCCTACAGACAATGATGCCATAAAGTCTACACATTTCTAAACACACTTTCCAGCTGGTGACATACAGAAAGTGTGAAGCTCATCTCACACATCCAGTGACTCCCATTCACACATGGGTGATGTGTGAATGGCGACGGGGCTCAATATTGAAGGACATCTGTTCCCACAGACTCCTCCTCATGGCTGTGTCGTGAGTGAGTGCAGTGACAGCTAAACGGCTTCGGGAGAGCAGATACCTCCCCTAAGTATATTTACAAATATGGCAATCTGGTAATGTTAGTAAATGTTATTCTAACATCAACTATCAGTGTTTGTAATGTTATGGCTGATAGGTGTATGTGTGAAAGATGCTGAGAGATCTTTCTCTCAGGGGTGATCATGACATCAGAGTCTGTTTGTGTATTTATTGGTAGGTGTCAATGACACCTAGATGAGGTAAAGGTCGGGTTAGGTCAGGCAAGCCCTTAAGCTTGCCTGTGGATCTGATTCAAGAAAGATTTTTCAATGATTACTTAAACTGCATAACCAATTTTTTTAAGGGTAGGAACTGAATCTATTAAATTTTTGTAGCTTTTCTTAGTGTTGCATTAAAAAAAAATGTCCCTAATTTTGCACAAAAAACTGTAACGCTTTGCCATTTAAGTTGTTGAGGGACGGTTTATGGGCCAGCCAAGCTAAATGCTAAAAGCAAAGCTAGAATGCACACTTCTAGTGGGTAAATTTTTTGCCAGACTAATAATGTGATCACGATAAGGCCAACGTCTGGGCGCACATAGCCCATGGTAAAACTTACTGCTATGCTTATTAATTAGATAATGCTATTACATATCAATTTGCAGGTTAAAGAAGTTTATTTTCATAAGCTTCAGCCTCATGATCTCCTCTCTGTTTCCTGTCTTATTCATGTCATATTTCATATTTAACATGTGGGCATGAATGTCAAATCATTCGTAGCTGAGAAAGATTCAAGATTTATTGTTATACACACAGAAGAAATATAGTTCACACTGAACTGGCAATGAAATTCTTATTTTGCAGTTTCCCTTAGAAAATTCTTTATAATAGAGTAAAAATATATACTAAAACTATAGGTATAAACGTATAAAATATATAAATATGTTCAATGAACAGAGTCCTCGGGTCAATAATCATCTCCTTAGTTTTCTCCGTGTTTAGGGAGAGATTATTTGCGTGGCACCAGGACACCAGCTGAGCTCCTCCTTGTAGGTTGTTTCTACTCCGCCACTGATCAGCCCCATGACTGTTAGATCATCCGCAGATTTGATGATGGTGGTGTTGCACTGGCTGGAGACACAGTCGTAAGTGAAGAGATTATACAGGAGCGGACTCAGCACACAGCCTCGGGGGTCCCTGTGCTCACGGTTCTTGTGCCTGATGTCCGGGTACCAACTCTGACGGTCTGGGATCTGTCTGTGAGGAAATCCAGAACCCAGCTGGAGGGAAGGTATCAGTCCGAGGGCGAGGAGCTTCTCAGCCGGTCGTGTTGGGAGGACCGTGTTAAATGTCGAGCTGTAGTCAATGAACAGCATTCGTACATATGTCTCCTCGTTCTCCAGATGTATGAGGGCTGTGTGGATGGCAGCACTGACTGCGTCATTAGTGGACCGGTTCTGACGGTATGCAAACTGTAGGGGCTCGAGAGTTTCCGGGATGGTCTTTTTGATGTGGGTCATGACTACCCTCTCAAAACACTTCATTATAGTTGAGGTGAGTCCAATGGGATGGTAGTCATTTCAGCAGGTTATGTTTTTTTTCTTGGGTAGGGGCACAATGGTGGTGGTCTTGATGCACCAAATGCTAAAAGTTCCTTATTTTTTTTGTTAGAGGCAATTCACAACCTTTAGCTTCATTACTGCAATCTTGTGCTGGGAAAGGCATGCTCCGCTTCTTTAGTTTAAAGTAGTTTCAAACAGTTTGTAGCTGCTTTACTCCCCCGTAGGCTGTAGTAATGTACTACTACCATCGATTTTTTTCTTAAAAAGTACTCAATACTTGCTAATCATGGCTCATCAAAACTCAAAATGTTTTTTTTTTTCATATATATATATATATTTCTTTTTTTTTTAAGTTGTGCTCCCATGCATCCAAACTTGTTTTTTGAAATTTGTGAGCTTCTTAAATCTGGTAGTTTTGATAAAGAATATCCATCAGATCAGTAAGGGGGATGCAATTATATCAATAAATGACAGCTCCTTATTTTGTGAGAAAACCCTTTCAGAGGCGAGAGGGAACTTACTTGTTTTGTCAGATCGGGTCAAATGTAACATAAGCTATTTTTCTTGTTATGATCAAGTTAGAAAATTATTGTCTGAAATATTGTGGGCTGTAAATCTAATATAAACCGGATATGATTATAGCCAAGATGTGTGGCCTGGGCCTGCATTCACTGCCAACAATCTGGAGGTGTTAAGGGTGTAATTCAAACACGTCCCTAATGGAAATTGCTTCCTTGACAACGGCCAATTCATTTCCTTTTCTCTGGCATACCGTATAAGTCAGACTTCCGTAGCCACTCACCCTAATTTAATAGCACTTACTCTATATGTCTTCAATTGCTTTCCAGAAGTACCAGCTTGAAACAAAGCAGGAAACAGAACATTTATATTGAGCTCCCCCATAGCCATGCTGAAATTATGTGCAAGCACTTATACACAATAAAGTTATATAAGGGAATAAGTTGCAAGATTGCTGTTCCATGAGTTTAATGTATTCTTAACTAGAGCTGTCCCACATTAAGATGCTGGTTTCCAACCCATCAGGAGACCAGAAAGCAAAAGAAAAAGACACTTTCCCAAATCAGTTACCTGACAGCAAAAGGCTCTTTTCCCCGACAGTTAAAATTCAACAGTAATGCAAATAAATATCATCACGTTTATATCCTCTAGATGTGGACACGTTAGATTCAGAGTTAGTGCATTTTTTCTGAGGATAAGGATCGTGTTTTTAAATGAGTGGTTTAAGAGTTATATGAGATGATTAATACTACACTGTAGTTCTTTTTTTGTATGTGTGAAGGTACCACATAGCTTTAACTTATTTTAGCAAAAAGGCTGGAACTGGAACAACTAGCCAGGCTCTGTCTGAAGTTGACCCACGTACAAGAAATCGTGCAATAACACCACAACAAAGTAACTCTTCAACAGCAACTTTTATTGTTGACACTGAATAAAACAACTATGGAAAGCTCCAGAGTGTTATTTCACGTAACATTCTGGTTTTCTATGCATCATGAAATAGCATGGCAAAAACCTAATTTTCCTTCCCTTCTTCATTTGTGCTTGATTTCAAGTTTCTGCCTGCGGGGTAGTGAGCCTTCACACCAAACTCTCCCCAATATCCCCAATTGGGAGACATTTCTAGGTGCAGGTCACATCCTTGACAAATCTTCAAACGTAACAAGTCCATCTTGTCCTACCCCCTTTCCAGCTTCCCTTTCCATTTTTTTTTTTATTACTCATTTTTTTCATAATGCTTTTTTTCATAATAATACTCTAGATACATACCATGTGCAATTTTCCTCCACATATAAAACCATATCATCTGCAATTATATCTAAACACTGTGAAATTTAATAGTTTTCCCATTTACACTTATTATATTAGTGGTTTAACCAGTGCAGTAATCCTGCTCCTGTGTAGTATCACTGTCACTGTCACTTTATATACCAACTACTAATTCTTTCTACTTTTTATATCTATTACTATTTACTGCCCTTTTACTTTTGTAGTTATTTTGCTATTGAGCCAAATGCAAGGTAATTTCATTTTGCTGTGTACCTCTCTGGTGGATAGTCTGAATGACTATAAAGTTAATCTTTTATTTTGAATCTTATAAAGGACTTCTTTCCGCACTGTTGCCCCTGGTACAAAAATTACCCCTCTATCCACCGGTGGTTGCTATTCCAGCTGACATTGGGTAAGATGTAGAGTACACTCTGAGGTACACAAAGGACAAATTCATCACCGGTCCTGCACAGGAAACTTAAAGGCAAGCAACTATTCACATTCAAGGGCCATTTAGAGTCATCATTTCAACAATATTCTGTATTTTTGGATATGCAAGGGAGCTAGAAAGTTTCCACAGCACGGGGAAAACTTGCCAACTCTACACCTAAAAGCTCCATATCCTTACGTGAATTTGAACCCACCTGGTCAGGAAAGCTTCATCACACTATGCCCCTCATTTTGCCTTTTTAAAGACCATACAAAAAGAATTGTGGCACAATGGAGGCACAACAGTTCTGCCCTCAACCCAAAAATGTCATTTGACTCTAAATTATAGCTCTTCATTAAATTTTAGGATACTAACTGAAATCCCGGTTATTGTTGTTGACCCAATCAACAAACCTGTTGTTGACTCCTGGCTTTGGTGCAGTACAGTGAAGCATGCAGCATCAGTCTAGTATATGAACTTCTGTACGTTCTGTCTGTCTCATTAATGATTTTCTTGCATCATTGCCGGCATTATGGATGCTACACTGATTTGTGATTGTAGAACATTTGTGATGATGCATTGTTCATATCTATTTTGAGATATATGCTCCGCATTCAGGGTCAACTCTGTAATGCATATGAGTACAATTATTCACAGAACGGTCGTCGATGTGAAGTAGAGATTGTTTGTATCAGATTCATCCAAGGATGAAGAAAGGATCCTCGAATTACTTAAGATAGAAAGATAATGTGTGAGTGTTTATGTTATATAGCATGTTACAGTTGAGTACTTCACACTGCTTGGCTTGTCATACACTATTGCTCGTGAGGTTTGAATAAGCAATGGGCCGCATCTTTAGCTGTCCTCCATATGAATAATTCATTATTTATGATGATATTATGTAAAATACGTCGGACTGAACAACACAGAGAAAGAAGAATCCTTTCTTCAATAATATAGTGTCAATAAATCCCCAACAAACCTTATTGTTACGGATTCCAAAATGATACCACACATGACAAAAAGCATATGGACACCGGAAAATTACACAAGGCATGGAAATTATTTATGTCCAGCAAATGGTCAAAGATAGTATAAGATTGGCTTTATAAATATTTCAGATATTTAGGTTACTTTCACACCTGAAAGTTCAAATCAAGTTTGAACGTTTGATCTAGTTGGTTTTGATACTTACCAAGATACTTAACCTCCTTTGCTTGATGCAGCAGCTCAACCCCCAACCACGATACAAGTTGCTGTGATAATCTTCCTTCGTATGATGGCTGAGTTCAGCCTTAGAGATAAGGTGTGAAGCACAAAAGACAAAAATGGAGATGGGAGTAGAGATTCTGTTGGCACGTGTCAAAAGAAGCCAGTTGAGGTGGTCTGGCCATCTGATGCCTCCAGGTTTCCTCCCTCTGGATGTTTTCCAGGTATGTCCAACTGGGAAAAGAACCCAATGTAGATCTTGTTGGAGTGGCTATACATCTCGTCTTGTCTGGGAATGCCTCAGGATCCTGAGGATGAGCTGGAGAGTGTTGCTGGGGGAGATAGACCACTGTCCTGTTGTCATCATTTAAATAGACAGCTTCTTTTTATACTTCGACGCTGAAAGTGTCTACAAACTATCCGACCCAGATGCAGACACGCACTGGGGGCAGGACCAGTTTAAGTTTTCTTGAAATGTCCAGTTAAAGCTGAGGCAGGTGGAGCTTGATGGACAGAGCCCCGGAGGATAGATCCGGTGGAGTTTTCCAGGAAGGTTCAATGTCTTGAGCCAGGACAGACATGTTGACAAGAGGGAAACGGCTTTAGTGAAAAGGCAATGCTCTTGGCAATGGCTCAGATTGTGCAAATTGAAGGTGTGAAGATTGCGAGCACTAATTTACAATTTGGTGGTGTTTAAAGAAGAGGCCTTGATTATTGTGATGGGGAGCAGCTGGGGGTTTCTCCCTGGCTCTGGAACGCCTGGCAATAACTCACACACACATGGAAGGAGGGGGAGAAAAGAGAGAGAGAGAGGTAGAGAGAGAGAGAGAGGTAGAGGTAGAGATAAGGCTAATCCGGAAAAGGCAGTTAAAAGGCTAGGCGGGACATCTCAGGGCAGATCTAATAGATAGTTCAAACATTTTTCATCTGTTTTTCTCTGTTGGCTGTTACTATATTGATTGTCACCATCATGAAATCTATTAGTCGTCATATAAATAATTGCAATTAGCCGTTTATTATTCTCTTCTTCTGCAAACACAATCCCACCATTATAATGTCAGTACCGTCATAGTTTGATAATAGAAACATCGCAAAGAGACATTTATTGGCAATGTCACGTATATATTTGGACTCTTGTCTGAAAACATCAGTAGCGGTCCATCACCTGGATGGTTAAGCCTGGCACAGCTCAAATAATTTAGGGAAGTGGTGGGTCTGCAGTGAGTTTGTTAGATTAGTTGTTTCAGCAGGTTTGACTGATGCCTTTTTGTGGCAAATTTTACAAATCACAACGTCCAAGATCTCAGACTCTGATTTATCACTTGGTTTGAAAACCAAGTGTCAAAGCAGAGTATTGATGTGGAGTTTGACTTTGTGCCAAGGTGGTGTATGAGATTCATGTCAATGGACACATTTACTCTCAATAGATAAACAGTGAAAAAACAATAAAGACTAATTTATTTTTCCTCTCAGAGCAGAATAAGTACAAACATCATTAAACTGTAATTGAAATAGTTATGAAATATGACAATTCTGTTACATCCAACTGATTTAACTATATATAACTTCATTCTTGATCTTTAACCAGCAGATTACCTAAATTCTATTGAATCTGCTTGTTATTGGTTACCCAATGAGTATTTGGATCTGCTTAAAATTCTGATGCGTGTGTATATATATATATACTTATATATGTATTCCATATCGTTGGTTTGGTCAACTTTATATCCCCTATAATTTAATTTAAGGTGAAATGTTTCTGGCTTCTTATGGCTTAATACAGATGATGGATTACTACAGATGTTAGATGCCATTCTAACAATTATGGAAAATACGCTTAAATTCAAATTTTGGTGTGAAAGGCCTTGAACTTATCACTATTATATCGTTTCTCCTATCCTCTTGTGCTACCACAGCTTATTGTTAACTTCTTAGTACTAAATACACAGTACTAAATACATTTTTCTTTCACTAAACCCGCACGCTTATAGACACCCAGCAGTCCGCCACCACTGAGTCAATGGTTCTGCCGATAACGGGCGTCTGAATAATTGTTGTTGGATCATGGGGTGAACCTCTGGCAGTCTTCTGTAAAGTTTCTCTTTGAGAAATTAAGTAGTAGAGATCAAACATGTCAAGATTTTGATAACTTCCATTGTATAAAGAAATACACATACCCTTCATTAAATTCCTTCAAAGGGTTTAAATTACAAATTGATTGACAACCATGGGGAAGTAATTACCTCTGCTCAGGAGGTTATGCTTTCTCCCAGCGTTGGTTTGTTGCACCGTAAGCAGGATTACTCAAAACGTTTTTTATGGGTGGGGTATCACTCATGAAACAACTCTGAGTTTGAATAGTATAATAGTATGAATATTTATCATTTAGAATTGTACTATTTTAATGGGATTTCTTTTACAATTCCAGTTATTATACTTGTGCCAGGAACAGGGAAAATGAGGAATAGGAGGGCCGAAATGCAGACATGAAAAGCATAGATGTAGTTCAGTTCATGGTAGAGCTGCAGAATTATGCCCTATATGATAATCCTGTTTATTTTGTTGTTCTGCTTGACTGGATGGCAGTGATAGCAAAGAACTTGACAGCTGTGAGAGCACTTATCTATTTCTTCTCAATGTTTTGCGTACTGTGGTGTAGCGGCGCATACTATATGAGCCTTGTTAAAACGGGCACCACCAAGAATGTGGGAAATATTCATTTGGATCAATCTAATTCTTTAATTGATTGAAATAGTCTCCTTTCTCCGTATTAAGAAATATACATGACAACTGCATGGTTTAAATTGGACGTTTATATATATATATATATATATATATATATATATATATATACATCTACATCTTTGACTAGAAACTACTTGACTACATCTTTGACTAGAAACTACTCATTCAGGATAAATAAAGATAAATGATAATGAATAAATATTAATGCAGAAAGCATGAAAGTTAAAAGCATGAAAGTTAAAACACTTATACGTATGTATCTGTATGAGATAAAGATTAAATGTAAATACTCGGATAGGGTTGTTAAATAAGACACTAATGTAACTGAAACCTTCCGGAGAAACGTCGTTGCCGTGCGAGGGGTCCCAGTAGTTCTGCAGTGCAGATTATAACAGAAAGGCACTTAATGTTATTCGAGGTTAAGATCTTACAGCAAGGTAAAACTATAACTTTAAAAGTTAAAGATAAATTAACCCAGTTGCTTGCTTTAAGAAAACATTTAAAGATTAAGAGAGAGAGAGAAAGAAATGTAGGGATGAAGTTTTGGGTCAAGGCAAAGGAATATACAGTATGTCTGTCTTAGCTTATAAGAGCAGGGGAGAAAGGAGGGAGGATCACCCTCCCATCTCTTCCCTCCTCCTCAGGGTGCATGGTCTGTAGAAGGGTGGGAATCCATCACATGTCTTTGTTCTATATCATCACATCTTACTTTTAATCACTTTAACTCTCCATGATCATGAACACTGTAATAATAATTACCATTATTTTGACTTTGTAATAGTAAAGAGAGGTTTTTTTCAATCAATATCATACATTGATATGATATGGAGATGATTTATGATTCAGAGTGTGATCAAACAATGCATGTGGTAACTAGAAAAAAGTTATGTCAAAGTTATGAACAATGAATAAACAAAGCACAGCTTCATCAATCAGATGAGGCTGTAAAAAGGTTACTGATGAAGAAGGAAGCCATCAAATCATAATCACAAAGTATATACAGTTATTTGAATAAAAAACTTGATAATTAATTATAAGGACAATGAATAGTCACATATGCAAAAAAAATGAACTGTCTGTTCAAGGACCAGTCACTTCCATGGCGGTCAGAAGCACGTGGCCTTCTTTATTGACTGTCTGATAGGTGCACTGGTTTGAAGAAGAATCCAAACAAACAACTTCAATGAATCTGAGTCAGTTGTTTGGATGACGCTTATACAATATGTCTCATACTGTTGGATGATGATCAACGTTTTGGACAAAGAAAACGTCTCTCCAAAGTAGTTTGTTCTGTTATGTACGACTGGTGCCTGGTACCGAGTTGTCTCTGCTGAGAGTTCATCCGTTCAACAGGCACACATTTAGATTGGTAGTCTGAGGTCGCTAGGTCGAATGAATGTTACTGAGATGATTGATTCTGACTTTGATGGGAACCAGGTGGTGCTGTGGAGAGGAGAGTGGCTTGATCAAATCCATTAGTCTTACTTAAACCATTTGTTCATTATCAACAATAGCTTGTAGTGGAGTAAAAATATCCTGTTCCTTGATGCTGAGGTCACTACAGGGGTCATCACATACCTTTAGTTCCGCATGTTGACATTATCTGGACGCCTCCATTGGTCACTGTGTCTATTGAACATATGTCTTTATTAGCCAAATGCGATAGCATTAGGGATTTTAGCGTGTTTTTGTGAGCTGCTGTTGGCTTTTGTTAGCTGATGGATGTGGTGACATGCCCTACAGGTTCGCCGTTGTTGATGTCCAAGTTGATGATGGATGTTTCATTGTAGCAAAATTTCTCTTGGCTTTCATTCAATTACCATACTGCAGTCATGACCAAACATATGATTGGTAACAACACTCACTGTAAATCAAAAACACTTCTAAACAACAGTTGCTAAGGTACTTTGAGGGTCCAGAACTTCGCCTTCTGCTCCTCCAGATGTTTAATTTTCTTTTGGACTGATATCGGTCCCACTGGCCGAGCGGTGGTTTCTGGAGGGTTCGATTTTTTATGTAGCAAAGAGTTCTATGAGCATTGCATGCATTATAAATGTTAATATCACTCAGTAGGCTCCAGCCCCCGCAACCATGAAAAGGTTAAGTGGCTATGGATAATGAATGTATGAATGTTCATTTAATTGAGGTTAGCCAAAACTTGGATGTAGAACGGTCAGGGAAACAGGCAATATTCAGGCGGCTTGAGCTTCATCCTGATAAAAACTGCCAAGTAATGAAAAATATTGCTTTTCTTGATTAAATGTCAAAACGGATAATGACACTACTGTGTTTTCAGGTTTTAGGGTTAGGTTTTGATGGTCAAGGAGTCAGATTATGGGGGTAAACTATCATGGGAATTCTGAGGTGTGAATACTTGTCACAGGTCAGAGAGGACCCTAACGTAGAATCACTGCAGCAAGTTAAAAACTGGGATATTTTTAAGGCCAAAAAAAGTTCAGTCCGTTGGTCAAAAACAAAAGTCCAAACAACTAGATATATGTGAAGAGTCTTCGAACAAAGTTCAAATAAGCACAAGTCAAAGCCTCAAAAGGATATATATAAAGACAGGTGGGATAGGGAGCAGACAGTAGCACAGAGTAAGATCTGGTAAACAAAAAAGGAAACTGACTGGTATGAGGAGGCAGTCAATCGATAGTCTAACGGACGATGCGGGGAGAGTGCCAATGGATGTGGATGGTATGCTGGCAGGAAGAGCAGGCTAGTGCTGACAGGAGAAGGATTAAAGGGGTGTTTGCATAGGGAGTAGTTGAGGGAAGGGGTTTAAGAGTTGCAGAAAGCTCTAGCAGAGTGGGTGACACTCTGAGACTGTCTCTGCTGTATAGGTCGAGCTTAAATTCTATTTTTTTATGCAAATGAATGAATGAGGAAATGAGCAGTGAAATTTACTATTATGTTAGAACATTAGAAGATATTGTCATTTTTGTTTGATTGTATCTCAATGCTTGTTGGAAGATCTCAGCTCAAACAGTAGGTGAATTAATGGGACAGCAGGTCTGCAAAGTACAGCTACCAACTAGGAAGGACCAGAGAAATCAAGGTTAGCCTGTGTTTGTGTGTGTGTGTGTGTGTGTGTGTGTGTGTGTGTTGGTCTGAATTGCAAATAGTCCCAGTGGAAAGACGTTAAGACATATGGCAAATTAAATGACAGGTTCTTTTTCTCCTTCTGCAGAGGGTGAAGCTTCTCATGTTTTTATAAGATGAAGAATCCCCACTGGACCAGCATTAATTATCATATGTCTGACCTCTCCTGCTGCTGTCAGTTTTATTATTCAAAGTATAATGTAGATTGTTTTTCATAAGCATCACATGGTACATATACAGTACAGTATATAGTCATTTCAGTGGCGCCTGGCAGCGTTGGAGAGATATCTTTTAGTAAGTCAGAAATTAAAGCTTTATTTAACTACACAAGACATTTATTCATGATATTCATGATCAAATATATGTTTTTAAAACCAATTTTTAATGTCTTTGTCACCTAAAACCTGACAAACATATGCAATATATTTTTATGGTTTTGACTCACTAAATGCGCCAAATGATTTAATGTTTCCTGTTACCAAGACGTTTTGTGGTTTATGTGAAATGCTCTTATTTTGAAGGAGTAGAGTGGAAGTGGAGTCAACCAGTGTTTTGTTGGTGCTCTGCTTCATGAGAAAACAAAATACAAGCATTCACCCATAAACGTGTAGGTAACCCACACAACACACACACAAACAGAAATAAAAAATAGATCCAAATCCATCCTCGTTGGTAATCTTTTCAGCTAACACTCTTTAGTTATTAAAATACGTTTAACTAATCTAGAAGATCCAGTATCCGGAGGAGGATAGCTAAGTTGATCCTAATCTTCTCCAGCGCCTTTCCCCTTGCCTGAACCGTTGGTGTCGCTAAAGTATAATCTAAATTTCAATAATGCATTGTTTTTTTCCAAAGAAAAATGACTTTCTAAATGAGACCAAGATTTACGAATGCTTTATTTAAACAAATTACTCTATTTTACTATACTTCTTCTCGAAAACAGAAGAGGACCATTCTCCACTGGTTGTAGGGACCAGCCGCCTCTGATTTGATTTGTCTCGCAAATTATCCTGGTGTTTACCAGTTATGTAAATAAGTGGCATTTAAAGCCTGTAAACCATCCTCATACATATTCAAATCTCACATGAGATATTTTTGGCTCCCTGACTGTAGATAAACAAACCAGAAGTGGAATCACTTTACTTCAAGAGACTGTTACAGTCAGATGATGATTCAGATCACCAACAAAACCTTATGGTTTGTTACCAAAACTCATATCATCAACATCTATCTCGGTGAGTAATCCTGCTGACTGACAATTAAACAAATTGGGGAAAGTCTCATTGTCAGAGGTAAAAATTAAGTACAATTTATACAAAACAGAGTTGGAAAAATGATTTACAATATATGCACCAATGCCTGTAAAAATAATCAAGTGAAAAACAGGAACACCCAAACAGTAAATATAAGCAATAATTAAAAAAAACAGTGAAACTATCAACATTTTGTTTTGTTTGATAACCAACGGTAAGTTGTCAAAGAAGAAAAGGCAGAGGAAACAAAATTAAAATTCCGGCTGAGGAATCTCAATAACACTAATTTATTTTTCCCTTGTCAAAGAAAGATGCTAGGTTTCAGCATCTTCACCAATTATTGGTTTCCTGTTCTCTTTTCTTCTGAAAGTTTTGTTTTGTTTTTGTGTTTTGTTTCTTTTCTCCCCCGTCTTTGTGTAGTTTTTGTGTGTTTTCACTGGAGACACTGTCTCCCCTGTGATTCCGTTCTCCTCATGTGTGATTGTTCATCAAGTACCACTGTGTTCACCTTCCAGCTGTGTCCTGTGTTCACCTTCCAGCTGTGTCTCATTAGGTGGGTTTACATGGACACTGAAATCATTCCGAAAGGATACTCCTGTTTACGTGAGCAGTGATCTAATGCGAAATGGGGTTAACCTGCGTCGACCCATCAATCGGAAGAGCTGTCAACAGATAAGTGACGAGCGTTAAAGCGACCAATAGATGAGGAGTTTCATCGGAGGGTGAAACAGGGCAGTTTTAACGGATGCTTTGAATGAAGAAACAGCTGATTATAACTCATCCTTACTTCAATATGGGAGACACGAGAGAGGGAGAAAGGAAAGGACATTACTTTACCTCTGAGTGGTCATTCTGAGCATCGTAACGACACGTTATCAAATATTTACATTATTAGTGTGGACTTGTTGTGTTTTAAACTCACCAGAAATGTTACGTTAATCAATCAACCGCTGTAACGTGAAAAGGCAGCAAACTCCTCATTACGCGCTTTTATTTTGAAAACCCAGATCCACGGATGGAGACAATCACAGCAGTCTTCCTCCTCTTCAATTACTTAATTTATTGTTGCATAAAACATGAAGTTCGTCACTATAAATGTTAAGATCAACATCATCCATAACGTCGAAAGCAGAAACTCTTCATCACATACTTCATCCTGATAAACCAGACCCATGTCACGGACGGCGTTCTTTGATTCATTCATTCTCAGGTCGCAGGGGCTGGACCCCATCCCATATCCTTAATTATTTCATTCATTCTCAATGAAGAGTGAAGTCGGTGGGTCTGATCCTCTTGATTGTTGTGGGATTTTTGCAAACATTGCTGATCATCAAATGTGCATCTTTTAATTTGTTCACAGCGTCGGTCTGTCGCGGCTCATGACAGTTTTTCAGTTTTAATGTGGAGTTAATTATTTCTTTTCCAATTAATTTGTTGAGAGTTTGCATTAAAAACAAACTCTTCTATTCTGTATCTCATTAAATGGTAAATATCATCATTCAGTCCAGCAGCTGTCATTTTGTTATGTATTGAGATCCGTTATTTCTAAGAGAATAGTTTTGGCGGGTTTCCACCTCTGTCTGGGGGGGGGGACACACACCCTCACAGCTTTTGGACAATATTCTATAGATATAATATGTATTGATTGGTGTAAACCAAACACAACATTCCACAAAAGACAAGAATTTTCACCGATACAGTCAAGCGTGGAGGTTGGGGTGTGACTTGTGAGAAGTATGTTTTGTTGTTTCAAGGCAAGGACAAATGATCATAATTAAAGAATCCATGAACTCTGCTCCCCATCAGATAATACTTTAGCAGAATGTTAGGTTATCAGTCTGTGAGTGGAGACTCAAGCACAAGGTCACGAGTAAGTCCACCTCTGATTCTCTCAAACATGTAATGTAACATGATGGTTTTAGAGTTGCATAGTGCAAGTCTGGACCTGAACCCCAAAGGGATGCTGTGGTGCTGCCTGAAAAGAGCAGTTCATGCCCACAGACCCTCCATTGTGGCCGAACCAAGGCGGCTCTGCAAAGACGAGTGGGCTAGAATTCCCCCGCAGCGAATTTGTCGGAGACTAATCTCCAGTTGTCATCATTGTTAGGTTGCACATGGCGGCACGATTAGCTAGAAGTGGCACGATTAGCTATCAAGCTAATAGTGATTTAGGTTTTAGGTAAGCCATCACTTAATAAGAAGACATTTTATTCAAACTTTTAGCCTTTGCTACAGGTTACACTTTAATTGTATATCCAACAAAGTGGCCTATTAGATGTCCAATTTTCTTGGTAGAGGGAAACCAAGAAGTTTTTTTTTACTCGTTTCACTGAACTTTAGTACCCTTGCTTTTATTTTGCCTCACGGTTCATTTCAGTCGACTTTATGTGCAGCTCTTCTGCAGGAGCCGCTGATTTTGTTTTTCCCAAGTCGTTAATAATGTTTCTGTGTTTCCTCTCTCAGATTCAGAGGTGGTGTACAGGAACCGCGAGGGTCACGTCATCAAGTTTAACTTCGCCTTGAACGAGACTCAAGTCATTCTGAGCAGCAGCACGTTTGTACGTTTTAATTGAATTGCCTTCACTTCATGACTTTTCTATCTATCAAGCTTTTATCTCATTCTATGATGACTTTCCTTTGATACAATCTGCGCTCAGTTGCAACAAAGCAGTGATTTTTTTTTTGCAACTGTTATGGACATTACATCCCCCCCATGAGATCATAACTGACAAAGTGGCGAATATTAAACCGCTCTGTTTTTCCTTTTGCTTTGCATAATTGTATCCGAACTTGAAAGCTCGATCATCCAGTTGAAAACATTAAAGGCACTAAAATGCATACTACTGCGTTGACATGAGAGCGGTGTCAAATAAGAATACATTTTCACAATATGTCAGGTTATTATTGGAATCCTACAAATAACTGGTGAAAGGGTAGAAGTATAATGTGGCATAAAATGGAATTCTCAAGTATTACCAGGCCTACTCTGTCTTCCCTCATAGCAATGGCATATCCCTGAAAAGACCCCAATCCCCTGTGTTGTACAACCAATCTCCTTGATTGAACTCATCAAATTAAAAGTGATGTCTGAAAAACAGGTTGTTTTTTTTTGGTTTAATTTAAAACTTTCCCTAGTGTGTAAAGAATGAGCTTTTCTACTTATATATGATATATCTCATCGAACCAATTCATATACACCGAATTTGGACTTAATCGGCAAGCTCTGATACCATAAAAGTCATTATAGGTCCATGTGATCGAACAATGCTGACCATAATGAAATCATCTAGTCCTTGTGTTTTTACATCAATTTTGGTCTTTTAGACATATTGGGAAAAAAAACTTCCTATTTAAAACAAAGACCAAATGCTCCAGACGATTATAATTATTATTTATTTTTATCTTGATCCGTTTACTTGGTTGCTCGGTAGTTTTCATAAACAATCTTAGGAAGTTCTCATCCTCCTAGTGTTGCGGCTGTGTTTCTTCAACACCCTTGAAAACTAGACTAGGCTGCTCTCTTCTTGACTTGCTGGAGTGACTGGATCCCATGAGGTTTGCACGGAACATGTCAGAGCTGCCAGCACCAGAATCAGAATATGATAATACGCTGCTGAGAAGGAGGTTGTGTACCCAGCTGTCTGCTGAAGGCCTCTGAAGACGCTTCATCTGCTCGCCCCCCTACATACCTCAACACCATCACCATCAATTTGAAATATAACATTGTTTCATGTTTGTCATCCAATCAAATCACATAGCCGTCTATAGAATGCTCATATGTGACCTCCTTTGAGTTAATGTGAGCCACAGAGGGACATTCGCTGTCAAAATAAGCAACACCAATATGTTGAATGGATGAAATTATGCAAGAATTTCAGCACAGTTCCTGCAGTGTCTGCTGAAGTTTAAAATGGGTTGAGGTATTAAGTATAAGTTTAAATATATCCAGGTAGATTTTAGATATGTTAAGGATATATTACTTAATGCCAGGCACACACAAAGACGCTCTATTTTGCACACACGGTTCTCTGAATAAATTGATTTGTAAACCACTAACTGGGTCTCCAATATTCTGTTAAACCTGGTATACTTTTTGCTAGCAAGAGAGAAAAATGGTAGTAAAAGACATTTAAAATATCTTAATTCTAACCTATTGAAACACTGCAATGAATACGTATAATGTAATTACCCACTTAACATTTAGACTAGGAATTAGGAAGTAGTTTTCAAACTGTAATTTTTGTTCACTACTAGATCTTTTTATTTCTTTGAACACTTATGTTTAAAGTGTCTTTATTGATTAGTGTGATTCAAGTTATAAAAACAAAACACATAAACCTTTTATTCATATGGTTTCAACTTCTGTATGAGCACCTTTATATTGACAAACTTATTTCTTTGTCGTTCCCCTTTTCTACCGTTCTGTTTTAATTTTGCTTTGTCGTTCAAAGATAATGAGCATTTCAGCCCCTCCAGAACTTTTTTTTCAACTATGAAAGCATCCTCAACAAGGTCAATCTTCTCTCATTATGAAGAAATCACTGACGTGACCCTCAAATTGAACTGCAGCATCCTAACCAATCACACTCACTGCTTTGCAGCAAAACATTCCTCAGAAAGATTCATTACTAGGACATCTGAAAACCTCATGTGAATTAAGGATTATTTTCACATGTTAGACAGAAGCCCATAAACGACACCTTCAGGCGCAATAATCAGAATATAAACACTTTATTGATCCCCAAAGGGAAATTGTTTTGCTAGGAATTCCCCTTGAAAACCATTAGAATAAAATAAACACTAGAAATTAAAAAAGTGTCTGTCCAACAACCAAATACCCATAATTCTTCATTTATTGTCTCAGTGCCCAGCAGTGATTCTGGACTTTAGAGAAATGCTGTCTATGAATATCTGTCAACCCCTCTCAGAGATGTTTAAATCTACTGCGGCTCTCTTGTGGTTTTATGGCCTTTAGTTTGAAAATTAGTTTTTGCTAGTGCCATTATTTTTTCATTGTCAAATGATGGAAACAGGAAACATGAACAGGGTCAGTAGGGGTGAAGCAATCATGCACAGATCATCAACATTCACCCCATGTGTTTATCTTACGTCTATCATCTGGCAAATTTTCTATCGTCTTTCATCATCCCCAGGGGATTCTTGAAAATTAATTAATCACGTTTCTCGAAAAAAACATTTTTTATCGCCATTTACAAAATTAAAGGCACAGTGTGTACAATTCAGGAGCGTCTCTTTGGAGAAATGGAATATTTTATGTTCTTTTTTTACCAACATTTTTTTCATTGGTTTCACAACATAACAAAAAAACCCACACAGTTACAAGTATTGAACAAACATGTCAAAACAAGCCAAATTCCCCCTCCCCCACCCAGTGTATTAGAGTTTTTGTTTGGGGATCAAGCTAGTGAGTTAAACTCTACTTTCTTCCATTTTATATAAAAAAACCAAAAACATTTCAGTTGTATTGGTCATCGCAGAGGGCTATTGTTTACATGTCCCCAGGCACTTCCATCAAATGTGTCAGGTCTGTTCATGATAGCTGGTAAATGGAGGGGTCCCATATCTGAAGGAAATTGTGTTGTTGATGTTTTATTGATAATTTGTTACATTTATAAATGTGGTATTGGCTTTTCCCTTGGCCAGGTCCCTCTGGTAAAAGAGATTTTTAATTTCAATCATACTTTCTGGTTAAATATACAGGTAAAGAATTAAAAAAAAAGAAAGATTTATATTGTAATAAGTTAAATGACGATGGCAAATATAAGTCCATTAAACCAAATTATTATTATAAATCCAGTTGTTAAATGCAAACAGTCAATACAATCACCATCGGGAAGTTTGGATTTTGAAGATATGAAGTTATGAAGTGTTACAGCATTACAGCTCACACCACCACACCAACAAAAAAAACTGACTCAACTAAATTCCTTCAGCTACTCAATCCAATTGGAACTATAATTTTGTCTAATGCTTTTGGCATGATGAGAAAAAAAACCTGTTTTGTGTAATTAACCAATAGTTTGCTGTTTGATGAATCAGATAGTGACGTCATGGCTCTCCATTATAAGTCTTTATGGAGGCAGTTGTTATGTTACATGTGTTGTCAGTTACTGAGCGCTCAAGGTGTTGCTTTCCACTTATTCTATCATTTTTATTTTATTAGGTGTCTGACTGTCAGTAAAAACCCTGCAGGGTTTAATTATTGAATAAAGACGGCTCCTAGAATTCTTAAAATGCTAATTAATTAATTTATAATCAGCTAATTAATTTATTCCTTTTTTTGTCAGGTGGCTTTTAAAGTGGCAAAGTATTCGCTCTCTGCAGATCTCAAGTACGTGCTCTTCGCTTACGATGTCAAACAGGTGAGTTTCGAAATGAAAAAAGAAAAAACTTTCTCAGCCCAAACAGGAAAACCAAAAATTCCCTTCAACATCACTTTTTTTTCCCTTTTTTTTTTCTACAAAACCCTACAAGCTGTGATTTGGAGAGTTGGATGATGCTAACCAGCTTCTCTCTTGTTTACGTCCCGGCAGGCTGTCATTTACATCATCTTTCTGTTGCTGAGGAGTTCTGCCCTTCTCTCATCTGCATGCACAAGGTCACCATCACCCACCAGCTTTGGACACAGATCTGCTTTTTTATTTGCTTTTCTTCAATCTTCTTCTCTTTATCCTTATTTTCCCCCTACTTAAATTCAAACTGACCTTAATTGACTTAAAAAACTTTCATGCGTGTATAATTTAGAGCAGGGATGCCGGACTCAGAGACGCCCTCCGCCTCTCTCTGTGGACACGTTTGCCCACCTGTGCTGAACAGATTCCTTTGTTGCTTCTTTTGCATTTTCCCTCAGCGAGTACTTGTGCTTCTAGTTGCATGCCGTTTGTTCTCGGTGCATTGATGTTCATTCATCCACAACAACGCTTTTTCCTCTCCCCACAGTCAAAGTTTCTCAATTGATTTTTAGATGTGTTTGCAAACAGGCTCTGGTTACCAAACACTGGATAGAACATTAGGATAGACCATCATTTATGTGTCCTGCCAAATCAACACTGCATCTTAAGGTCTTCTCCAGGAGATTGATACATACATATTAATATTAAGACCACTGGCACGTGAGATGATATTAATTATAATGTTAGAATTAGAATTTGAAGAGGGTGGGATATATTAGGCAGGCAGCAAGTAAAACAATTTTTTTCTGTAACATTTTGTGTATTAGGAACTGGGAAAATGGGAAAGCAAAAGGATCTGAGCGATTTTGAGAACTAAATGGTTGTGGTGAGTCGACTGGGTCGAAGCATCTCCAAAACCCCTTAGTCCTGTTGGGGTGTTCATGACTGCTGGTTTGTTTGTGGTTTGTGCCAGTATTCCTTACTGGCTGGTTTTCCAGCAGAATAATTTTCCTTGAAACTATGCAAAAATGGTTCAGGAGTGGTTTCAAGAACAATAAGTTCAAGTTGTTCACTTGACCTCCAAATTCCCCAGATCTAAATCGGACACTTGTAGGATATGCCAGAAAATATACATCGACACCCAAGTTGTTGGGTGGGGAGCCCCCACCCAACAACTTACAGGACTTCAAGGATCTGCTGCTGTTCTGGTACCAGATACCAGAGCACACCTTTGGAGACCCGGTGAAGTCTACTGCATGTCTTTACGGGCCAGAGCTGCTTTGCCAGATATATTGGGCTTACACATTATTAGACAGATGTTATACTGTTATCATATATTATCACGGCTTGTGTGTAAGCTACTGTTACAGAATGACTATCTCAAATCTTCCTTTAAAAATTTAAAAAAAAATTTAAAAACAATTTAAATAAAATTTAAAAAAAATTGTTCTGACTTGAAAAAGTGCAAAAAGTGCAACGGCTTTTCAGTGCAAGCTGAAAAGCCGCTTTCCATTTGAAGGATAAATGCAATTTCGTGCTACTTTAAACAAAACTGTCTGGCATGATAATATGCGAGGATGTATGAGATAAGTAGCCGAATAACTGAATAGAGATATATAATTTGAAGAGGTTGGTTGAGGACTCTCTCTCTCACAGTTTGTGTTTACGTTTTTCTTTTCTCCCCGCGAGGTATCGGCTTCTCCAGTAATTGATGTGGATACCTCGCTGTTTTCAGCCAAGAGGTTTCAGAAATGGATCAATTGTTTTTTTCATTTTGTGATGAGCGGAACTCTCCTTGCAGGTTTACAGATATTCCTACACTGCGTCTTACATTGTTTACAACATCTACACCAGGTGAGAACGTTTACCTTTTTCCTGCATAAAATCTGCACACGATGCAATCCTTCAGAAACAGACAGCAGTTTTTAATATATATATATATATATATATATATATATATATATATATATATATACATATATAACATTTTTGTGTATTTGTGAATGTCAGGGAAGTCTGGGAGCTGAACCCTCCAGAGGTTCACAACGCAGTGCTGCAGCACGCAGCTTGGGGAAGACAAGGACAACAGCTGGTGAGATTCTCTCTCTCTTTCTCTCCTCACTCTCTTGTAAATTCTGTCTCGTCCCTCTGCTGGGATTTGATCGAGGCAATCATGTTTTTTGTTCTGGCAGTTTTTAGATTATGGGGTTTGTTTACATCGTCACTGAGCTGTAATTGTCCGTTTTTATCTGTATGAGTGTCCATCTGTTACGGACCTAATTTCTGTCTTTTGAAACAGCATTACACTCGTATTGGTCTTTATACAGGAGATATGCAACAAATTTATAGCCTCATTTGATTGTTTCCAATACTCCAATACTAGTTTATCTATTATTACAGACATTATTACATGTTTAAAATAAGATAAGATGTTAAGATGAGACGACTTTATTAATCCCAGAGGGAAATTTTAATGCAACAGCAGCATAAAAGAACAGCAACACTATCATTTCCCCACTATGATTGATTAATGGTTGAGTCCAGATGATTTAGGGGATATTTCATGGTGTCTCTCTTCATACTAAAAATCTGAGGCTCTCCGTAAAGCAGATGCTGATTTAGGATTTTCAGATAATTATTCTTTAGATCAGAAAAAAAGCAACTATTGAAATATTGAATAATTTTAAGGAGCAAATAGATCGACAAAAATAATGCTGTAGGCATTATTTGAATTTATCGGTGACAATTAACGAGTCACACGGATCAAAAACAAATGAATGCTTCAAACCTTTGTTTTGTAAGCCATCCGCAAACGAGAGGAATGAGTTTGTTGAATCTTGTTAAAAGGAGTTAATTCACACTGTCTAAATTTTACATTTATCTGCAATGATATGCTGATAGATCTTTATCATAAAAGATAATTTTCCTGATGATGGTTATTCTGCATTAAAGGCAGATTGCAGGAATTACTCTTCTTTAAGGGATTTAACAGGTTACTGTTAAACAGAAAATCCTACATAAGAATAAGTCAATCATTGTGAGAGAATATTCGAGAAGGGAATGTTATTTAAGAATACAGACAGTCTTTAACGCACCTTTTTATCAACTATAGAAAAGGAAAAACTAAGAAAAACTCAGAAGCTGTTATCAAGTTTTCATCAAATTTTCTACACAGTCATGTACAAAACTGGGGCATTTTAGTATTTACAGAATATTGGTTATTCTATTTCCATGGATTTGAGTTGGGCTTTTGCTGCTTTCACACCAAACATCACACTCACCTGCATTATTCAGGCAATTCATGCCCTTCACTGCTTCTGGGTCACATTTATGTGTAATGGGGGTTTGCATTGACCGCCGCAGACACTTTGTGTTACCGGATAACTCAAAAGTTATTTCTCCGATCATTTTGAAATTTAATACCCACAACGACCCGAGTGCGAGAAAGGACTGGTTTGCTTTTTGGAAAGGTCTGTTCTACTATATATTTCTGACAATAGGGGGACCTCTATCTCCAATAAGTTTTCGGGCCATAATTTCTGAACCGTTGGTCCAGTTTTGGTCCAGGGTTTTAGTACAAATTTGGTGCCTGTGAATGAACTCGAAGAGATTTACCTATTATACATTGTATTTTACTCCAATAGCACATGCTTTAAAACTTTTCTGATTTACTTATTGCAACTGATTGTATTATACAATCTATATAACTTTTACCGTTTTTCTTCAATGCATAAGTCGAGACAAGGAATACTGAATATTTGAGCTAACACGATAACTCGAAACATATATTTAATGTGTAATTTTCAAACTTTATACACACATAGACCTTAGTGGGAGGAAGAACCACTAATGTCCTATCTCCATATCTGGTCGTTACTTTTAACCTTTGGTCGGATTTTGTACAAATTTGGTGCATATGAATCCATCCGAGTAGATATATCTTGTAAATTACATATTTTACTGTAATAAATCATATTTTATCCACTAAGGAGACTACACTGATTTCCAGAAATAACTTTGTACTTGATTTGGAAAGTTCAATTAAGGGAATTGTTTCAGCCTATAGAATCCAGGGGATTGGAACATACCCTTGCTGTCAGGGACGACAGCATAGGCCTAGTTTTCAGGATATTTCCTAACAAAACAAGTGAGAAAACATATTAGTATGCCTGTCTATTCCCACCCAGGCAGCTTCAGTGGGGGGCTCAGACTGTCTGAGGTGAACGGAACACCACCACCATCTGTATGCAGCAGCCTCCTGTCGTGATGCTTTTATGGTCAAATAGCTACAAACCCACGGTTACGATTGTAATTTTCAGTATTATGATATAACTGCTAACTTAGAGGCTCATTGAGGCCAATTCATTTCTGGCATGTAGGATAGCACCTCATATCCTTTCTCTTGTCCTAAAGTTGCACTACTTCCTGATTCTTCCACTGGATGGGGGCCCCTGTAGGGAACTTTATCACAGTAAATGCACCATTGCAGCATTGAAGAGGACACTTTGATGCCTTTGCAAACATAGTGATGCCTGCATCTCCTCTCTTTACTACTACAGTATCTCCACTATCCTGTATCTCAGCAAGCTCATGAATGCTATTAGATGTTGATGACATTTATGGTGTGATAAAGGCGATTTTAAATGGCTGCTGTGTAACAAATGGATGATCAGAATAGAGCTTAAAATATATAAGGTGTTAGAGTGAGAAATGCTCACCATGGAGGACTCAGGATATTGCTGAGCGTGTGGTACATGTTGGCCGGATCAAATGCAAATATTTAAACACTGACGAATGAAGAAGGGTAAACACATGTCTGCTGCAAAGGTAGATAGTACTGGGGTTTTAATATGGGGAAAAAAATCACATCAGAGAGGAAATACAAATAGAAAACAGATAAAGAGCAGAACTCAAACACAGTAGTGAGGAGAACAGCTAATAAAATCATGGGTAGGTTTTTAATCATCTCCTTTTTTTCCATCAGATCTACATATTTGAAAACAACATCTACTACCAGTCCGACGTGAGGAGTAACTCTCTGAGGATTACTTCCTCTGGGATGGAGGGAGTCATCTTCAATGGACTCTCCGACTGGCTGTATGAAGGTGGGTGAGGTCACAATAGATCTTAACCTTCGTTTTTAGCTGTATTTCACTAAGTTAGTGTTTTTCAAGAGTGATCCTGATGGGAAATTGGTTTTGAGGGTGAAAAAAAATGGCAATTAGATGATATCACTGTAAAGACTGTTTTTTAAGAACATCTCAAATTTACAGTAAATACAACTGAGAAGTTTTAGAAATAGATTATATTCAAAATAAAGTTTTTTTCCGATTGCTGATTACATCAAACTTGGGCTCCCGGTGCACCTCCACTCAAAAGGTTGGCTATTGAGGTTTTTGCATATGAGTGGATTTATAACAAGGAAGAGTTTAATACATTTTGGGGTGAATTTGGATACAAATGCAGATTCCGTATCACTTTTTCTATTCTACAACATTGAGAGATAGTACATTTGTATAACATTTTTTTATGCTTCTCCGGGTACTGGTTGCAGACATCCCTCTCCCCAGCAACACTCTTCAGCTCACCCTGTGGGATCCCAAGGCATTCAGATATTCAAGCTACGTGAACTGGCTCTTTTTGATGCAAAAGGAGCTTAGAGGCTCATCATATTTAAAGTTAATAATAATATAAATATAAATACATGGTCCTGGTCCGTATCCAGGTCGATCATGGTAGACCCCACAAGTTACCAGTTCATCATTCACACCTAAGGGTAATTTAGAATCACCAACGTGTCTATTCTGGGTGTTTTGGGACTGTGGGTGTAACCTTGAGTACTTTGGAACCCTTCAACAGAAAGGCCCCAAGAGCAGAGGTTGATTGGAATAAGGAGCTTACTCTCTGGGAAGGAACTCTGCTGCCTCATTTTGTCGTTGATAGCAGCAGGTCTGAAGGGTCAAGGAATTAAGTGTCACACATTACATCACATAACACCAGTAAAGGTTTAGTATAACTGTCCGTTTGCCCAAATATCTGACATAAACTACTGTTTATTTCATTTTATCGTCTTATTTTTACATATTTTACTAATCAGGCTATTTCGCCAATTTTGCAAACTTTCACAGAGGAGCCCTGAGGGAATCTTGATCAGCCAAAGTAATGATCCTTTCAGCTGCATGTAAGCTACGCTACAAGATCGCACACAGTGTATTCAACCCACATGTACATAAGAGATTAATGAAGTATTGGAGAACGTAGTTGGTGGTAGGGTGTAAGTAAGTAGTTTCTGGATTGATCTGTTGTTTTCTTGATGACAACTGCTTCTATAAATTCCGATTCAAGATTCAATCAGTCAGGCGCCAGAAGGCGCATAGAGAGGAACGCTGTGACTGTTCGCTGTGGGTGCAGCTGGGAGGGTGCACTCTGCACAGCTGTTTAAAGAGTTCCAAAGATTTGTCTTTTGCATTAAAGTTGCAGCAGCTCAGACAACACAAATAACGCAGAATGGCGCAGAAAATCAACAACAGGCCTTTATGATTCATTAAGTGGATGTGTAAACGCATTCAGTGATGCTGATGGTGGGTGCCTTCGCACAGAGAGCAGCACAAACACAGATGGAGGCAGAAGGCGAACGTCATGGAGTCATTTCTGTTTGTAGATTAACTACGAGCTGCTTCTTTGCTGATTTTGATTCGCTTTAACTTTAAATTTTACATTTACATTAGCCACTGCTTATGTTTTGACAGTAAAAGGGAAGATTAGGGAAAAGATAAGAGTACATGATAAAACCAACTTCTATTCCCCCTTTTTTTAGAGCTGACCGCAAAAACAAAAAGAGTCCCATCTTGGGAAATGAATTCATAAAGGTGTCTAAACCTTTTTGTTTTTATGTATCTAAGTAACAATAAAATAACATGCACTGCAAATAACTTGCAGAACAGAAAGACATACATTGAACTTTCCTACTTTAGCAGAGTTTAGCACAACAATGTAAAAAGCTACGATCAGATGTTCATATTTATTCATGTTTTCCTTCTCAGAGGAGATTCTGAGGTCACATTTGGCTCACTGGTGGTCACCCGATGGAGAGAAACTGGCTTTCCTCACCATCAACGACACTCTGGTGCCCAACATGGTGCTGCCCCAGTTCACCGGAAAAGCCTATCCCAGAGGAATACAGTACCCCTATCCTATGGTAAGCCATGATAGAACAGAAGCATTGTGGCAAATAAATACCACATCCTGAGGTGGTTGAAGTATCCAAATACTTTACGTGAGTTAAAATGTCAAAATACTCGACTACATGCGAAATGCCAGTATTGAAAACTTTCCTCCAGTAGAAGTATTGGCAGCAATATGTACTTAAAGTATCAACGTAAAAGTACTTTTTGTAAACCAGTGTTTCTGCTGTTGATATTAAATGTTGATGTAATTTAACTACTATATGCTGGGGAGTAGTTTAATTTACAAGAAGAAGTCATGCTTTCATAAGATCAGCCCTATTTTCAACTTTGTGGCATTTTCCAGGTAATCAAATTACAGTTACTAAATAGTTTATCTTCGGAAGTGTGATAATTTTCTCAGCACGTACAAAAAATTGATCCCTCAGCTTGTCACAAAAACTTTAGATACACTCATTTGGAGATTCATGCAATGTGTTTAAGTAAAGAACAAGTACCACAAATTTGTACTTAATAACAGATGAGTAAATGTACTTAGTTACTATCCACCACTGTCCATACAATGTAAGGTCAATCATTATGGTGGGAAAGTGTTTGGGTTACTGGACTTAAGGTTTGAAAAAACACAAGAAAAAGGAAACTGCCCTCTACTTCCACTCACATTTTGGGGGTGTGGCCTCCATCCCCCCTGCTGAGCAGATGCCTGCTGGTCGACAGCGCTCTGGATTTCATGTATCCCGCATGCCACCTTAGCAATAACCACACCTTTCATTCATTGCGGAAAGATCCGAGTCATTATATCACACTGTCTGCAGAAGGGCTTGGTTATTGTACAGTACTTTAAAAATAGCGGATCTCATCTAGGCCTAGGTCATGGTTGGATATAAAAAATGTATTTCTTGGTGAAAATGCACTTAGAGACGTCCTTTTTGAAATCTTATAGGTAGCATGTACATGGATGTGGATGGACCCACATAAAGACCATGTCCGATTACAGTTTTCAGCATAACTGATGAGTGTGCGGAAGATTGTCATTTCACTGTGCTTCACCCCTCCTCAAAAGTTTGTTTAAAAAGCTGAATAATAATGATGATATATACATTAATTAGATAGATGGATAATGAGAAAGAGATAGGTAGGTAGGTGGGTAGGTAGATAGATTAATAATACTTTATTAATTAATACTAATATTGATTAAAGGTGACTAAAAATGGAGTCATACTATATATTAGGACATCTTATAGACATGTATAGATAAATATTATATATTATATATATATATATATATTTTTTTTTTTTTTTTTTTATATATATATATACACACACACATTTATATACAGATATACTTACACATGTACATACATACACAGGACAGACAAATAAAGGAATAAAGTGCATGCAAATATAAAGAAAAAGGGAAAGATTCCAATCTCCAATTGCATATAGAATAAAGAATTAAAATAATCCAGATGCAGATGTGCGGTAGTGCAATTAGAGGAACACACGTGGTGTGTAGTCAGAAGATGGATTATCAGAGGTAGAGGAATGTTTGGTTGCAGAGTTCTGGGTTTTCAGACACAGCACAGTCTCACAGGGATTTGTTGTACAGTCTGACTGCAGTCGGGACAAAAGTCCTGCGGTAGCGCTCTGTCTTACACTGTGGGTGCTCCAGTCGGCCGCTGAAGTATTTACTTGATCTCCCACAGTCTCATATAGGGGGTGAGAGATGTTGTTGTATCCAGGATGAATGTCAGCCTAGTTAACATCCTAACATCCGTCCAGGGGACAGTCCATGACATATCCATGACTTATAACTTAGTCACACATGTTATACACAGTCTAACATCATGAAATTCAACCTCTGCATTTGAACCATCCTTGAGGAGCAACGGACAGTCCCTGTGTAACGCGTGGGGTGTCTGGGTTATCAGGGATGGCTGTAACTCAGTTGGTAAAGCGGCCATCTAGCAATCGGAAGATTGAAAGGTAGCCAGTTCGATCCCCAACAAGTCTAAATGTCATAGGCTCCTTGAGCAAGACCCTAAACCCAATAATCTACACGGGCGCTACAAAGGGGCCGCCCACTGGTCCTTCAGGGATGGGTCGAAAGCAGAGAAATAATTGTATTATGTTGTACTATATATAACGGTGATCGATAAAGGATAAATAATCATTGTTGTTATTATTATTAATAAAACTCACCCACAGTAGGGCTCAAGCTCGGGCCGGAGCAAAATTAGGTTTGGGGTGAAGCCAGGCAGGCCAACCACCCATTGTGTCTAATTAACAGGACATGAGGCTTCTAGCATGTTAGGATAAAGAACGGGAGGGGCTCTGCTTATGGACATTATCGTCATCGCCACAGGTCCTTCGTGTTAACACGAGAACTCAAAAACTCTTTTATGGATCATTTAAAAATATTGGGCCCTCATAGACCTTATTGCGAGGAAGTACTGGAGTGTTTTGGGTAGAGTTCTGTTTTACATTTCTGACACTAGGGGAAGCTTTATCTCCAAAATTGGCAGCCCATAATTTCTCAAACTTTGATCCCATTTAGTCAAAATTTAGAACATATGAATGGACTTGAGGAGATCTAACTTGTGTATTTATAAGGAAATATATTTTACTCTAATAGTTTATATTTTACTCACTTTGGGGAGCTTTTTAAGAATAACACTGTTTTTCCGCCATAACGTCTTAATTTTTGCTCTGTTTTTGTCCAACCAAATGAATTGACTCAAGGAGATATATATTGTATATACTATTACTTTAAAATTGAATATTTTAATCACAAGAGAACCACTGTGTTTTGGACATAATTTCAAATTTAAATTCGGGAGTTCAATCAGGGGTTATGCTTAAACAACGCATGGGATTGGGGACTTTTCGGGGATATACCCTGGCTTTGGCAGAACAGCATAGGTCTAGTTCCTTTAAGAAGCCTAGGTACACTTCTTGTTCACGGAACCACACTGTCATTTAGCACCCCCAGCACTTATGCCCCCATTTTAATGGACTTATGTCTCTATACATAAGTCCATTATAAATGCACCTCTGACCTACAGATTGATCTGACCTGATACGGACCCATGGAAACCAAGGAAACCTGAACTATCCACTGATTGGAAGCAATTCCATGTGTTAAAAAGATATTTGTTCCCAGAACAGACAACAGCATGGTATCAGTTACGGGGCTGACAAAACACTTAATAAAGCCCAAATCATAATATAAAGTATTGACAGACAATGAGATGGTTTTTGATCAACAGGACAGTAAATATTCCAAGTTTGTGAAAGGAAGAATAATACAATGAAAATAAAATGCAGGAACCTGTTGCCATCATTTTGGATTAGGTGGTCTTTAGAGCTGCTTATTTCTATGCAAATAAAATACCTAGCTAATCGTATTTAATACACAATCAACAGGAAACTGGCTCGATCAGTTTTTGGCTGGATGTTCTTGACAAATGATGTTGAATAAATTTTTTCAGTACTGATTAAACAGAAAACATTTGAAGGTCTGAGGATTAAATTCAGGAGCCATTATAAAGTAAGCTGTTTAAGAGGCACTTAGCAAATTCAAATTTAAATTGGCATATTGCCCTTAATTTCATTTATCAAGCCGACCAAATGTCTTGTTTTTGCTGACTGTATATATGTAAAAGCTGCCAATTTATTCATTACTGTTTTTCATTGCCATAATGGAGAAGTTGCGTACTGAAACACCGTCAAGGTTGTTTCAATAACACTCAGCCGAATGCTAAAACAAAGAACACTTTATTTAACACGGCGCTGTGTGGATTATCGGCTTCACTAATGGATGGCAGGTCAGGCTACGTCTCAAATAGAAAGTAAGCCATCGTCCTCCAAGCGAATAAGAGAAGTGATGCCTTTGAAAAAGAGTAATTTGTTCTTCTCTGTTGTCAGCATTCTGTGTTTCTGGATGTGGGTCTGCTGTTCACACATTCTTCAGTGTACCGTTAGAGATCCAAACAACAAAAAGCCTCATATCCTGACTTTGACTCCCCAGCATTCGTGACTTTTTAAAAATGAAGTTAATGGGTCACTGAAATCAGTTGCCAAGGGTTTGAATAAAGGTGTATCTGTTATGGTGTTGTTTACACCATTCAAAGGGGATGTAAACAAAAAAAGAAGAATGAAGTCAACTTAAACAAAAGGAAAATCAGATAATTTAGAAAGAATAAAATGTCTTAAGTCCAAGGAATCAGCCATAATAAAAAAAAACATGTACTTAATTATATGTAGAACCAGCATTTTCGGTGATTCGTGCTACAGTCCCTCTTCAGTAGGATGGACCATTAGGGGCTTCCTCTCCACACACATCAATGAGCATGGATCTGTCGTTGGTTTACTACCTGTCCTTCATTAGACCGCCTTATTAACCACTGCAGACAGGGGACACCTAATCTGCAGTGGTTTTCCCAGCCTGACTCACTCAGATGGTCAAATTGTATTGAAATAAACCATTAAAGCTTCAACTGTAGTCATTTGTTCACTTTCCATGCTTCCTTCTATCTTCTTTTTCACTGAGTTATCTTCAGCCCAACAATAAATCAGTGTCATTTTCGGACCGATCAGCTCCGCCACCCATTCATTGCGCTCATTCAGCTGAAAAGCTGCAGATAATGATCATCTGGTGACAATGGTGCAGGACACACATCAAGAACCAGGGCGACACACACTTTCAGATGGTCGAGATATTGTCAGAAGGCCGACGATTAGTAACCAGGCTCCTAAGAAAGTCTCTTTTTTCAACATTTTACTCTTGATTGATGACATAATCTTGCACGCATGCAACCAATTCAGTTTCTTCAATAGCTAATAACTCAAAGCGAAGCAAAACTAGCCAGGATTGTTCAAAACATATTGATGTAGTTGTCTCCACGTATCCCATAATGCAATAATCTAACTATAATCCTTTCCCTTCAAGGCTGGTCAGGCGAACCCTGCCGTCAGGTTGTCTGTGGTCAACCTGTTTGGAGTGACACACACACAGGAGCTGCAGCCTCCTGATCAGCTCCGGTTCAGGTGACACACACACATAAATAAATAAGAATATAAAGTCTCTCTCTCTCTCTCTCTCTCTCTCTCTCTCACATACACACAGACACAAACATACACGTAGAACAACACACACACAAACGTGCAGTGTTGCAAATTCCTCAGACTTTCCTCTGTGTGCGTGTCCCTGCAGAGATTTCTATGTCACCATGGTGAAGTGGATCAGTAATACACACTTGGCAGTGCGTTGGCTCAACCGGCCCCAAAATGCTTCACTGCTGACGGTGTGTGAAGCCACCATCGGAGTCTGTCTTCAGGTGGGTGTGCAACATCAGGATGAGAAATTTGCGACCACATCTGTCTAGGTGTAACTGACCAGTACCATAGCCGACACGCCACAGCGTATCTGTGTAGATTCTCATTCATCCAGGTCATGGTAATCCACATGGATTGAATCCAGCGCAACTGGATTTCTGTTTTGGCTTGAAGACGTTTCACCGCTCATCCAAGAGGCTTAAGCCAAAACAGAAGTCCAGTTGGTTCACCCACATAAACCTTAGTGTGAGGAAGAATTGGATGATTTTGGAAAAGGTCAGTTGTATATTTCCAAAGCAGAGGGAGCTTTATGATTTAGTCCAAATTTGCTGAATATTAATCGACTGGAGGAGATATATTTTATACATATCATATTTTACTCTAACAGTTGATATTTTACTTACTAGGTGGAACTTTTTTCTGGAAAAAACTATTTTCCGGACATAACCCAAAAACAATGTCATGGACCATTTTCAAGCTTATATAGACCTGAGTGCGAGGAAGAGCTGGATTGATTTTGGGAAAGGTCCTTTGAGTTATTTCTAACACTAGAGAGATTTAATCTCTAAAAGTGCCCTGGCCATAATTTCTCAACCGTTAGTCCGATTTACTGCAAATTTGGTTCATAGGAATTGATATGAGACGATCTATTTTGTTTACATTGTTTTTAACTTTAACATTTTACTCACCAGGGGGAGCTTCTTATGAAAAACACTGTTTTGTGACATAACTTCCTAACCTTTGGTCCTATTTAGTCCAAATTTGCTGAATATGAATTGACATAAGGACATCTCTCATGTATACCCACATTTTTACTCTAATAGTAAATATTTCACTCACAACGGAGACCTTTTTTTTTTGTTTATGAATAACACTGATTTTCGGACATAACTTCACATAAAATGTAAGTAGTTCAATGAGGGGAATTGCTTGTACAAAACAGGGGATTTGGGATATTTGGGGAATATACCCTTGCTGTCGGGGAAAATAGCATAGACTTAATTAATTTTCATTTTGTCATTTTTTTTTGTATTACCAGGGGTGGGAAAAAAAAATCATTGATGCTTTCTTTTCTGATGCCTTATACTTTTACCCAATTTCATGGAAAGTTATAAATATTACATCTGTTTCTACACCAAAAAAACGTTTGAAAAAAATTTTCAACTCAAGTTTAGTTTGTTATTGATCATTCTCTCTTTTCGTATTTGGTTTTCTAGTGTATTTAACAGAGACCGTACATATCAAATAAATTAAATTCTGTAACCAAGAAAATATTCTTCATCTGTACTCTTTGGATAATTTTTACAAGATTATAAGATAAGAAAAGTATTTTTTTCTAGCAACTATATACAAGAACTACAACCAGCAACACTTTTCCTAGCCAAAGAAATTCACTAAAGCAAACTCACTTGGCTTAATTTTACGAAAATTAGTTTTCAGCTACTCTAAATTGGAATTACTTTTGTCTTTTTTTTTTTTAACTGTCAAATGTTTTATTTGATTTATTTTTGGTAGCACTTTACATTATAGCACAGTAATAAGAGGGTTATAGTGGGGTAAGGGTGTGGTAATACAGAAGTTATACATCTATACATACATATACGTATATAATACCGTCTAATTACCAAAGTAATAACAAAGTAATATGTCTCTAATAAAAATGGATATCTATCGGCAATATTTCACTGGAACTTATGTAACAGGGCAATAATGGCCCAAAAACTAAAAGTTATAATGAGGAGACTAATTTTAAAATGGAAATGAGGTAAAACGTATTACTGTGCTATAATGTAGTGTGCTACAGAGTTTTCATCTTTTTAAGCTACATCTCCTATTATATTTTACTATTTTACTCTCAGTACTTTTGTGTTTTATTTTCTGTATTTTGGTGTTTTATTATTTGTATTTTTAGCATATATTCACAGCTTTATTTGTGTCATCTTTCATTGTAAAGCACTTTGTAGCAGTGTTGTGAAAAAGTGCTATATAAATAAATGAAGTCAAAGTGAACTGTCATGTAATTCTCTTTCATTTCATTTGAACATCTCTTATACCGTGAAAGCATTTTTCAATACTTTAAAATAGCCAAGTCATTTGATCATAAATAACATGCATGACTCAGGTTCTATTTATGTTGCATACATATAAATAACTTTTTTTCCATTTTCTACACAGAGACATATGGATTCTTCAGAAACCAGTCTCTCCAGACAGGTGAACACTGACTCTTGTTAACAATGAATGAAGCTGCCATCACGAGCAATATTCTATATTACCCTCAAAGCAATACGCTGTCTAGTTTGCATTATTGAGGTTTGTAACACAGCATCATTTATTCATGTATTAAGTGTGTTTGTATCTGCAGAGACAAAAGCCGCTTTTCTCCAAGGACAGGAGCAGGTTTTTCCTCACTATGCCTGTGAAACAAGGAGGTCAAGGAGATTTCCACCACATCACAATGTTCACCAGAAAGGTGACTTTCTCCTCATCTGCCATGCTCTTCCTTTATTCTGATACCAGTCCTCTCAGTGCGGAAAATGTCCAGTTTCCATCTGGGTGGCCTGATGGTTTATTTATAGTCCTTCTCACCGATTCTCTTTCAGTTGCGAAGTGACAAGGATGAAGTCCGACACTTAACATCAGGAAACTGGGACGTGACAAAGATTGTAGCTCATGATGAAGTCAACCACATCTTGTAAGATATGCATCACACGTTAAATACAAAGCAAAGAAACAACCTTTCATTATTTTGCTATTACTTCCTTACAAACAGTACTTCTGAAAAAGCAATTTAATTTTTTTTTTTTTTTTATGAAAGAATATAATATTTATCAGCTTTTTGCAACAACCAAATAACTCAATACTGGTTTGACTAGCTCAAATAACAGATGATTTTTAATTAAATTCCACAATCCACACAAAATTCTGCTGCCGACTACTGCTGTCAGAATGCTTTTAAAATCAGATTTTGTTAAAACGCTGTGCTAACTGTCATAGATTTGGTAAATTGAAGTTTTTTTTGTTTAATACGTTTTACATTTCAGAACTACCAAGACTCACTGTCAAACCTAAATAACACACACTTTTTATTCTTCAAACACTGGAAACCTGCAGCATGGAGAGTTTGAGTAATAATAATAATAATAATAATACATTTAATTTATAATGCACTTTACATTTGGATCAAATCTCAAAGTGCTACAAGGCAAAAGCAGACAAAAGCATCAATAAAAAATAAATAAATAAATAATAATAATAACTATACAAAAACATGACCAAAAGCATTAATGTTAATTACAGTTATAGGTTCTGCTAAAAAGGAAAGTTTTAAGTCCTTTTTTAAATGAGTCAGTCGTCTGTGGAGCCCTCAGATGGTCAGGGAGGGCATTCCACAGACGAGGGGCAGCAGAATAGAAGGCCCGATCACCCATGGTGCTGAGCTTAGTCCGGGGAAGGAGGAGGCGGTATGACTGGGTAGAACGGAGGGATCGTGTCGAGTAGTATCATTAAATCCTAGAAAACAAACTTTCTTGGACTTTATGTCAGAGGAAGTCCTGGAACATTCCAGAGTGGCCTTCACAGTTGCCTGACTTGAATCCCAATGAAAATTTATGGTGGGATTAGAAGAAGGTGGTTGCAGTAGATAAAACCAGCAATATAACTGAACTGAGCTCTTTACCAAAGTGAAATGGGTAAAGATCCTCATGGAACCTGGCGTCTGGCTATGATTCACACATTTGCAGCAGATCTTAGCAGCAAATTTTGTTTTTCTAGAGAACATCCTGAACAAGCACTTGGTCTGCACCAACGTTTTTATTGAATATGTCTTAGGGTTATTTCAATCAGATCCGACAGAATGAAGAAAAGATGAATGATTCGTTCCAACCGATGATGTATGATAGTTAGTCTATCAGAAAGCCTTTGGTCCTCAGACTCTTTGGTGAGATTGAGATTGAAGGTTCTTTGCCCTGAGCAGCAGCATAGACTATCTCCACTTCTGAGTCTGGTTACTTGTGGTGGTGGTGGCTGATGACTCTGCTGAGGCTGATAACTCTGCTGAGGCTGATGACTGATGAATGATGAGGCTATTGGATCTTCGAGGACTAGGTGGAGATGGGCAGATGGAGGGTGCATAAACTAGCAGCAAGCAAGAACTACATGAATGGAGAAAGTCCTATTTAAAGACAGCAGCTGATGGTGATGGGCTGATCATGCAGGTGTGACACAGTGATCGGTAGGATGAGGTTACCAGCTGATTGAGCGCAGCCGATGTCAAATGATGCACCAGACCATGGAGCGGATAATTGAGACTGAGGATGTGCAAGAGGGCAGGATAACAGAGTGGTACGACCATTACTGAAAAGATAGTCTTTCTGAGGGAACTTTAGATAGATCTCCGTGTTTGCCACAGGTGGAGAATTTACTTGTGGGTTGGGGGGGCGCAACACAGCATGTGACAGATGCGTTCACTTATAAACTAGTCAACCAAAAGTATATCACTTTCTCCATTTAATGCAAATGAGTAACCATCGTCTGCCTTAGGTCAACACAAATAACTATTTGCTAATTACAATGAATTACTATTTGCAAATGAATAATCAACCGAAAAAACTTATTTTACCATAGATAAGTAAAAAAAGAATAAATAGCTGTTTACATATTTTAAAAAAGCCATTTGTAAATGAATAAACACACAAAATAAATATCTTACGCCTACTCCATTTCACATTGCAAAATAATGAACAACTAATACATAACTATTACAGTGAAAACTTTGATTTTACTCTGTAACCAATTTTTTTTTTGTTTATTGCATAAGCACATACTTATATTTCCTGTTGCTGAGCCGTATATTTAAGTTGTTGGGTCTTTTTGAAGGTTCACAGCAGAAGTAAGGATTGGTCGGTATTCTGTACGGGTTCTTACTTGATGGAATTAGCGATTATTACGATTGGTCCTCGTAGCAGTGTATTTCACTAACCAATATGACATTTCGACGTGAAAATAACATTTTTTAAGCCCTGTTCAATCAATTATACGGTGGATTTGCTCATTAAGACACCTTTATGGATTAAAAGTAGTTTGTCTTGTACCCACAAAAAAATTGATTTTTTTTTCTCAAGGGACTTGAGTGGTCCCGTAGTTAGTCTCTCATCATTAAACAACAGTCAGAGCAGCTTCTCACTAACAAACCCTGTCAAGTTTAAATGACAAATATATGCAGATTTACAGATAATGAATGGATATACGTAAAAAAAAAAAATTATTTGAATATAATTTTTGATCGTTTGGTTACAGTCAAGCCGTCAATGCTACTTCTTATAGCATTTAACTGGCGATTCCCATTATAAGTAAAGCAATAGCGTTAAACATACCGACCAAGTGCTATTTGTCAACATTGTTGTGAGGTAATAAACATTCAGACTGCACATGGAAGCCTTTGTATCTCTTTTGATGAATTGTTTATCAGCCAAAGTGAACGCTAACGTTCAGAAAGAGCGGAATAAAAAGACAAATTAAACCGCAGTCTCTGCTGTTCCCATTAGTCCCCAGGTCTGTGTGCATCTAACTGGGCGGGTCTTAAATGAACTGGGCGGGGCAACCAGGTAGAGCCTATGTATGGGAAACAATGGATCTACATGTGATGAGCTGGCGTTGTAGGACGGCAGACAGTGGCAGATGTCTGAGCAGTGTTTAGGACTAAGAAGAGGGCAGGCAAACAAAGAGCAGACTGGAGCTGGTGGACCATGAAGCACATTTGTATGTTGAACAATCTTGCAGGAAGTGGAGTGCAGGGCCAGATTACATATATATTGGCAGCGTAGTGGCTTGAGTAGTGAATGGGTTTCTGCTGTGCAGCCTGATGGAGTTCAAGTGTGCAGGTGAGTTGGCAGCAGGGGAAAGAAATATGGGAAAATAGTTTAATATCCGTCATTTTCAGCTTTTTTGTTTGGTTCAGTTATTGCAACCAGCTGATGAATAGTAATTTTTTCCATTAGATATCATTTTTCTAAATTTAACCTCAACTGCAGCTGAAAAATAATTGGTGATCCAACCAAATGGATACAAGACAGTAAACACCCTTTTGTGAAAACTATGTAAAAGCTATCTTTCAGACTTATTTCTACAAAAAAAAAAAACAGTTTTGTTCTCGAGGAGCCTTCTTTTTGCTGCCTCTTAAATTATCTTCCATAACTACAAACCCAGCTCTGTTCTGCTGAAAGAGAAAGGAAGTTAACACCGCTAACAATGGGACAACATCTATTGTTTAATATGATTTACGAGCAGTGTTGTGCACGACTGTATGAATCTGCCTCTGTGGTCGCTCTGCCATAATAAGCCGTGACCAGTGAAGGCAGATCAATAATGGATCCATGACCTTGTCCTACTTTAGCTCCTCTGCTTTCATCCCCACACAGATACTTCCTGAGCACTGAGGACTCTGCCCAACACAGACACGTGTACAGGTGAAACACACTCTGCAAGGCTATAAATAAATAAATCATACCATAGTTTTTATATTATTCATCCAGCCCTCATGTCCTCCTCCAGTATAATGTACAAACGTATCGTCTCTTTCTTCTTACAGTGTGTCCACACTTGGCCTGTTTCCACGGCGATGCCTCACCTGTGGACTGAAGGGGGAATGTTCCTTTTTTGACGCTGATATCAGCCCCGATGCGCAGCACGCCATCCTTCACTGCAAAGGTGAGATAAATCAAAGTGATTGTAGACTTAATCTGATCCAGTGAAAACAAACTATGATAGAACTGTCCGTGGCAGCATGGATTCTTTTCATATAGTTAAAGTGACATTTAACTGCATGTTGGTGGTTGTTTAAAATCCCCAAATCAACCCTAAATCATTTAAAATACCCAAGGAAGCAAAGTAATTAATCATATTCTGTATCTTCACAAGGGAAATCTGCATCTAATCCTGAGATACTTTAGTTGAAATAAGAGTCAGTCAGTCGGTGAGGAATAAACCAAGCCTTTAAAAAGGTTAACTACGAGAGATCACTTGAGCCACAAATAATTAGACTTAGAAAAAAAAAAAGGTGAATATGAGATTAAAGTCTTGATATTACTGGAATAAAGTAATGTTATGAGAGAAATAATTAAAAGTAATTATATCCCTTTAAAGTTGGAGTATTATGGAATTGTCATCAATTGACAATCTGGGTTTATTCATTTAAATTAATTTATTCATAAAATAACGACTTTATTCTCATGAAATTGCGACTTGCGAATTAGATTACGACTCTTTACTAAAAATCTTAGATTTTTTTTTTCCTAATTTTTCAACGTGGTCCAAACATCGTAGTTCACATTCCTAAAACTGCGACTTAAGAAGGATTGGCAGAAGAGAGTGTCTCCCACACAGTTCTATTAAAATAAAAGTCAAATGGTACGTCATTAAAACAAAGTCTTTCATCAGTCCTTGGAGAGGTTGGAGATTATTGGAGCTATCGCAGATATTTTAAATATTTCTAGATCATGATGATAATCAAGCAGTAAGTAAATCAAAATTTTATTCTTCTTCGTCATCTTTTATTGGCATCCTATATTGCCTTATTGGCTTATGTGTTTTTATTTTCTACCCCATACCCCCGGCATGGAGGCTGACGTCACACATCTAATATCCGGGTGTGTGACGTCATGCTGCCAGTGTCTTCCTCATAAGGAAGGTGGCTAGACCCAAGCAGTAACACGGCATGCCTACGTCACCCGAAAGAAAAATAGAAATACAGACACAAAGAATTTGAGATACGACAATGCAGCTTAATGGTGCAGCAGGTACATGAGCACAGGTTTGCAGAAATGTTATCATTTCAAAAGCCAGTTGTTTTTGATCCGTCCAGAAAGATGATAAAATAACAGAAAACCTCTTCATCTGTGCTTTTATCTACAAAATGCAGTTGGGAGTTAATTGCGTCTCCACCACTAACTCATGTCAGGCTCCTAAGAAATGTGTCTGTTTTGCATCCAGTATAATGAGGAAGACTCTTTTGTTGGATTTAAAAAAATTTAAAAAAAGCAAAGTTCATATTTTTTATGGAGACACTCGGTTTCTTTATCCTTTGCTCTATTTTCCTTTTGTTTTTTTTAGTCTCTGCGCTACATCAGAGCCCAATATAGAAATCAGCAAGGAACTAGCTACACTACTCCTGTTGCTGCTCATCGAGCTCATTGCAGTCAACGAGCAGTAATAACTGATTAATAACCTAATAATAGGAACTAATAACTCTTTCTCCATTCAGTTTTGGGTTAATCACCGTGAATGTTATGAAGGGGTAGTGCTGTTATTTGCAGGCTCTTCAATTTTATCATTCAACAATTTTTATATCTTAAATATATAGCTATATATCTGAGCTTTCAATCATACCATCTCTAGTTGGATGATGACTCTAATGTTATTTACAAGTGTAAGGAAAAATAGTTTAGTCTCTGTGTTCATTACAATACAGTTAAAACAAATGTTATTACCCTTTCACCCTGTAATGTTAGACTAACCAGTCAAATCATTACAACCACTTGCTTGATATACTTTCAATCTTCTTTTTTTTTTGCCAAAAAAAAGACCAGAAAATGCATAATCAGATCCAGCATTAACTTCTTTAACAATGTTAGTTATGATAGCTCTTCTATGAGATCACACAGCACTGGCTAGCCTTCACTCTCCATATGCATGAATGAGCCCTGGGAGCCCATGTCCCTGTCGGTGTTTCAACTGTTTTCCTTCCGTAGACCACTTTGGTCTGCACTTACCACTGCAGCATCTTTAGAGACCTCTGACCCAGTCGTCTAGCCATCATCATTTGACTCTTCTCAGAGTCCTCCCTTCAGAATATAACATCCCACCCACAGACAGGCGCCACTGTAAGGAGATAATCAATGTTATTCTGACTTAATCGGTCAGTTGTTATAAACCTCTAGCTGTACGCGCTCAAATGTACAGCTGTTATTCCCTTTTGGAACATAGTTTTATAATCTTCTACTGTGCCCAACTTAAAGTTGCTTTTTTGATCTCATCAGTGAAACTTTAAGAGAACTTTGTCCCTTTTTGTCTGGTTTTATTCTCCCACTCTGGATTATAGCATGGACCCAAAACATTTTATAAACTTTTAGTGATGTGTTATAGAAATATTTATTCCTTCCCTTGGCAGGTCCTGGAGTTCCCGCTGTGCTTCTGCTCAGTTTAGATGATGTGGATTGTAAGTAGATTTTATTCTATATAACATGAATGTGTGGCTGTTTCCTTCGTTGAAAGCATCAACATCTGTTCGATGCTTTTCTTTGCTATTCATCCCCCCCCCTGTTGTTTATGCCAGTACTCTCCAGCTCACATATAGAGACCAGATAGAAATAAATAACTGTAAGAAAAGGTCTGAAGAGCTGATGCACAATAATATTCAGCTGCAAGGTCATGCAGCAAGAACTTCGGATATTGAAAGGTATGTCATGATTTAATGGTACATGAGCAGAATAGGAAGCCTGCATAGTATATGGATCAGGGTTTATAAAATAAAATATGCAGTTAACCATCGCAGTGGATGAAATGTTGAATATTTTATATGAACTCTTGTCTTTATGTCTTCATGACCTCTGGGTTCAATTTTGCTTCCATGCTGGCAAAGAACATGAAAAATATGACAACAATTCAAGACTTTGAGGCTTTTCAGCGATGCTGGAGTATTTCCTTCACGATCAGGCGGGATATGGAGAGGATAACTGGAAATTAAGGGCGGAATTACATCTTAATTTAAATGTATGGGACAATTAAATTATGAGAATTGAACTTTCCTTACACTGAGATGTTTCAGCTGTCACACTGGTGTAAGTCCATTAACTTTAATTTAAAAACTGCATCTTTCACCAGATTAAATGTTTAGAAAGTTGATTTGGTCTCTAATCAGTCTTATTTTTCTGCAAAAATATTTTTGCAGAACCTCAACTAATCGTTGTTTTCATTGTTGCATGGTCTGCTGATTATTTTTGCTTGTTTTAGTTTGTTTAAATTCTGAAAATGTTAAGAATTGCTGTGTAAAAAGTACGACTTTATCCTAAAAAATTTCTTAGTTTTATTCTTGTGAATTACGGATTTTTTTGCAAGATGAAGACTTTTTTCTTGATAAATTATCACTTTTTTCTCAAAAATGTTGACTTTATTCTAATAAAATTATGACTTAATACCAGTATAATTATGACCTATTTGTCAAAAATTGTTGATTTTTCTCTTGTAATTTTATTCTCGAAAATTACAACCGCTTTCTTGTTAAATTAGAACTTTATTCTCTTGACATAAAAACTGTATGTAATTTTGAAAAATCTAGCAAAATTAAGACTTAACTGGGTTAAAACTCAGAAAATTTTACGACATTAATTTCAAAAATAACTTCTTAATTCTCGTAGCAATTTTCAGACTTTTTCTCTGTAAAATTATGTCTTTACTCTTGTTTTATAAATTTTTTTTTTTTCCCGAAATAAGCGTTTTGTTTTTTCCTTTTTTCTTTTTCAATACTCCATCATACTTTTCTCTGCTGGAGGAAAGATGTTGAAAATATAGAACCTCCATGGCGAGCCTTGAGATGAGACTCCTTACTATGTTCAACACTTCTCCGAACGGAAAACTTGATCTGACCTATTTAGCCTAATATTTAGGCTGAGGTGAAAGTGTTTAACTGACCCAACCAGGTCATAAATATCTTCATATTTCACTAAACATTTGTTCACTCATAAATGTAACTCACATATGTGTTCAGACATTTGCTTTCTTGTGTATAAAAGAGGTCTTTTTAAGTGTGAATAAATAAATGAACAGCTTTATTTTGATCTTATAAAGTCTATTTTTCATTTCACAGCATATTTCATCTTGGAGAACAACCTTCCTCTGCGGTCTGCACTGGAAACTAAAAAGACCATTCAGACGGAAATCCGGATTATCACTAATGACAACTTTGGTACTAATTGTCCTCACCTAACAGCTGCTTGTGTGTGTGTGTGTGTGTGTGTGTGTGTGTGTGTGTGTGTGTGTGTGTGTGTGTGTGTGTGTGTGTGTGTGTGTGTGTGTGTGTGTGTGTGTGTGTGTGTGTGTGTGTGTGTGAGTGTGTGTGTGTGTGTGTGTGTGTGTGGTTATAATTTAATGTTGATTTAATAAGTTGAGTAAATTAGCTACTTAAGAGGCTGAGTGTGTGCTCACACCTGTCTGTCCTCTGGCTCACCTCCTTCAGCTAATTTTTCTGTCTCCTTCTGGCAGAGCTGCCTCTGAAGCTCATCTATCCTGCCGACTTCTCCGAGTCCTACCTCTACGGTTTGCTCCTCATTGTGTAAGCCTTTCCCTCTTAATTGGATTTCACAGTTTCTTCATTTACCACAGACGCAAAGCTTAACTCTGTGAGAGCAGTTCAGCTCCTCCAAACCTGCAGGCTGTCAAAAAACATTCAAAAAAGCAGCAGCTGAAAACCAGAAATCACAAGCCGCACATATTTTTCCCTTTCAGCCCAAGTTCAAGCTGAATTATTATTTCAGTCAGGAGTTAAGGGAGTGAGGAAAGAATAATTTTACAATGCAGCAGGTAGCAATCATAATTTGCATCATAGCTTTTAGAACAAATGTTTACAAAGTGATTTGACAGACACGACAAATACAACACTATAACAACGGAGAGCACAAAACCATTAAACCAAACAAATGCAAGACGGAAACGATAGATTTAAAAAAAAGAGCGGATTAAAAGAACTCAAGATGCATAGCGGAAGGTATAAAACCAGAACACGGACAGAAGAGGAAGTCAAAAGAATTACTCAATTAATACAATAATGATGAATTATTATTAATTATTAAATTCTCATCCCCATGTAAAAGCAATACAACTAAAAGAGAATATAAACAGAGGAAATAAGATAAAAAATATGACAATTTCACTGAAAGATGGGGAATTAACGCTTGGTAGAGCAAAGCCTCGTGGAATGTCTAGCGCCGGCCTGATGTGCAGATTTGTGATCCGATTTGGGAATAGAAGAGAAACACTCATGGAACCAAACTCTGAAGTTTCCCTCATAACTAGCAGAAGGACCCCCCCACCCTAAAAACGGATCCGCTCCAGGTCTCTGCCTGTTAAAAGAAAGTTTATTCTCACTACTGTCGCCTAATGATTGTTCAAGTGAGAATTGTTGACTCTTTAAAAATAAAGAGTCAGTCTAGACCGGCTCTTTGTCAAGGTGCCCGGAGGGAATATTTGTTGTACTTTGGTCCTATATTCCCCTCCCCATTTATCCATGCTTTTGACCGGCACGAGAAGTTCACTGATTTGTGACCTCTTTGTGGCTGGGTTGTGATTTGGTGCTATATAAATAAAATTAACTGAAGTTGAATGGATGGCTTTTGGTCAGAGTCAAACACAGATCTTATGCGGTACGGCCAATGATCAGAGTCCTTACTGCCGAAAAGACCTCAAGCTCTCCTCAACCTTTAATAGGCTTTATTGATTCAGAATAACGATATACATGACAACATGTTCCATCTCTGAGTATTTCATTAAATAGTGATCAGATGGATCTCATGGAAATAAGAATCACATTTTCAAAAAAAGGATGAATTCGGTTGGAATGTCAATAGAAATTATAGGTATTTAGAAAAAAAATGAAAATGATCATAGACTAAAATTAGAATACAATACTCATTTTCAATACTAACTTGACCACATTTTGGTTAGTTGAAATAAAAAAACAACTAATAAGGGCATATTAAACAGGATAAAGACATAACCTGTTAAAATTAGCTTAATATATAATATATTGTGAGATCAACTTTTTCCCTAAGTGTAATGAGTAAATGTTCTTTATATAGCTCTTCTGAAAGCCACAAAAGCAAGAGAGGCACTTGACTAAATGTTTAAATCAACCAGAAAGAAATCATTTAAAAATTGAATGGATGTTGGAGGCATGAATACAAAGTCTATCGGCGTGACGCTGCATTCCCACCAATTTCAACGCTAGCTTTAGTGTCGCTGTACTCACTTTATTTCATTTTCACATGAACAAGAAACATGAAAGTTAATTACCTATCCTATCATTCCTTTCATGTGTCATCTATAACCATGACCAAAGTAAAGACAAGTCATAGATGCATCAGAGAAGACCAAACATCACCATGTACAGTATGTCTGACCAATCAGGTCTTTAAACAGCTATTTCTCAAATTTGGTGTTTCATAGAAAATAGTCTATTGTTATTGGATGAGCTCAACCTATTTTTAAAATATGACGCAACTTATTAGAATTATTTTGGTTATATCAAGTTAAATAATTGTGTTTAGTAAGTCCTCAAATGCTATATTATGTAAAACCAAATCCTAGGTCTAAAAACAGGACATTTCCCACTAACAGTGGGTAATGCCTCTTACTGTGTTGTTCGGTTTTACCTGTGGTGTCCACCATGGCTCAATCCTAGGCCTCTTCCTCTTTTGCGTATGCATACTGCCTCTGCGTCACATTACAGACAGGTTCAGTCACATTTTTCAAGAAGAAATAGTGATTCAAAATGAGCTCGACCAAACAGTTGAGCAGGACATTAAAGGGTTATGAACGTTATTTGGAATCTGTGATGATCAACACCCTACTGACATCCGGATATGGCTTAGCATCACAGCGTCATGTGGAATTTCTCACACAAGTTCTCACCATTTGTGCTTTTCACATCTACTCCTGGCTTTGCACTGACTTTGTTTGTGAATGCAGCTTTAATCATAAAGCTGTGGATGTTTTCTGTCAGCGGCAGTTATCCCGGCGAACAGGCCGTGACAGAAGAGTTCAGGCCGGACTGGGACTGGGTGCTGGTGGGATCAGAGCAGATCATCGTTGCACGACTCGACGGAAGAAGTTCAGGGTTCAGAGGTCAAAGGTACTTGACGTGAGCATTCAGTAGTCATAAGTACTAAGTCTGTGTAGATTCTCATTCATGCAGATCAGGGTAAACCCCGAAGGTTGAATCAGAAGTAAACGCACTTCTTTTCTTTCCAGTTCTGATTCAACTTTGGAGGATTAGTCATCTGTAAGGCTTTTTTTTATCAATTCTCAATAGATGACAGTGAGGGTTCACACATGCCAAACACCCCAGATTAAGCTTTCTGATAGTGTTGACAGATTGATTTCTGACCCCCATCCTCATTTTCGTCAATTCACAGGGTGTTGCAGCGGGTCCATCAGGGCCTGGGCACAGTGGACGTAGAGGATCAGATCGCAGCTCTGCAGTACGTGACTCATTTTGGCTCGTGATTCACAGCAAGCAGGAATTATAAGTATTTAAAGCTTTGAGTGTGGAGCAATAAAAGCAGTATCCGTTTGCTGCTTTTTATGTCAACACACTTTTATCATTGAATTACCTACTTCTTGCTTCTTTCCTTTCTGGGAGCATTTATGAAGCTTCACAGAAAATACTTATTCAGTTCCAACCATGGGCTGTATTTTGAAATATAAAAAACACAGTGAGGTGGAGAGACATTCCTGGGTTTTCCTCCTCATCTCGTTTCCCAGGAACTCAATCAGTGAAGGTACCACCGGGGCTTTGTCAGCATCTCCCCATGGCTGTAATCTTTGACCTCCTCACTGCTGGGTCCTTGATAACCTGAGAATCTTAACTTCTTAGATGCTTCAAATTAGAGCCTCAGCGACAGAAGCTCATCTGTTATTTGACTTAAAGTTACGATGTTGCCTCTGTTTGCCTCAGGTACCTGGTGAAGTTGCCGTTTGTGGATCGCACCAGAGTCGGTGTCTTCGGAGAGGTTTGTATCTCCAGTCCATGTCCAAACCTGAATTTATTTTACCCTGATTGAATTCTGGAGAAATGGTTGAAACTGTCTATGAGCTTATATTCAGAGTTGTCTACCCCCGCATAATTGACAGTGTCAGAGCTTCAAATGAGATTCATCATAAAACAAAGGCAATCTGAGCAAACAGGAAATGCAAGCTTTAAATAATCATTGCATTTGATTTGGGAAAAAGAGGTTATCCAAAAATCACCAGGAGGGGTTCCGATAATTCCTCACAGCGCTGCATAGTCTCCGGCTGTTCATCCCCATTCATTCCTAATGTCATCGCTTATCTTTCATGCTCTGATGTTATTTCCAACAATTATGTAATAAATCCACTCCTGAAGCATCCATTCCAGCTGTACTTGTGTCTGCTGCTGGTTGTAAAGCACAAACGCACTCATTCGCCAAACGGTTGAACATATTAATTACAAAGACAACAACTGCCCTTGTGAGCAGATAAAGGTTGCTGGCTTCTATGGCCATCAGAGGAGAAGACTGTGGTCGGGACCACAGGTTGTGGCTCCGAGGCTAATGTTCCGTGATGACTCAGGATGTCTCTCCCTGACGCGTTTGTCGTCACCATAGCAACGGTTTTGCAGGCTTAATCCGCTGCTTGTCTTTGAGTTCGTCCCGCAGACTCAACAGATGCAGGTCATCTTGCTGAAGGTGTTGATCTTCACCACGGCTACAGAATGAGTTGATGAGTAAACTCATTTTAACTGGATACTTATTACTACATTGGAAAACTTACTTTGTTGGCCACGATTTCAATGATAGTCATCCAAATGAAACATTCTTAAAACAGCTGTAGGTTCAACCTACAGCTGCTACTTGAAACTGAAATGGAGCGCTTTGAGAAAAGCTATGAAGAAGAGTATGGAGGCTGAAAGACTATAACTGAGGGAAGAGAGACTAGGAAAGGAGTTTTATAAATCTGCAGGTGTGGAAAAGGAGAGGGCCGACTCATCGTCTGTTCCTTTGTCTCAAATGAAGGAACCGTTGTCCTTCTGAAAGGAATTCATTTGGTATAAATGTAATATACGCACAAAGGTCACTGCTGTCAATCATCATTAGCAGCAGCAGTGGACATTAAAAGAGTCATTTTGCACTGTTGGACCGACCACTACAGTCAATCTTCAAGTGGTTCACAAACATTTGGGCATTTAAATGATTTTATGTGCAGCCGTGTCAAATCAAAGAGTCGCACCTCTGTCCTGGTTTTACTTTATTATTCAACGCTCCAAAAAAATGAAGGGAACAGTTAAATCAGAGTCCGCATCTCGATGAAAGAAAAATTCAAGCTGAAAACCTTTATTGATACACATTGCGTAATTTGTTTAGAATAAAATTATGCAAGGGTCATCAATGGAAATCAAAATCATTAAACCATTAAGGGCCCAGACCCGTCCAACTCTCTTCGTGTAACGGCCGTCCCCTGGTTTCCCTTCCATGCTCTTGGGACGGTGCTGGGAGCTCATGTTTTTGGGCAGTGACAGAGTGTGTCTACTTCGAATGGAATGTTTTTTGCTTCTTTTGTGTGATTATATGTGAGTGATTATATTCACAGTCAAATCTGGTACATATGTATCAACCTGAGGAGATCTCTCTTGATCACATTTTACTCTAGTAGTTCAGGTTTTACTCACTAGGTGGATCTTTTTTACAAGAAAAAATCTTTTTTGGGCATAACTTCACATTTAATTTGAGGAATTCAACCAGGGGATAGGGTTTTTTCTTGGATAAACTTTTAGTGTTGGGATGACAGCATAGGCCTAGTTTTATCTTAAGTTTACAAACAGAACTTTTAACTGCAGTTAAGGGCAAACAACAATGCAGCCATGTTCAGTTTCGGGATGTTGACACTGACTGAATGATGAAAATGAAAGCAGTAAGGGAAAGTGTGTAGGAGATGATTGTTTTTCATGACAAGAGAAGTTCCTCCTGCAGGATTACGGAGGATACCTCACGCTGATGATGCTGAAGTCGACGGAGAAGCTGATCAGATGTGCGGCAGCACAGGCTCCTGTCATCGACTGGTCCATGTACGGTGAGGAAGGAGCCTTCTTATATCTCCTGTTCTTGAAATATACACCGCAGAAGACGGAAATATTTATTGCTGCTGCTGTAGCCGCAGAGCCAACACTCATTTTTTCTTTTTCCTCAGTGTTTTTATCCTACGTGCGGTATTGTCTGGGTGAAAGGACTTTAATTATCCTCACACTTTGCCTTAGGGTCTTTGGTCTTATTGAATTTTAGACGGAAAAGCTTCCTTTTGTGTCTGGAAAAGTATTAAAGCTGCTGTTCAGCTGTATCTGATTACTGTTTAATAAACGGAGGTGTTCCTCTGGTTCCCGTGGAGGCAGCGCAGAGGAAGGATGTCTCTCAGTTTCTTGATTTGAAAATGCACAATGCGCACGCATGTTTCTCACGTCTCAGATCGTGGAACAACACGCTGACCTCTTTTCTTCTTATCTCTGCAGCTTCTGCATTCTCCGAGAGATACCTCGGCTCACCGTCAGCCGAGGAGAACAAATACCAAGTGAGCCATCTTCGCCTCTCGTCTGTTTGTTTTCGCGGCTTGATTTTGTATCCTCTTCTAGCTTCATAACATTAATAACAAAGATAAACTAAAGGTTTATTAGGCAGCAATAAAACCACTAATCTGACATAAGTCCAAACAAACACACACATAAATCTAAATGCCTCAATATCAAACATGGATGTCCTCAAGAATATATTCAATCCATTTATCATCTCTGACGAGATTAGTGGTATTTAGCAGGATTACTTAAAGATTTCTGAAAGGGTGTTGGTACTATTATTCTAGGATTTTAGAGCTCAGAGAACAATGAATTTGACTTCAGTGGAGCCCAATGGGTTTATCAAGGAGGTGAGTGAAGAAGAGCTCGCTCCGATGGAGATGAACTCCATTATGGATTCGTGTAGAAAATAAGATAAGATAAGATAAACCTTTTTTAGTCCCACAATGGGGAAAATGAAGCTGTGCCACAAAAATGGTTGGCTTGTGGGCACATCACTTTAAAAAAGAGTGAGAAAGGGATTTTTGCTCTCTGCTGTATAGTTCCGTGTCTCGTCACAGAGTTAACTACTCACACAATACGTTTTTAAATATGCACTATGAGCATTATTATAACCCCAAAATGTTAGGGATATTGTGGAATCATCAAAGTATTACAATTTATGTGTTGATACCTTCAACACTGTTTTAATAAAATCTTAAATTTATTTATTACACATTAATTACACATGTAACATGTTACACATGGCTAACTATTATTTTATACTCAAATGACAGTTGTAGTATTATTTTTTATTAACACATGACAGAAACCTGAAAAAAGCTAGTGAAATGGATTTTGTTTTTTTAGCTTCATAACGTAAAGTTTTTAAAAGTTAAAAGTTTTTTAAATGTGGAAAGAAAATAAAGGTAAGTTCCATTGACTACTTCAAAAGAACGAGGCAACTGCCTCAAATAATTTAAACAAAAAGTAAAAGCGAAGAAAATACTGCAACAATTGTTTGGACTCCAATTCATTTTAGATTCCTTTAGAAGTGACTTTATCTCTAAAAAGAAAAGAAAAGAAAATCGATTTTTTTTTTCTTTTTTTTTTTTTCTCTTTTTTCTTTTGCTCAAGGTAGAGGCCACTCGGCTTTGTGAATCAGAACACATGCATCTTAATAGAGAACAACTCAGCTCTGGTTCACTTCACATAAAAAACCCTCATCATGCCTTCTGAAATAAAGAACAGAAAATGTGGCTACAAGCATTTCTGTGAACGTTCCAAATCAGCAGAGAGGAAAAAAGTAAAACACACAAACATGAAAAAAATAGGAAAATGCCAGAGGCTGAAAACACAAATTATATGATTGTCCTCTAAGTGAAGTTTGCAGTCAAAGTGTCTTTTCCTCCTAAGTGGGTTGCCTACAACTGGGCCAGAGGAGACTATTTTTGTGATTCTTGCAGCAGGAGGTGAAGGGGGGGTCCGCTTTAAATGACATCCAAAGATGGAGAATGTGGAGCGATGTGATCGGATGTAATCATCGCTCATGCTCTACCCCGAGACTGAAAGACAGGCAGGGGAAGAGAATGATTAAAATGGAAATTGTGTAATTCAAACTCATACCCATGCATTCTTTACAATCTTGCAATTCATCTGCAAATTTTAACAATCACAGTTTCCCCATAGGTTTCGCCAAATATATTACTCCCTCACATTGAACACGAACTCTCCTGGAGATAATGGCTGATTAGTGTGATTCAAAGATGCTGAAGGTTGATTGTGTCGACTTTGGAACTTAGATTCAACTGGTAGAGTCAGAGGTCAGCCGATTTCGAGCCGGGGTCTGCACGAGGTTTCTGCTAGTTAAAATGCAATTTATCCCCGCCACTATTGCTAAATGTGTTTTCATGGGAGAACTGTTGGGTCAATGTGAAATTAAAAGATTGGTTGTGAGTTGTTGTTCTTGTATTTATATGATAATACTAAATAAATCATCCCTTAACATACACTTCTTCCATGAAAGGAATGACTCGGCCTTTATGACCCGTTGACCAGCAGAACATAAAAGCTTGTCACAATTTTTTCTAGGACACATTTTCATGACCCTCACAGCTTTGACCCAGCTCTGCACATCGTGCTTATTTCCGTTTATAAGTGCTGCAGGTTGCTCATGCTACCACGCTCCAGATTGTAAGCTTTTTGTTTTTTCACACAGACATGAGAGTAATTTCAATCTGCTTTAACTCAGAGTAGAAAGAGAATAAGAGTTATTTGGTACTATAAAATGAAAAGAGTTAAGTATGTCTGTCTGTGTCTCTCTGTTTCAGGCATCCAAAGTCCTGCCCACCATGAAAGGTCTGGAGGGAGGAACCCTGTTTCTGGCTCACGGCACCGCTGACGGTACAAACCTTTAATCCATTCTCCTCATATGGCAGCTTTCATTTAATGTATGATGTTATTTTGATAGAAACCCGTGATGTGTGATATTAAAGGCGTAAGTAGCTGTGAGTCTTTTCAGATTGTAATTGCGTCCTTTTGAACCAGGCTTGTCAATGCAAAGCCTTGAAAACCTGACCTTGATGAGAGACCGAGCTTTTATGTCCAGGAGTGGAATCAACCCGGTTGACTCTGATTTGCATGTCTTGTTTTTCTCCACAGCAAACGTTCACTTTCAGCACTCGGCAGAACTCATCAAACACCTAATTAAGATCGGAACAAATTATACAATGCAGGTAAACACTGAACTCTTTAACAAGATACTTTTACTCTGACACTCATGATAAAATAATTTTGCCCTGTTGTTTAAGGAAAGTCTCCTTTCATATATGTGTGAGTTTGATTTCGGGAAAACTGTGGTCATATGTTGCAGTTTCCATTATTGAATTCCAGTATGGAAGCCCAGAACCTTTTTGTTTACAGGAGCATCAAAGATGAATTGGTGTTCTGTGTTGATTAGTCCTTTCGTTGAAACATTCATTTTCCTGCTTTTCCGCCATGTTCATAGTCCGACTGCTATGCGTTGACTAGTAACCGCTCTGCTTGTTTTATGGAGAGGTTGTCTTCAAGTTCAGCAGTGGGATCTTGGGCTAATTAACTATAAATGTCCGCTTTATCTGTTGGGTTAGTTCTGTTAAAAGCCTGCTGCATTCTTTTTTTCCCATGAGCAGCATATGAGATGATCTCTCCCCGCAGGTCAGCTACCTGTCATAATTGTCTGAGATTACTGTTGTTGGTGTTCATAGATCACCTTTTATTTTTATAGTTGCTGCCCCTCTGGACCTGTCTAAGCTAGAGTGGAAAATTTGTTCAAACCAGCTTTTTCTTCAGTTTTTTTGTGCTCACTATCTCAGAGATGGGCCTCTTGGAGATACATTATGTCTGAGCCCAACGATGTGAGATCAGTGAAAACCCTGTTGAGCTTCATGGGAGGGTGGATCCCCTTATTGTTCCGGCTGATGAATCTGGTTGAAGCCACACCTGTAGTATGAGTCATCATGTAATGTATTGATAAAGAATACCGAGCCGGTTCGGTGGTTACACATAGAGAAAACATCTCTATCATTAAGAGATTAAGTCCCAAATTTACAAGAACAAAGTCGTAATTTCACAAATTGGTTTTTGAAATTACTGGATTTTTGCCATCTGCTTTCTAATGTGTTGTGCTGTGCCACACTCACACACTCACACACACACGCACACGCACATACACAGACATACACAGCCTCTGGTGCGAATCACCTTATTAGTTAAGTAGTCAGAATAGTTTAGGATCACTGATTCTGGAAGCCTCCATCTACGTTGTGTGATGACTAAATCCATCACTGAGGCATGTTCTGCTCCAACGAAGAGATAACGTCCTCCAAGTCTGTCCGGTTCTTCCTTCGTGACAGAACCAGTTTTTGGACGCCGTTTTCAAAGTTCTGATACTTAAGATCATGTTATGTTTATCTGCCAAAAGATTCAATATTTACTGATTTCTCAAACTTATACTATTATTGAAATATAGCTTGACAACATGTTCCATGTTATTCTTTTCCCCTTCAATGAGAAGAAATGAAAATTACAAGTTTTTTCTCATAAAACTATGACCCTATTCTCGTACAATTAACTTTTTTCTGGTCAATCAGAACGTAATTCTCCTAAAATTAGGACTTAATCCAGAGATAAATTTCATGCCTGTACTGCATATGTGTACTATACAACATGATAAAAATAGAAAAAATCATTATTTCGTATTATTTAATCTCAAAAGATCAAGACTTTTTCTCTTGATAAAACACCTTTAATCTCGTATTATAGATTTTTTTATTTATTTATTCAATGTGGGTCTAATACTCCGTCGTAGGATTCTTAACAGAATTCATTTTTTTTGTTTTTTTTTCTTTTGTTTTCTTTACTACAGTGTTTTGTGGATGTCAGTCTCGTAGATTTTGCAAAATCCTGGCAAATGTCGAACAGTCATGGCATTTCATTAAAGTGAGGAGGTAATAAAGTAACGTGTAGCCTTGAAAAACAGTGATTTCTCTTTCCCTTGGAAACTTTCTTGATAAATTGCTGGATGGAATCAAGAATAAAGAGGAATTATATTATGTTATCTTATATTGTTATCAGTCAGTTACATCTTATAATCCTTGGGCTCATAAATCCTTATTTCACCATAGACTCAACAACACATGCTCTAAATCTAATAATGAAAGTTATTTGTCTTTGTAGGAAAAAAAAAAAGCACGTTTCCTTGGAGGACACAAACCGATGTATGAATCACCAAAAAAATCTCTTCTTGCTTGCTTGTTCTGGGGTTTTTGGACATATTGCACGGTCCTCCTCTGCAGTTTGACCCGCTGTCAAAGAAATTAATTGACCATGAGTGGAGAAAAGATTAAAAGGTCATGGTCTCTTGAAAATGTTTTTCTTAACGACAAAATGGGAAGGAAGTAATTTTATAATTTTCTCTTGCACATCTCTCCTCTTTCTCGGTTACAGATCTACCCAGACGAGGGACACTTCCTGTCAAGACGCAGCCGGATTCAGCTCACTCACTCCCTGATTGGTTATTTTCGAGCATGCCTGCTTGATGCATCGTCATTACTCGACCACCAACGGGGCGACGAGTGAGAGGGAACCCGGTTCCCGTGGGAAACTGAGTTTGTGTGCATTTTATACCCGTAGCGTAACAAGTGATGGACAAAAGTTTTTCTCGACATATCAGATAAAGTTTTGTTTCACTAATCACACGGTTTAATATAAAAGCCATAGTTAGCTCTGTAAAATGCTTTGTTTATTCTACTAAATGTGGTGGAACTCGAAGGAGCAGATAATAAAATGATGTATTTTTAGGCCACCCTGTCCGGCTCCTTGTGCCACAGTCTCCACAAAAGGTTTAAAAAGAAACGCATTATTTGTGTGAGTATTCAAATATTCTCATGTGTTAAGCCCTTACAAAGGTGGAAGTTATCTACTGATTACTTATCATCTACAGTCAGAAATTATTATCAAAACTATGCCAATAAAAGATATAAAGACAAAAGTCAGGTGAAAATGGGAGATTTCAGATCATTACTGATGTACATGTGCAGTATGTTAGAAACAAAGCAGAAAGAAAACACACCATACAAGATAAGCTTCATAAACAAACTCATTATTTTCTCAAAAACAAGTGTAATCAGAAAATGCAATTTATTGAAATAAAAAAAAGATTAATGGGTCACAGCTAAAGGGCGACCTTCACAATATTAGAATGGTGTTATAATGTTATGGCTGATAGTGTATATTCAGCCCTGCCTCGACTGAGGGACATCTATATAGCCACATTTTATTTGTAGGGATTAAATTGATTAGATAACGAATAAAATAAATATGAAGGAGCAGAACAAGAACATAATAGTATAAATGAGTGGATAGACTCAAAACTGCCCATATTGTACTTGTGTGTTTGAGTAAATAAAGGATGCTGAGAACACCTGAAATGATATTGACATGTTTTACCCCCATGACATTCATACATAAAGACTGGATAGAGCTGAATTCTGGTTCAACCCTGGAGTAAAGATATTTCCCAGCGCTGTGTGATGTCAGAGCTACATAATGTGTTTCTAATCTTCTTGTCATAAACAATGACATCATATCGCCTGTAGATGCTGATACAGACGCATGAGACAACAGTTTCTCCCGTCCTGGTTTGTTTCTGCCTTGTGTTTAAGTGGAGTATTTAGAGCGAGTGATGTGTCAAACTCTTTTGTTGTCGGACGTTTTTCAGGTTTTTGACCCCTGACAAAACCTGACAGCAAGGAGGTTTTTATGCTATGATAGTGTATGCCATGAGCGTTACTGTCATATTTATTGCCTTTTCAATGTCAGCAGTATCTCATGTCATTTCAAAGCGGCTAACAGGGAAGCGCAGCATATGAAACCATAAGAAGCATCCAGAGGAAAACCTTTTTAAGTCTTGTGCGTTTATGTAAAGCTAGAAAAAAAGATGACTTTATGTTACTTATTCCAGCATTTTCTTGTCAGTTATCAGTGTTTCAACTCAGATTTCCTTTTTTTTAAGTGGATATTTATCAATCCATACGAATGTTTGCCGAAAACGTAGTAAAAAGGACAGCTTAAAGGAAAGGTTCACTCAAAAGTGAACTTTCGGTTATCATCGACCCAACCCATGCAGATATGGTATAATTTCCTCATCCACTAAACAATTCCGGAGCTTTGCAGGAAAACGGTTTTGCAAGGTATTTTTGAACAAATGAAGTAGGTAGGGATTTGTTTTTAAACATAAAATAATAGAAACCAATAGAAGTCATGATCCTAATTGGATAAACAGAGATTGCAGATTCTTGTTGATACAAACACACCCTTTCCTCAAATGGGATCCATGCTAACACTTTTAGCTTAGAGTATAGATGTCCAACTCCAGGCTGGCCAACGGTTCAGCCTGGAGTCCGGCCCGTGAGACGATCAATATCAATATCAAGAATAATATCTATAAGCACTAAACTGCTGGTCTACAGCATTAAACGTCTCGGATACTAAAAATCCCAACATGCAACTCTAAATTGTTTATTTTATTTCTCCACCCTTGGTTTGTTCTGAATCCTATTAGATGTTTCTTGTCCATTTAAGTGCATTTTATTGTATGAATAATTTAGCACCTTAAACCTTAGATTAAAATATGGCCAATGTAAGTATGTTTTCAATAAATATAGACCCAAATTGGCCCTAAATTTGGATTCCCTCTGTGGCTGAGTTCGACATCCCTGGCTTAGAGGCTCACTGCAGAATGCACAGCAGCATCTCTTTTCAATACTTGAGTTTACTCCATCCATAGTTTTGCCTCTGTTGTGATTAATCTTTGTTTACGGAGACGTTTGATGGGTTTCGTTTCTCCTGACTTTAGCTGCCATAGTTCAATCCAAAAGAAGAAAGACGCTTTATATAGTAAAAGTAACTTTCAAATTAGTTGAGTTTAATCCTAACAGCATGTTGAATCACAGGGTTTCTTATCCAGTTATCGTACAAAAAACTCACTAGGTTGCCTCATTTCACATTTTGTTGTTTTGCAGGTTGCTCAAAATATTTGTATAAAGCACTAAAAAAGTAAACTTTTCACAACATTTCATTGTATTTCCAATAACATCTTTCCAAATTGGTTTAGGGTCTTGGAGCTTTGTGAGAGCTGGATTACTCTGTTCAAACTCTGGATGTGCTTGTTTTTTTTTGTTTTTTGACGTTTTGGAACATCTTGTTCAGTTTTCAAAGAGGATATTCCAATGATGTTTAGCTGTTGGACTGAAAGGGGTTATTTTAAATGTTTTGTTAGATGTACTTTAAATGATTCTCTTAATCATAAGAGTGATCACTAGTTGTTTTACAACCTTGCTTTTTATTATCCCTTTTCCACCAAGGAAGTTCCAGAGGTAGAAGCAAAATCTTACTGGTCAAGAGAAAAACTGTTCACATCAGTGGCTTTGGGTGGGATTATTGTAAACAACCAAGACTTTCTGAGCATCTTTTTTAAAAACATAGTGTGTTTGCGGGCATAGAAGACAACAACTGAACCATGACTGTGAACATTACTATGAAGTTACCATGACAGCCTCTTTATTTACTAGACATATTATCATATTAACAGCCATCTTGTCGATGTATCGAAGTCAAGTAGTTGAACCTGAGTGTCGGATAGAGGGTCACCCCAAAGTAATGATCGTGTGCATAATAGAGGCTGTAGCACCTCTAGAACAGCATGAAGTGACTCTATGACATGACATGATGGCTCTAGAGCCTCTATGACATCATAGAGCGGCTCATAAGAGATGTCATGTCTTGGCTCTAGTAGAGCCAAGACATGACATCTCTTATGAGCCGCTGTGATGCAATGACAGAGCACTAGAGCATCTTTGCTCTAGGGCTTCTATGACATCATAGAGCGGCTGTAGCGCTTTGATGTCATGTCCTGGCTCTAGTGCCTCTGTGTTATCCCAAACAAAGATCAAAAGCCTCTGTGACGTTATGACTTGGCACTCGTGCCTCTCTGATGTTAGGAAGTGGCTCTTGAGCCTATGTGACGTTATTACATTGCTCTAGTGCCTCTATGGCATCATAACATTGCATGTGATGAGATGGCGTGGCTCCAGAGTCTTCATCAGTCATGAACTGACTCTATCCGCTCTGTGCTGTATGTCAATAGATGGCCTTTATGCCTCTTTGACAAAGTGACATGGCCGCTGTGCCTCTGTGGCATGTCAACATCTAGTCAATCTGTGACTTTATGACATGTCTCTCTGCATTGTAATGCCGTGGCTCTAGAGCCTTTGTGACATCATAAACTGACTCCTCTGTGCTGTTATGTCGCAACATCGCTCTAGCGCCTCGGTGACATAATGGCGTGGCCCTAGAGACTCTCTGACGTCATGACGTGGCTCGGGTCACTCTTTGATGTAATGATATGGCTCTAGTACATCTGTGGCATCATAACATGGCTCCAGCCCCTCTGCTTTGTAAGGATGGCTCACTCTGTGAACCTGTTTTCATGAGTTTCATCTGTTGATCCAACTTTGATGTAAAAGAGGTGTTGGTTTTGGTTTAAAGGTTTCTTTCTTCTTTAAACCAATCTGTAAGTCCTCAAATGAGGATGTGACTCTGACAGCTGCTCTAAAGGTGTTTGTACGAATGTTATTTTACTTTAGGCCTCTTATTTCTTTTTCCTATTTTATGATGCTCAGAGGATTTTCTTTTTTCCAAGAGCTTCTTGCATGACAAATCTCCATTTGTATTTCATAACTTGGATTGAAACTTGTGTCTTAATTCATTCATTAACATAAATCTTAACTGGCCTTCTTGATTATAATTATTATGATGTCAATCGCTCTTCACTTTACGGCCGAGTTTGTGCTCAGAATATTTTAACAGTTTGAAAAAACTCTGATTAAAGAGTCACCCATCAAACACTGTAATAAAAGAGCATCATCAAGTTTTCTGGCAAAGCAGAGCCGGAGACCAATCCTCGCCTTGATTATGGCTCCTGGAGTGATTTACACATTACTGTCAGGTGAATACGAGAGCCATAAATCACCGTGATGAATGTGCTCCAGCTTTTAGACAAGAGGAGCCCACGTGTTCTCAGTGTCCGCGCCTTTCTATTAACACACACACCAGTCAGAACATGAGACAAACAACGATTCAATGTCACTTTTTTTTTTTGTTTATATTCTGTGCTGGCCTAATGTTCATAGGAGTCCTCCTTCTTATCCGTCGCTCTGTGTGTCTGTGCTTTGTAAAAGTCAAAGTTCAACAAGTCACGTGTGTGAAGTCATGTTTCTGTTGGGGTTTGTACTGTAACTCTGGAAGGGTGAGGTCTGAAGAAAAGAGAAATGTATTGTATTTTTCGTTGTTTTAATATTAAAAAAAACATTAAATCAGCCATTTGACTCTTTTTTGATGTGTTGGTTTTGTTGCAGTGAGTGAAATATTCAGTTTCCGATCTCCCAGAAAATTGCGGATACGAAGGCATCATCTCCAGCCGCAGCAGATTCTTCGTGTCGACGCCATAACGCAAACTATCTCATTGATCATTTTCAAATTTTAGAACCCCATAGACCTTAATGGGGGTTGATTTTTGGAAGAAATGGATTGATTTTTGGAAAGGTTTGTTGTGAATTACTGACAGTGGGGGGAGCTTTATCTCCAATGGTGTCTGGGCCATAATTTATCAACCGTTAGTTAGATTTAGTCCAAATTTGCTGCATATGAATCGACTCAGTGAGATCTGTCTTGTAAATGTCATATCTTATTATGATTGTTCATATTCTACTCACTAGGGGCAGCTTCTTTTTAATTTCTTTCTCTTTTTCTAACCACTTTTTTCCAGACATAACTTCACTTTTAACTTGAGGAGTTCAATCAGGGGAATTCCTCGCACACTGTTAAAGGACGATAGTTTGATTAACTCAAAAAATTACCTCAACTAAATTAAGTATTTAGAGCTTAAATTTATAAATTAGTTCAATCAAAACTACCTGAATAAATTGATGTTACAAGTTGAAGATATTTCTTTCAATTTCAACAATTTTATATTTAGAGTGCATGATAATAATAATAATAATAATAATGCATTTAATTTATATAAGACGCCATCAGTATAAATAAAAATACTTTTGTCATGGTTTTATCTCCATAAAACCTAAAATATTAAACAGTAAATAAACATATTGTTTATTATTGGAGATCAAATCTGAAATCATATTATTCCTGAAGCATAATAAGACATACATTATACATAGGAAAACCAAATATGCCCTGAGTTGACCCTTTGAGGGTTCCATGTGGATATCAGCCTCTTTTAATTTCACTGTGTCATGCATACTTAGTGTGTCAGCATGCTAGCAGTCGGAATATACTTCATTTTGATCTTCTTACTCATGCAGAGAAAAAAAGCATGAAGAAAAAACTCTCATTAAATGAAAAATCATCCATCACCCATAAGAAATTCCCAGACTGCCCAGACTGTCTGGATTCTTCTCAAATCGAGTCTTAATTACATCAAAGTAATTACAGAGTCGTTATAAAGGTCTCGTCCACCGAGAAGGAGCGGAGGAGAGAGTTCAGCAGGAGCATCAGAAAAATATGAGCTACGTGCTGAACCAGAGAATAAGTCTGTCTCTGGCGACTCTGCACAGAAAATCTATGAAGGGAAGGAAATCTGTTCTGCAGGAGAAAAATCCACTATTAATTAGCTTTATGAGCTTAGTTACACAATAGTAAACTGGAATAATGTGTTAAAACAGCATAACCACAGAAATATAAGATTTATTTAGTCTAGCTTGTCCACATACTTTTGGCCATTTAGTGAATACACTGTGAGAAAATCTTGATTTTGATTTTTGTTACTGACACAACACTCCCATCTTGTGGTGACACCTCCCACATCTCATCTGAAGGCCAAACACTTCAACAGTAAATGTACTTAAAGTACTGTACTTAAGCTCAAGTTTGAGGTACTTCACTTGAATAGTTTTGCTTTAATGCCAACTCACCACATCTTAAAGGAAAACATTTTACTTATTTTGAAACAATTTTGATTGATTGATTTCCCTTTAGAGAGACTCAAATAATTTCACCGTCATTTTGGATAAACATACAGCATTTCTTACTGTCACAAGTACTTTTACAAATCCTTGGAATTGATGGAATAATAATAATAAGAAAACTTTGTTAATCTTGGAAAAAATTATCTTGAACTTAAGGCAAATTGAGGTTGTTGGTTTTATTTTATTATTTCTCATACATAGAATAACCACAGTGAAGCGGTCCTTGTCAATAAAATCAATGTCTGGATCCCTCCAACGATGTTCTTAGAATATTCAAAACATAAAATCAATCAATTTGATTGATTAAAAACATATGTCAGAGACAGAATTGTAAAACGCCAAATTAAATCTGCCATTATAGAAATTAAAGTCATCTCATGGCCTGCCATGAGATGACAACCCTTGAGCACATGTTGTCTGTAGTTGGGCAACCAAGGTGACCCTCTGCCATATATTATATATAACATTACACCGAGGTAGACTGTTGTAAGCCCTGTGTATAAATATACCTTTATACTACGATGTCTTAACAGCTTGGAAACAGTAGTATAAGATAAATAACATACATTTATATGTCTTTAAGCAAAAAGGTACAGTACAGAAAGAAAATCCTTACACATACATTCCACCAATAGAACAAAGTATACTTCCCTTAGGATAAAAAAAAAAAAAATACACTGCTCAAAGAAATTAAGGGAACACTTAATCGTCACAGTATAACATCAAGTCAGGGAAACATCTGGGAAATTGTTCTTTCCAGATAGGAAGCATAAGTAATTGTGTATCAGCTTCAGTTGTTTTGGTTCAAATGAAAATGACAACAGATTAACAGAAGAGGCAACGGCAAGACGACCCCCCAAAAGGTTCTGGTTCTGCCAGTCGTGGCCAAAGACCGTTTTCCCCAATTCCTCTTTCTAGACTGATTTTCTTCCAGTTTATCATTTTGCTGGTGTCCTTGTCTCTACTGGATACATTACCCTCAGGCAATCCGGTTTTACCAGAGGTCCATCTCCTCCAGGATGGCATATCCCAAGATGTCGTTACAAGGTTTGTATGTCTCCCAGAACAGTCTCAAGTGCGTGGAGGAGATACCAGGATTCTCTAGGACAGCTAGAGGGCGCCGTAGAAAGGGGCAACAACCCAGCAGCAGGACCAGTATCTGCTCCTCAGTGTGAGGAGGAACAGGAGGAGCACTGAGAGATCCTTACAAAAAACCCTCCATTGGGCTAGTGGTGGGATGTTTCTGACCAGACTGTCAGAAATAGACTCCATGAGGGAACCTGATTAGAACCTGCCAAAGAAATTGGCAGGTTCTAATCAGATGAGAGCAGGTTCAAACTGAGATCATGTGATGGACATGAAAGAGTCGGGAGACACTTTGGTGAACTTTATGATGCCTGAAACATCGTACAGCAGGACCGGTTTGGCAGTGGATCAGTGATGGTCTGCTGTAGGATTTCCTTGGAGGCTCTCACATACCTCCACATGGTAGCCAACGCTACTCTGACTGCTGTTACGTAAAAAGATGAAATCCTCAGACCCACTGTCAGACCTGTCACTGGTCCAGTGGACCCTTAGTTCCTCCTGCATGGCCTCATGTGATAAGAGTGTGTAGGTAGTGCCTGGATGAGGAGGGCATCAATGCCAGGAGCTCACTGGAACGGAACTTTAAAATACTGAACTTTAAAATACTGAACTTTAAAATACTGAACTTATAAATACGGCCCTCAGTGGGTTCATGAGTTTGGTTTACATTGACGATTCTCTTCCATGTATAGCACTATGTATATCAATAAAGATTTTTCCCTTGAATTATTCATTCATCAACAGCCTATATGAGAATTGAGTGTTCCTTTAATTTTTTTCAGTAGTGTATATATGTGTTTTTCAAGGAGGTCACATAACTAAAGTAGTGTATTGTACAGTATTGTACAGGGACAGCTTTAGCTCAGTGGGGTAAACAGTCGTCCCTCAAGCGGGAGACTAGGGTTCAAGCCCTGAACAACAAGCCGTGGGTCCTTAAGCCTCTGAGATGACAGCAGGAGCAGGATCAGAGGTGAACCAGACATGTTTATGAATGTGAGGCAGAAAGGACGGGGTTGTAACATTTTGATGAGGTATTTTGTGGAGCCCACAAGGAGGCAAGAAACTACCATGCATGAAAAAAAGGTGGGTGATTATGTTTCTTTCATGGTAATCCATTGAATATAACATATACATATATATATATATATATATATATATATATATACATATGTATATATATATATACATATAAATATATATATATATATATACATATGTATATATATATATACATATAAATATATATATATATATATATATATATATATATATATATATATATTTATATATATATATATATATATATATATATATATATATATATATATATATATATATATATATATACATATGTATATATATATATATATATATATTCAACGGACCCATCATCCATCTCCAACCTGGCAGTTTCCTAATAGATAAAAAAAAAAAAAAATCACACACGGAATAAGAAATCTGATACCCGTTATCCTGATATCTGCGCGCAACTCCGGAAGCCCCAAAACTTTGGACCTGAATAATCTGGCAACAGCCTATGGCTGCTGGGAATAATACCGCTCTATCTGTTTTAATACTCGTCCTCTCCGATTCCTTCATCTTCTTCTATCGTTTCAAACACAACCTCTTCGTAATCTTTTTCCAAGGCCGCCATGTCCTCTCTGGCCTCTGAGAACTCTCCCTCCTCCATACCCTCTCCGACGTACCAGTGGACAAAGGCCCTCTTGGCGTACATCAGGTCAAACTTGTGGTCGAGTCGCGCCCAGGCCTCAGCGATGGCGGTGGTGTTGCTCAGCATGCAAACAGCCCTCTCCACCTTTGCCAGGTCCCCTCCTGGAACTGCAGAAGGAGGCTGGTAGTTGATACCGACCTTGAAGCCAGTGGGGCACCAGTCCACAAACTGGATGGAGCGCTCTGTTTTGATGTTGCCAATCGCCACATTGACATCTTTTGGCACCACATTGCCGCGGTACAGCAGGCAGCAGGCCATGTATTTGCCATGACGAGGGTCACATTTCACCATCTGATTGTTTGGCTCAAAGCAGGCGTTGGTTATTTCGGACACCGTGAGCTGCTCATGGTAGGCCTTCTCTGCTGACATTACTGGAGCATAGGTGGCCAGAGGAAAGTGGATACGAGGGTAGGGCACCAGGTTGGTCTGGAACTCTGTCAGGTCAACATTCAAGGCCCCATCAAAGCGCAATGAGGCGGTGATGGAAGAGACGATCTGGCTGATGAGGCGATTCAGATTGGTGTAAGTTGGACGGTCAATGTCCAGGTTTCTGCGGCAGATGTCATAGATGGCCTCGTTGTCCACCATGAAGGCACAGTCAGAGTGTTCCAGGGTGGTGTGGGTGGTCAGGATGGAGTTGTATGGCTCCACCACCGCTGTAGACACCTGAGGAGCTGGGTAGATGGCAAACTCCAGCTTGGACTTCTTGCAAAATTCTGCTGAAAGGCACTGCATCAACAGAGAGGTGAGGCCAGAACCGGTTCCTCCACCACAGGAGTGGAAAATCAGGAAACCTTGCAGGCCTGAGCACTGGTCAGCCTAGAAGAGAAAGGTACAATCAACTATTTAGGAATACAGCAATAATGCATTATTATTAAAATATACATTTTAAAGGCTATGTCAAGAACATCAAGGGCAGTGGATAAAAATAAATAAATAAATAAACATTGAGGACATTCCAACATGCCCAAAATCATCTTCTTGATATTGTTGTAAAGCCTGACCAGTTTGCGTATCCGATCCAGTACAGAGTGAATGTGTTCCGTTCCCCTGGCGTAGTAACCACGGGCGTAGTTGTTGGCGGCGTCTTCCTTTCCGGAGATCAGCTGCTCAGGCGGGAAAAGCTGGCAGTATGTGCCCGTACGAACTTCCTCTAAAGGAGAGAGGAAAAACACTTATCCAACGTTTTGATTCACTCTGAAACAAAAAGGATCTTATTCAAGAACCAAAAAGCTATTTCTGAGTAAGGATTCTTTAAACGTTGCTGTGATATCTGTTACCTTTGACATAGTAGGTAATAGGGGTATTAGGGGCTTCTCTTGAGCTCTTTGGGACTTTTCATAAATCTGATGTTACTTTCCTGGTTTCTGTAGTTCTGAACCTTTATACCTGAAGCTTTGGTGAATTCCTCTCAAACTCACCAATCACAGTGGGCTCCAGGTCAACCATGATGGCTCTGGGGACGTACTTCCCTGTGAGCGTCTCACTGAAGAAGGTGGTGAAGGAGTCATCGTAGCTCGATGTGACCTCCTTGGTCACCATATGGCCGTCAGGCTGGATGTCATGCTCCAGGCAGTAAAACTCCCAGCAGGCATTGCCCATCTGGACACCGGCCTGGCCGACATGGATAGAGATACACTCCCGCTGTGGAGGTGGGAAAAAATTTATTTTTTACGCCATTGTGATATTGTTATCCTAGCCTCTCTGACGTGATTTTGGACTATTTAATGTCGCTTCTCCTACTTTTCAACTTTTAAAGTAGAAAATGTGTCTCATAATTCTTCACGCAAACCAAACCAAAACATATTTGGTAAAACAATTTTGCAGGATAGTTAGTATTTGTGCTTCTAAAACCTCCCTTCCCCTGCAGCAAACAACAAAAGATAGCCGGTTGGATTCATGATGATGCAAGAAGGGCTTTTTCTGTTCCTGCACTGTTTGCAGAAGAACCTGATTTCTATGTTTTCACATTTTCCTGGTTGGACATCACACTCTACATAAAACAAGTACAATTCAGATATCCTTTCATTTTGAAATCCGGTGTCAGCCATCTAAATAAGCATGGAGTGGTTATTAACGCAGTCCTGCCAGTGTCTCCTGTGTGCTTCCACACCCTACTGAAGTATTTCTGGGTCCTCATAAAGGATGTAGGGGGAGGGTGGAGGCGGAAGGATAGGGGCAGTGGGTTTAGGCATGTTTAGGTTTGAAACAAGTTTGGAGAAACTTGTGTTGTCTGTCCTGTTTAAGTAAATGGCCTGTCATGACAAGAAAAAAGTGATAGTGAAAAATGAATTGCAAAGAAGAGAAAGGAGTAGCAGGCAACAAATTCTCATGAAGCTCAATTCACATTTGTAGCACCATTGGGGAATAACTTTGTAGTAGATGAATGTAATTAATATGTACTGCTTTATCCAACTGAGGTGTGTCCAGCATCTGTCAAGAAAAGGCCAGATGTCACTTGAAATACGAAAAGACAAACCGGTAACTATTCTATTGTGGCATTTTGGTAATACCAGGAGAAATCCTGATGGGTTTTTCATTCTGTTGGCCAGAGTGAAAAAACTAGGCCTCTGCTGCTGTCCCTGACAGCAAAGGTAAACCCCTGAAAAGTGTCTAATCTCCTGCATTGTAAAAGCAATCCCCCGGATTAAAGTCCTCAAATTAAATGTGAAATTAAAATTATTTCTTTGTATTACGTATTTTCTGACAAAAAAAAAAAAAAGGTTCCCCCTAGTTAGTAAAATGCGACATAGATCTCCTTGATTTGATCCACACTTACCAAATCTGGACTAAATCGGTCAAATAGTTGAAAATGTATTACCCAAAAAACTTTAGGAAATAAAGCTTCCCCTAGTATCAGAATTATACAACCCACCTTTCCCAAAATGAATCCAGTTTTTCCTCGCACTAAGCTCTATGTGATGACAGTCCCATAATAATCCCAACTTTTTGGAGATATATTACTCAAAATGGCCATTTTTAATCTGTGGCATAATGACTGTTTCAGTCTTACTTAAAATGCTCATATTACAGATTAAATTGAAAATAGATCAGCATAACTAATGAAATGTATCACACTCTCTAAGCATAGTTTTACAGAATAATAAGTTTTTATTCACAGGCATCAATAACATCGAGAAAACATATATTTTCCAAGTTACAAATTACATCTTAAATTAAACGGTTTACAATTAACAATCTCAACAAAAAGGAACTTTAAATGACCCTTGGTAGATGGCTGGGATGACTTGACCGTTTAGTGGTTCTGCCACAAAAAAAAAAAAAAGACTGTTGCTAATGGTATCTGTTTTTGTAGTAAGGAGCAGCCGCTTCTCAGAAAACAGTAAGGTGCATGAATAGCCTACAAGTGTATTTCACGTTAAATATGAGCAACTTCATGTGTTCTTTTTAACGCAAAAAAAAACACCGACACGTGTTGAATGGCTGGTGGACGTGAATACGCGTGTTACTAACTAATATGTTTATTATGTATCATTCAAAAAGTTCTCATTCATGTCCCCTCCCGGGCAGGATTAGCCTAAAGTTTATTATTGTGACATGAAGGCTGTTATCTGACGACTGAGGAGCAGGGAGATGAGCAACGCTGGTGCTCTTGACTGACGCGCCGACAATCGCGGTGCATTCTGGGTGTGTAGTCTCTGTGGTATTTATTATGTATACCAGCTGACTAGTTATTACAATAATTAGATATTGTGTCGCGAGCCGGGTATGATTGTTGTGTGTGCCGGATGTGGCCCCCGGGCTTCGAGTTTGACACATAAACTCTAAAGTTTAGAGTCTTAATCGTTAGATATGGGTTGGCTGGGGTATTACTCCACTAATACTATTACCGAACTGTGGAACTGGTTTTGTGAGACGTAGAGGGGTTCTGCAGACAGGACCCAGATACAATCTAGCGTTTGATCTCCCATCACACTTTGTTGAAACAGTGGTTAAGTAGCACACAAGCGCTCGTTTAATGAACGTTATTATACCTTGAATCTTTTTTAACCATCAGTGGTCCTTTATTTGATTGTCAGTGGATGAATTGCCTTTTATTCCATCAGTAAATAGCCTGTGTGTGAAAGCATCTCAGACCTCAGCAATACAACACTATTTTACATTTTATACTGATAATAATAATAATAATACATTTAATTTATAATGCACTTTAAATGTCCATGTTTAATAAAAGCTAACACTGTGTTTATTTCCCTCCTCTGTCTTCAAACACTTTGTATTTCTCTTTCATACGATGTCCTTACAGTGTAATTGTTTGTAGATGTAGTTAACCATTTAGACTGTCCTGAAACTTCTTCTTCTTTTTTTAAATGTCGTTTTTCCCCTCAACTCAACAGAAGAATGATAAAACAACAAAACTATGCCAGGAAATATATTTTGGTAGCATCTTATAAAGTCCAAAAATAGACATCAAAACATTGTTTTTTCACGTCATAATCAGATACGACTAATAACTCTCACCACAATGACATATATGTTTGCTTTTCAGGTTAGCCGAGGAATATTTTTAAGGTTTTAAAATGACATAACACTCACCATTGGGCTGCTTTGAATAGGCCTGTCTATTTTGGCGGAGTCTAAACTTTAAAGTTCTTCATATGTACCGGGAATGAAATCCTATCAGTGCTCGACCCAAACAGTGCTGTAGCGGGGGGGGGGGGGGGGGGGGGCGGGGGCGGGGGCGGGTGGGGGGTAGAGGATAGGGAGGGGCCACCAACAGCTGCTGCGTAGTTGCAGCAATTTAAACTCTTGTTTTTATAGAGTGGGACATGACTTCCTTTTCAGTCTTTCAAAGTAAAAGCACTGTCCAAAGCCACGAAAGGATGATTGCATGGGAATTATTTCCTGTGGTGGAAACTGATCAAATATACTTCTATGTTTATATATTTGCATTACACTTATAGGTTGTATTAAGGTCTGTAAATATGTTTGTTAAAATAGTTACAGATTTTAATACATATTTAAACATTTGTTACATCTTTTGAAGTGCCAAGCGAATAAATACAGATGAAATAGGAAATTATAAGATTGATGTAAGTATGTGAAATAATACCAATGAAAATATGAAATAATGTATTCTCTAGCTGCTAGTGTCTAGCATTTAAAACATTGATGTGTTACACATCAGTGATTTATGGGTTATCAATAGAAATACCGATTTGCCTGCAAATGTACGGATCTGTTCATGTATTTGTATTTACATGTGTCCATACATTTACAAATCAACTGTGTATAACAAATTTATCTGCATATCTATGAAGTTTTTTTTCTTTTCATATTTAAAGATTTATATTGCATGCTTGCAAATCTACTGCACGTACAAATGCTCAAATTTGTCAACACATCAATGGATCTAAGATCTATGCACTGGTTGTCTATAACTTTACACATTTGTCCAAACATTTTCAGATCCATGTACGTATTTACATGTTTTGTTTTACATTCACAATCTTTATATGCATCACTTATTTGTTCGCACCCCCACAAATCTTGGTATATTTCTTTATTAACACATTACTCAACACATTTACAGATCTGCACATTTACTGTATTTGCAGATTTGTATACACACTCACACATTTGTATACACCATTATATCTTCAGATGTTTCTTTAGATTTATAGATCTCATTTACATGTTTGACACATTAAACACAAGAGCTATAAATTCTCAGTATTTACAGATTGTCAACCAATTAACAATCCTCAATAAATGTGCAGCCAGTTAATATTGCTTTTTATATATTAATATGTATTCAATATCTAGTATCTGTTGAGGAGGTTCATTTGCAGCCATGCATCATATATTCGAAGGGGATTAAATATTTTGTACATTGATTTGCTTTCAGATTAGTGCAGTAAAAATATCAAACAGGAAGATATGTAGGGTCTCATTCGAGAAGTCTGGGCCTACATTTGCTCTGAAACAGCCTCATAGGAAGCCACGCCTGTCTGTGCAGTTGCTGAAGGCTCCTCCTCATCCTCCTCCTCCTCCCCCTGTGGCAACTATAAAAATGTCTATGTGTCACATTCAGCAGGACTTCACTCACTGAGATCCCATTAAAGGTAAACTGTGAGGGTCTTCAATTTTGAACTTCTATCCTACGTCAAAGAATATAATCAAAGCACAATGGTGAGTATGAAATCCTTTTTACTGTAGTTAACATCCAAAAAGAAACATTTGTAATATTTTATGCTTTGCCACAAGTTGGAACTTTTTGTATCTCAGTTCTTTAACTCACTCCAGGCTACCTATGAAAAGAGCTTTCTGCATTGCTGTACAATTTATAAATCCATTAATCTGTCTTCAAAGATGAAATATGTAAAGTAATTTGGTAGAATCCTGCAGGCAGACTCCAGCTCCAGTAAAGGTTAACTGTTTCCATATGGATACTGGAGGGGTGGCCGTCAGAAGGGCGTGCTTGTTTGTCTGACTGGGTTTGAGAGTGCTGATGTGTATTTTTCATTTCTCTCTCTCTCTGCCGCTCACCTCCACGACTTATGTAGGAGCATTACAGTGTTGGCACAAATAACAACCAACATGTTTTTGATGTTAAACCAAAGGTCAAACTCATGACTGGAAACCCTCAGCCTTGGATCAAAATGTTTTTCAAGCGCATAAGAGTCTTAAGATCATTCTCTGTCAGGAGTTCAGGTTGTTGGCCTTGACTTGACTCGTGACACGAGTGTGTTGTAATGTTTGCCTATGATTTGGAATAACAGGAGTAAATAAAAGTCCAAAATGCTTTCGACATGCTGACGCTTCCTGTTGGGCGATATGGAACATAAAGGGGGGAGGGAGGGTGTTGAGAGTCTTCCTGGGTTTGCTTTGCCGCCATAAAAAGGCTGCTATTATTGGCACAGATCGGGATAATGTGTTGGAGTTTGTTGAGACATCATGGGTTTGATCTTAGCAATGAAACAAGAAACTTGTCTGCATTATATAACTTATTTATGCTGAAAGAACAACTGTACAAAATGTGTCTTTGAAGATTGAAACGAGGGTGTTTCATTGCCTTAATTAGATTATTAAGTATTCTGGAGTTATATAAATGTATGACATCATGATAACATGATAATGTCTTGTAAGTGAAACAAAAGTGTTGTTTACATTAAATGACTGTTACCTGTCGAAAGAAGTAAATTGTTTAATCATTGACCATTAAATCAAGGGAGTTTAATTCCATTAATGTAATAGTTCCATTAATGTAATAGTAAACGCAAGCGAAATAATTGTGTTCACAGAATGAAACTGATACTGATAATGAAAATGATTTTTGTTTGTTAAATTGATTATAACTATAAGTTAGCACTTAATTAAGGGATTCTGGTGACATTTGCTCAAAAGTATTAACTTTTCTAATCTTTGTCTCATTAACTCAACCTATTTTTGGGATTGATCGACATAAGTCAAGTAAATGTGATGTTTGTTTTCATGACTTTTAAAAACACAAAACTCTTGTTTTTTCTTTTAGATTGGAAACCATACAATTAAAATATTTCTAAAATGTTTTTATCTAAACGTCTTGACACAGACGAGCTCCGACAGAGCTTGTCTGTCAGAGTGACACGGTTTCAGGACAAGACACAGGAAGTAGATAAGATTCCGTCCAGCTGCTTTACCCAGAAGGGTAAACATGAGCGGTTGTGGACTGTTGCAAGGCCAGTGATCACACCGGGCAACACTTCCACTTTCATTGTGTCCAGTGGATAAGTGTGAAATCCATCAGGTTCAACAAACAGAGGGAATGAACGCTGTTGCATTCTGTTCTGCTAAGACACAGAATGTTTTCTAGAGCTGACAGTATCTCCTTATTTTTCGGTGCACCCTCATGTCAAAGCAAAGTATTTTCATGACAGGAGCTGCAGTCCTGTCCAAACAGCTTAGTGGGGTAGTACAGCTGACTCTCTGGGACGCATAATTGAAGCTTCACTTAAAATAGCTGGCTGTGATCGCTATTCTCCCACTATTCTCCACGTCTCCTAGTATAGCGATTTATGTGAAGTTTATCCACTATTTCAGCCAAGAGTATCTGTTGGAGTAAATTATTCATACAGCGGAGTTTCAATGTTTAGGTTAGTGTGATTATTACTACTCCTACCAGTTGTACTGTTAACTAAATCTGTCAGATAAATTTAACTTTATATGAACTATTTCTGATTTAATTTTAGCTAAATATCAAAAGTTTTCTTAACACTCCATCATTAGCTAAAGTTATTAAAACCTAGCTTTTGCCACTTTCCATCGTTTACATTGGATCTGCTTTCAGTCCGTTCATATCTTGTTATTCAATCTAGACTATCCTTTAATCTTTTATTTCCAATTTTTCCCCATTATGTTTAACTACACAATTTGACAGTATATTCATTACATTTAGCTAACAATACTATTTCAACAATCTGCCCGTTACAAATGCTATTGCTATATATTAAACTATTTATCCTTTAGTTTTAGCTAAATATCACAAGCTTTACATCACTTAATCTGTTAGATAATTACATAAAAACTATGCGGCCTTTAGTCACCACACGGAGGCTTGAGTTCTTCGTTACTGACATTTGATGATATTTGGACACCATCCAACATCCTCACACGCCACATAACTAAAACAAGTCAGATAAATGTAAAAAATCATAACTTACAAATTGAACTTTACCAAAAATGCAAATGACAGTAAACTCAAAATTAGAGCAGAAAATACAATGTACACCACGTTTGCGTGCTTTTGACTAACAATTGATTTCTTGAAGCTTTTTGACTTTGATTACTTGGAATACTTGGCTTTTCACGTTCCCATTGGTTTGATCCATAAAGAGAGAAAGAGAGACTTTCATGAAGTCATCACACTTTTAAGGTCACGTGCTCTCTGAACAGGAAGGGACACATTTGTTATTAAGGGTAGTGACATTTCTTGGCTTGGAATAAACATTCACATGCAGAAATAAACATTAAATAACTAATACATTTATTAATTAAATGAAAAAATCCAGACATCCAGAAACACATATTAAATTAATCAGCCTAGCACTAACAGAAAAGGAGAACATAGAAACCCTGAAAACTGCAGGTACAAAGACCTTTGTTTTAGGTAAACATTACTAAAGTTTGCTTTAAAACTAATTGTAGTTTCCATTTATCGACCAGGCTTCTTTAGCTTTTATGAAAAAGCCTATTTTTAGCTAATTAGGTTTTTTTTAAAAAACAACATTTACGCTTTAGCTGCCCACATTTGTCCCTGCGGCATTTAGCTAGCTAGTTCTGTTTGTCAATACAAAATATTTATCTGTTTTTATCACGACCATTTATTTAGCTGGCAAATTCTACCAGTTTTCATAACTAACCTCTTTGATTAAACACCAAAACCTGAAATTATACACATAAATAATACAAGGCTTAGTATTCCTAAATTGTTGTCATGAAAAGCATGGGTCACCAATAGGGACTTATGACATTTTGATAGCAATACTTGCAGGCAGGTCTGCGTTCTCATATTACCAGCGACAGAGGCCTCATGTTGACGGATGAAGCGAAGCACATATCAGTTGGACAAAGTTACAGAAATCTCATTTTGCTTTGTAAACAAATGTTCAGTGAACAATGCTGATATCTTTCTCAAATATGCTACTATTTAATTAGAAAAATTAAATGCTTTTTGATACTAGCACCTTTTACTTTATGTCTTGCACTATATTTAAATCAATTTAACTTCTTTGGAAAAGCCGATTAACCCAACAGGTTAGACACTGATACTTCTGAAAATCCCTCAAGCCAAACTTCCATTCCTTTCTTATGAGATCAAACTTGTTTCAGGCGCCTTTCGCGTTAACATCTCCAGCCTACTCCCCCACCTGCATCCTTTTTGAGGACCAAGAAATACCTCAGTAGGGTGTGGAAGCCGCCTATAGAAACTGTGAGGCCTATGTTAATTAACACTGGTTGCTAATTCATATGAGTCATTTTTGATATGCAAGGAAAGCTAAACATTTTATATTTTTTAATTGCATATCCAGCCCTGAAAATTTGAAAAACTGTATACGTCATCATGACTCCACCTGCTATTCCCTGGCATTCAACAGCCGTTTTCCCCCAATGAAGACAGGTCTAAAAGCAGAAATACCTGATTTAAACTATCCAGAAAAATGGATTGAATTTACAGAGTATTACTTTCTACTGCTTTGGTTTGTATGAATAATTCAATGATAATTCTGCCATTTTAAAGTTGAAAGGCAGCAAAAGTTGAATAGTAAATACTCAGTATTTACTGAGTATAAATCACAGTAGATTCAGGGTAGACAAATTAACTAGGTCTATACACTATCATCCCCGACAGCAAGGGTCATTCCCGAAAGCCCTCAATGTACAAGAAATTCCTATTAATTTAACTTTAATTATGATTAAACTGAAACTATATTTGAAATTAAAATTTGGACTAAATCGGACCAACAGTTAAGAAATTCTGGCCTGAAACCTTTTGTGGATGAAGTTCCCCCTTATGTCGGAAATGTATAACTGAATTTTCCCAAAATTAACCCCGTTCTTGTTCTATCGGGGTATAAAATTTAAATATGATCCATTAAATCATTTTGGGGCTATCACACAAACACAGAGGTTCTGTGGACGGCGGCAGCTATGACGATTCTGTGATATCCCCGACTTTTCGAGGATATCATAAAAATAATCACAACAAAGTGATATATCTCCTCTTTTTCCCTCCACAGCGTGAGTGTATCTCTATCCACGTTGGCCAGGCTGGAGTCCAGATGGGCAACACCTGTTGGGAGTTGTACTGCCTGGAGCATGGCATCCAGCCTGACGGCAATATGATCGCCAAAGAGGTCTCCTCCAGCTACGATGACTCCTTCACAACCTTCTTCAGTGAGACTGGCACCGGGAAGTACGTCCCCAGAGCCATCATGGTTGACTTGGAGCCCACTGTGATTGGTGAGTTTAGGAAAAAATTTGGTCCAGCTTCTGGGCAGAATTGGGAAATAATAGCAATTTTCGGCGGGAGCAATCTTTAATCGCAAAGTACGTTCATTCATATCCCAATGCTTTTGGAGATGAAATGGAGTTAAGGGATTTAGATTCGGTACAATGTGGAAACGAGATACTGATAGACCTTGATATGGAAAAGAGGGTTTCAATTCCTCTCATTCAGTATTATCTTCTGACCCATTTTCCTGCTTCAGATGAGGTTCGTTCAGGCATATATCGCAAGCTTTTCCACCCTGAGCAGCTGATCTCAGGAAAGGAAGACGCCGCCAACAACTACGCCCGTGGTCACTACACTGTCGGGAAAGAGCACATTGACACTGTTATGGAGAAGGTCCGCAAACTGGTAAGATGGGCGGATTTGATACTAATTTTGTTTAAATAAGTTAATTTTTTTAAGTATTATAGGGGAATAAAGTTCCTGAATATGATATATAGTATTTTTGACTCAACCTTATAAGAAGTGTGGCTTTTACTCTCTGTCCAAATTAAAGCTTTATGCTTTATTCTTCTTAAGTCTGACCAGTGCACAGGCCTGCAAGGTTTTCTTGTCTTCCACTCCTTTGGGGGAGGATCTGGCTCGGGCTTCACCTCCCTGCTGATGGAGCGGCTCTCAGTCGAATTTGGCAAGAAGTCCAAGCTGGAGTTTGCCATCTACCCAGCTCCTCAGGTGTCTACAGCGGTGGTGGAGCCATACAACTCCATCCTGACCACTCACACCACCCTGGAACACTCTGACTGTGCCTTCATGGTGGACAACGAGGCCATCTATGACATCTGCCGCAGAAACCTGGACATTGACCGTCCAACTTACACCAATCTGAATCGCCTCATCAGCCAGATCGTCTCTTCCATCACCGCCTCATTGCGCTTTGATGGGGCCTTGAATGTTGACCTGACAGAGTTCCAGACCAACCTGGTGCCCTACCCTCGTATCCACTTCCCTCTGGCCACCTATGCTCCAGTAATCTCAGCAGAGAAGGCCTACCATGAGCAGCTCACGGTGTCCGAAATAACCAACGCCTGCTTTGAGCCAAACAATCAGATGGTGAAATGTGACCCTCGTCATGGCAAATACATGGCCTGCTGCCTGCTGTACCGTGGCAATGTGGTGCCAAAAGATGTCAATGTGGCGATTGGCAACATCAAAACAAAGCGCTCCATCCAGTTTGTGGACTGGTGCCCCACTGGCTTCAAGGTCGGTATCAACTACCAGCCTCCTTCTGCAGTTCCAGGAGGAGACCTGGCAAAGGTGGAGAGGGCTGTTTGCATGCTGAGCAACACCACCGCCATCGCTGAGGCCTGGGCGCGACTCGACCACAAGTTTGACCTGATGTACGCCAAGAGGGCCTTTGTCCACTGGTACGTCGGAGAGGGTATGGAGGAGGGAGAGTTCTCAGAGGCCAGAGAGGACATGGCGGCCTTGGAAAAGGATTACGAAGAGGTTGGCCTCGATTCACTTGAAAACGATGAAGAGGACGAGTATTAGATTATTATATTTAAACACAAATTTGACCGCCAAGATTTGTCTTGTCCAATCTCAGTCCCAGGTTGTTTGGAGAGATTTTCTATGTCCTTCTTGTCTTAATAAAGCTTTTTACGTCTTTGTTTGATCAAACCTGTCCCGCTGAGAGTTTGTATTCCAAGAAATCCAGTTTCTTATTTATTGTGTACACATCAAAGTTATATTAAAAGAGTTCTAATTATTTCTGTTAACAGATATTTTTACCAACTGATGAGCGCAAATATACTTTACATATCCATAAAAACCATCAAATCTTGACATTGACTTTGAACCAAAATGTATCTTGTGTGTTTAACATTTTGGATATTAAGATCATTCCGCCGTGATCCATACCCCTAAGTGTGAAAAAAAAAGTTTTATTGTAAAAACACCCCCCCCCAAGTGAGTACTATGAACTTTGGCTATAAATATAATAATATACAAGATATATCTGGATTTCCTTGAGACAATTCATATGCACAACATTGGACTAAATCTAACTAAAAAAGGTCCCCCTACTGTTGAAATATAAAACTGACCTTTCCCAAAATCAACAGTCCTTTGCGCTATGTAGGTGGTCTATGTAGGTGTACGATGTTTAAATGATCAATGAAATAGGACATTAGTTATGTTTGCACAAAGGATTTGCAGTCACCAACAGTCGGCGATGCCGATTCCACGGTTTACCCGACTTCTCAGGGATATAACAAACAGAAATCCTGCATCCATGACCCTACAATGCACTTTTCCCAATTTCCACTGTAGTTAAGAGTTTAACTCTTAACTACAGTTAACTAAGTTTTAACTAAGTTTTTTTTTTTAAAGGAGCGAAACTATCTACTATCCATTTTTGGACTTATATTTGAATTTTAAATTTTACCTCATTCTATGAATGAAGGATGATTTTTCAATTGAGCCCCTCAGGTGGTGAAAATGATGTCATGGCCATGCATTAATAAAGCGTGCAAACGAGTTATTATCTCGTGGCTACGACTTAATAACTAATAATAGGCTATTACCTCAAGTTAAGAAAGTCGTGAGGACGACTTAATAGGCGTCATGTCTCTTCAGTAGTTGTTTATGTCGTAAATTGTGTCCAGTTTTGGTCCCGTGACTCATTTCCTCTCGTCTTCAAACTCTCCCTTCCCTGTGATTGTCCTGTGTGATTGCTAACACCTGCGTCTTGTTAACTGCTGCCTTCCACTTATTTTTAACCTTTACTGGCCCGGCTGTTCGTGTTATCCCGTCATGCCATTCGTTCCAGTGATTATTCCAAGAGTGTTCCCAGTGTTTGTTGGTTCTGATCTCTGCTTGAGTATCTCTGATCTCTGCTTGCGTGGCTCGGCAAGCCTAGGATATGTGTAGACAGCAACCGAAAGCCGGCTGCGGGGAGACCGGAAGAGGTCTTGGCGGGGAAGCGCTAAACTTAAAACTTAATTTCCTGCGAACGTCTTCACTTCTGACACCATATTTTATCATCCATGTGCATAAAATATTTTATTATATGTACTTATACTGAGGCAAAAACCCAAACATCGGAAATGTTAATCTTGTGCACTTCATTAATGTGTCCCCCGTGTAACACATAACAAAGGTTCCTATACCCGTAGTTCACCTATTTCTAGTCAAAAAAAATCTCTTTCCAACGACTGAATAAGTCGTGTCCACGAGAATTTGTTTTCATCAATGTCACCGGATGGGCATCGTATTTTTCAAAGTAAAATTGCGAACCATTAAAAAAATCACGTTTCCCTGGAATACCCCTGTACAGACATAGGGGGCGAAGAAGCAACAAGATGGCAGAGCGCAGCAACTGAGTGGCTTTTTCTAAGGTAAGACAGGGTGTCGACTGCCTCTGAGAAACCTGAACCTTGAAAAAAAATGGACAAGTGATTAATCTGGATGCACCTTACTTTAACTTGGGCGACGGTGGCTCAGTTGGTAGAGCGGTCAGATCTGAAGGTCAGCAGTGATACCCAGCCACTGTAACTGTAGAGTTATCCATCACAAACACTCTACAGGCATTCCTGCTTCAAGGACATGTTCACTTGCTGTCTTAATGTTTAATCAATGTTGTTCAGACATCACCTATCATCGGTTATACTGTTATGGCTTATTAGTGTATATTATTGCTGAGGAATGCAATTTTTTGAATATAATTGATTATTTTCAATCAGACCTTGTGTTTTCAAAGTGTTTTTGAATTTTATACATTATTGTGGTCAAAAACATTACTTAATTTGAATCAACGGAATTACTCTGATTTGTAACTTTACAAACTTGTAATGTAGGTTTTTACCACTAGATGGTGCTGTCACCATGTCTACCACTCCAGTATTCATTAACGTGAGGAGCGAATATGAACTTACTCTCAGTGGGGTTTTTTCTTTGTTTTTCAGAACCGATTGCTAAAAATATGCTTGTTTTAAAGAAGCAGTTCAATCTTTTTGTGTTATTTCGATATTCTATCCAGCAACAAAACCTGTCCTTGTTGTCAATTACTACACGTCAGGGCAACATGAACAAACTGGGCCTGGACAGTAACAACGTTTTCTAATATTATGGCTGTTAAGTAAATTTTGTGGCGTCCCACTAATTCTATTTTATTCTATGTGTATTTGCATTTCCAATAGATTCAAGCTGATGTTACCTAGAGCTACATTCATTGGTCAGGCCATAATAACCAACGTTGTAATATTATTAAGAATAATGTTGATTATTTCATTGCAGTGCGGGGGCTGTAGCTCAGGAGGTAGAGCAGTTTTCCACTAACTGGAAAGTTGATGGTTTTCACTATAAGGTACTGTCTGTGATGATAAAATTGTATTTTATTGATAAAAATGTTTTTCCTCAAAGTTGATGTCTGATTGGAAAAAAATCAAATAATGAAATAATGAAATTAAATAACGGCTGGACGACTGGGTGAGACCATCTTACAAACGGCAGGTCTTGTTTGCTGTTCCTACATGACCTGCAGATTACAGACAAGGATAATGCTTGTTCAGATAGAAAAGAATTAGAACACAGAGAATCACAGAGCTGTTTTGGTGGCAAGAAGGGGACTAGTATAATTCAATGTTATGCCTTAAAGGTGTATCCTCTCTATAAATGTATTAAAGAGTTTATTTCTCACTTTTTTCCTTTTTTTTCAGTTTAAAATTCCAGCAGCGTTAGGGAGATTAAAGGGTAATGCAGAATTTTATTTTATGTATATTTATATATATATATATAAACATTTCTCACAAATGTTTTCCATTTATTGTCATATGTTAACTTTACCTGTCCATCACTCTTTGCGGGAATAAAGAGCTGATCCACGAGTCTTCAGAGGCCTGAACTCATCGCAGCAGGCCTCTGGCTCTGAATGGAAACATTCTCATAATCCTCACACAAACCCCTGAGTCCTCCAGAGCCCATATCTTCATCCTCTGAAGACCCCAATTCCACATCAAACATATCTCCAAGCACCTTTTTTAGAAGGGACAGATAGACGGATGAAGGAGGTCTTTTTCCAGCGTTGTGTTTCGTCTACGCCCTTTCTCAGGGGTGGATGGATTCCTTTTCTTTTACATCTTCTACAGTAGTGAGTGTGTAAACTATTTATTTCCCTCACTTCTCCTGTAGTTGGACAACTTTTGTTTGTCCTATTCTTTATACTTGAAAAACTCTACGTACTAAACTAACTATCATGACAGATCTATCACCAGAAGTTAAACATAAGATTTAAATGATGATGTCATTAGCGCATACATATTGCATCACCATGTTTGTCCTCAAAATCCACTGCGTTCTTTAAGGCGGTATGTTCAACGGAAAATGTTACTCAACTTTTTTTTTTAAGCAACGATTTTCATTGTGATCTGAACCAAATGTTCTAACAATTTGAGGTAAAATCCAAACATTGCTCATCCTATCCTCAAGTTATTGATGAGTCAGTATTATTTTGAACCAGATTCAACGCTCATTTAAACGTAAATGCCAGACAACCGCTTTCTTTACCTAGTGGAGCTTTGAAAGGAAATCAGCTGACAGCGGTCAGAATTTTAAAGAGAACCAGTAAAAATAGTTTTTTTTCAAACGGTATAATGTGTTTGGGAAGCTTGAGAGCTAAACAGATCTAGATGCCAGTCCCACCAGTCCCACGTTCTCTGGGAGTTCTATGCAAACACACAGAGAAATTAGATGCATCCACTGGTCAGAGTCCCTGAATCTCACAGAATGAATACCCCTGCTCAAACACAAACCCCTCCACCCCCAGCAGGCGCATCGTAAGAAAACACCCAATTATGTAACAAAACAAATGACTAATATTTCATCTTTTCCTTGGACCAATGAGATTCTGATTGTAAGAAAAGCACACGTTGAAATTAACAGTAACGTTCAGCCATCCAAGAAGTTTGGAAAGTGGTGTGAGATGTTCAAAGTCACTTTTATAGACACAATTTACAGAAATGATTATGAACGTCTTTATGTACTCTAAAATACATTCAATGAAATGTCTGTTAAATCTACATGTTGAAAATGTAATCTGAAGGATAAACCTGGATATTGATAAAAATCTAAATGAAATTAATCTCATTCATTTCCCATCCCTTCTTTCTTTTGGGTATTCCAGCAGTGTAGTTTGCTTTAGCATATTTGCTCAATTTTCTGATTCCTGATACAATTTTTTGATTCAATGATTAAAATGTATAAGTTTTTAATTTCACATTTAGATTAACATTTAACGTTTAGAATTAGATTCAACATTTATAGGAAATATTAAAACTTAGGTTTTGATGATTGAATTTAATATTTTAACCTAAGATTTAATATTTAGATCTAATATTTAAAACTTAATTTCATATTTTCTTAAGATTCAACATAAAGATTTTTAACATGACATTTTTCTTGTTCTTCGTTTTTTCGTTTGTTCGGCTGTTTTGTTAACCAGAACCCCAAATGATCCGGTTTGGAATCCATTTGTGTACCACATACTGATTAGGCACATGTTTTACGCTGTATGCCCCTCCTGACGCAAGTTTAGCATTATAATTTGAGATTTAACATTTAGATTTGACATTTAGGTTTAATACAATATGTTAAGATTTAGCATTTTTTAATTGACATTTGACATTTGCAGTTAATATTTTAATATTTTCAGATTCAAAAATATATATTGAGATTGAAAGTTTAAATTTGACATTTAATTTTCTGACCTAAGATTTAACATTGACATTTAGATTTAACATTAATAACACACATTTTTTAATTTGAGATTGAACATTTAGATTTTAAATTTGGATATTGATAAACCTTTTTTTTCCACCTTTTTTTTTGTTCTTTAAATTATTGATTTAATTTATGTTTAATATTCACATTTCACATTTAGATTTAACGCTGGCAGTTGATTTAATAAATGTCATTTATAACATGAGAATAAAAAATTACAACATTCATAAACATGGATGATAATTGGATTTAAAAATGACTAAAAATTCTCTCACCACTAATCAAACCCAGTTTGGATATAAATGTGTCAGAAGATTTCTGCAGGCGTCGCACATTGGCGCCCCTTGTAGACACTGCATAAAATAAGAGGCGGGGTTATAAACCGCCGTCTATCAGGGAGGGTAAATGATTGTTGATATGGTTGTTGCCGTCTTGTTTTGTTTTTTTACGAAGGCCATCATAAGAGGTCTCACCTGATGCCAGTCGGTTTTGTTGTACGTCACTCCTCTTTTGCTTGGGGAATAATTAAGTCATACGCTGGAGAAGTGTCATGCCACCATAGTTGTGTTAAATATAAACAAAGAGGGATCTCTATTTCAAGGTTGTTTCGCAATCTGTGTATGAAAGAACTGGAAACAACAAGGTCCTGTTCACTCGGGAAGGATATATTCCATCTCATGACAAATCTGAACAGGGCTGACCTTCCATTTTAGTTTAGATATCTCACCAACCAATGGATCGTATTCACTTACATGAAATGTTCTGCTCCTGGTGCCCGGAGGATGAATCCCAATAATGTTGTTAAACCTCTTACTTTTCATTCCGCAACGTGGGTCGCCGCTTATGTTTTAACAAAACTTTTCAAGGACCTCTATTTTGTTTACATAACACTTTAATCTAAAAGTTCATATTTTACTCACTTTGGGAGCTTTTTCTTTTAAACTATTAGCAGGATCAAGGACTGCCATGTTGTCAGCATTATAACACAAGCTCCAACTTAACCAGTCCGTCTACGTTTCCTCCCCCCCCTAAGGTCAGGAGCTCTGGGTAGTGACTGAAAGAATGAGGTCAAGGATACAAGCGGCTGAAATGACCTTCCTTCATAGGGTGGCTAGTTCACCTTTCGAGGTAAAGTGAGGAGCTCATTCATCTGGAGGGAACTCGGAGTGGAGCCGCTGCTCCTTCACGTTGAAAGGATCCAGTTGAGGTGTTCAGGACATCTAATCAGGATGCCTACCTTTGGAGGTTTCCTAATATTTGTGGCTTTTCATCAGGAAACCTTCTCATCAACTTCCTGTTAAAATGACCTCAGAATTATAGTTTGAAACTTAAGTAGGATTATTTAGGTTCCTGCCACCTGCTATTGTTTGTGTGTTGAAATTATTCAGCCCATCGCTTCAAGTGTTAATGACTATTAGCTGTTAATGCTTATTTCAACAACGGAGTGACTCCCTGAAGGATTTAGCTACAGAAATAAGCAACTTTAATCCCTCCCAATTATTGCCTTGTTTAGATGACGATAGATGAAGAGCTGCTAAGTGGGCCCTTCATCCCGACATCATAAAAACAATCTGTTTAATCCAAATCCACTGAATACTTTGATAAATGAATGAAGCACAGAGCACACTTTCTACCTTTCGACTGACTTAAGAGGATGCTGCTGCTGCTGCAGCGCCACCACTGGCAGTCATACTGATCAAGAACGTCATTAAACGTAATTTACCCTAACTCGAAAAGAGAAAAATAAGATCTGTTTTACAATTATAGACATTTGAAGAATTGTAGGGCTAAATGGTTTAAATTGCTGGTCAACACTACTTTTAATAGACATTTCCATGAACTATCATTGCTGAGGATCAACTTCATGTAAAAAAGACGCCCAGTACTCACTGAATATCTAGAGTACGAGCCACTGCAGCATCACATGACTAGAACACGCGCCAAGTTGCTCATTCGGGCTGTATTTCAGTGCTTACCTCTTAACAAAATCATCGACACAAATAAGCACTGATTTAAGCTCATTTTATCAGAATCAGAATCAGAAAACAGTTTATTGCTAAAGAAAGTCACTAACAAGGAATATTCCTGGCTCGTAGACATGTACTATGAATAACGAATGCATGCATAAACATTTACACACACACACACACACACACAAATGCACAGTTTATCGGGCGTTCCTTTTCCGTTTTTTCCATTAGGATTAAAATTGTAGCTTTTGTGTTTTTCAAACCCGTTTTCACTAACAACTTTAGACAAAGCTGTCTCACACAGTCATTCCAGTTTTTTTTTTGTTTAATCTGTATTATCATTTTTTATTAATTTTCAGAGCTGTATCAAGTATCAAGCTTTATTATGCAGTCAAATATAATGAAATAGAGTTTTGATGAATTAAAATAAGTATTTTTGGCCAGTTTTTGGCCAGTTTTCTGGTTTTAAAGATCTTTGATGAATCAAAAGTTTAAACTGTAAAGAAAAGATCTCAGTGCTCACAAATTCTTTATCTGAGCATGTCAAAGTAACTATTTCTTATTCATAACTGCTAAACATTGACCTTTTTTTGGAATTGCTACAAGCAGTATGGATGAGTGAACGATGCATACAATAAAAATCAGACAATAAAGGTTTAGTATTAAAAAGAAAGACGGCTGGTTGTTGTAACTTTCTTAGATCAGAGTTATATTTACAAAAATAAAGGTTTCACTGATTTTTGTTTAAACGCCCAAAAAAGTTTCTTAAATTTAGATTAATGCGTGTGAGAGCTTGCATTTTTTTTTTAAAATGCCGGATTTACAAAAAAAAAAAGATTGAATTATGTAAATTGGATGAATTATTTCTTACCTACGAGGAGGTTGGCTGTTTTTTAGGGGATGGTGAATATATAACTGATTAATTGCGCATGCTTCATGTCTGACTCGTGTTTAATTACAGCATCTGTTGAAGCATCTGATCGGTAATCTGCAATAATCTGTTATGGATTACATGTTGAAAGAATCTGGGTGTCCCTGCCTATAAACTCGGTTTGATGCTGGCGGTCTCTGGGCGGCTGGTGATAAGGTTTAAGCCGTATTGAAGCTGGATGGATGCAGAGATCAAAGTTGACGGTCAGAGTCAGAAAATTCCTGCCAATCGCCATCTCCAGATGAAAATACCTGATGCTGCCTTGAGGCCTCAGCCACGGCTAAGAGGCTCCAGGATCCCCCCCTCAAAAAAAACAACCTGTTTGTGGTGCAAGATGAGGTGCTGATTGTGACAATCAGCAGACCTCAAAGGGATTGAAGATGTTCCTTCTTGGGAAGCAGATAAGTTATTCCTAATATCTCTAATATCTATTTAGGGCCTCCTTGTAAAAGTTTTTGTATTTGAAGAGCACTACATCTCTCAGCTTGCGACTCGTATATTTCCATTATATTTTTGCAAAAGAAACCAATTTCTTTTTAACATTATGCATTATTTTATTGACTTGTTATGTCTGTTTTGGCTTTTATATAAAACTGTTTTTATTAAAAATGACCTTGACTTTATTACTTATATCACTCAACATATTGTATTTACTGCTCAGTTATGATATAGAAATATAAAAACAGAGCCGAAATCTTAATTCTGGAATTAATTATCTCAAAATTCAGAGATACTGTAGGACTAGCTTTTTTTGTGTCACACTTTTTTTTTGTTTTATTTCATAAATGTATATATAGTCTATAATGAGTATATTTTTCTTTTATATGAATTATATATTTTTGGGAGATTTTATAGATCAATATATATTGTTAATTGAACAAAAATAATACATAAATATTCTAAGTAATAATAATAATAATTTTTATTCTTACCATTAATTATTATTATTATTATTATTATTATTATTATTGGTTGCTGTGAAATAGAATACTGTATAATTTATTACATGAATTATTTTAATGAAATTTACAAATATAATTTATTTTATGAATTATAAATTATTTTCTTTAAATAATATTTTATGCCTAAATGACAATTAGGCAATTTATGCTTTAATTGTTATTTAAATTATTATTGATAAAATTAAAAGAAAAAAACTACTATTTTTCCATCAAACGTTTTATTAACATAGGAAATCCGGTGATTAAAATATAAGAGATCGACATTTCCAGCCCTATTTTATATCTATAGTAGCATGGAACTATGATTATGGACCTCTGAGGTGGTGAACGATGACTTCTTGTCATGACATTCTTCCCAATGGAAAAAAAAAACAGAGACCACAGCAAGAGAAATGTCAAGAGAAGTATTAGAGCTGAAGCAATCTGGAAATAGATACAGTTAAAAAATGCCAGTTTCAACAGGTAGATCAACAATTAAGAAGAGACTAGAGTTATTAAAAATACGTTTGAAAGAGGACATGTCTGCAAACGGACCCCACACTGTGAGGAGGTTTTTTTTCCGACTGGTAAAAGACGCTCCGAGGATTGAAGCTAGAGGATTGAAGGTTTCAGTTGATTCTCGGGGTCAGAAATTCTCCCTGACCAACATCAGATGAAACCTACACCAACAGCTGTTTGGGATGATAGGAATAAAAAAGCCTCTGCCGTCATCCACAAATAAGCTCAAGCCCCTACAGTTCCACAAACAACACTGGGACAATCAAATGGAACATGGTCAGAGATCAGATGAGACCCAAATAGAGCTTTTTGGCAATACAAATCTAAGATGGGTGAGGTGCAGCTAGAAAGAAAAGCATTAAAAGTACCTCATACCCACTGTGAAGTCTGGTGGTGGATCCCTGATGCTTTGAAGCTGCTTTTCTTCCAAAGGCCCTGGACATCTTTTTAAAAAGACATGGCTCCATGGACAAATACCAGCAGCTATAAGATGAAAACCTAAAAGCCTCTACTGGAAACTTAAAGCGGGACATGGTTGGACCTCCGACAGGGCAAGGATCTGAAGCACACCTCAAAGTCAACCCAAGACTGGATTCAGAGATCAGAAACCAAGACCATCCCAGTCCACTGATCTAAACCCCATATAACATCTATATATTATATAGCGTTGGAGTTGGAGAGTTTCTGTATGGAGGAATGTTCTCCCATCGTTGTGTTCTCAAACCTCCTCACACACCACAGAAGGAGACTCAGGGATGTTATAGTGGCAAAAAGAGGCGGAGCAAAATATTGAATATTGGATGTGCCAATAATTATGGAACACATGTTGGTTGTCTTTATTTCAATAATTACAATAATAATACAATCTTTTTTTAAGTTACTAGTAGTTTATTTTTTCTTTAATTTTACGGTCACAACATAGATAGATACATTTTACTGCGATGGTGTTCCTATGGAACCGCGTCTGCAGTGACCACCCAGCACAAAACGGAGCTTTTTAACAGTCTAATCACAATATCATAAATCTAACATGGCTGGTAAAAATGGTTTGTGTCAGACTCTCTCTCTCTACCTGTCAATCATCATCATCATCAGAATAAATTGGGCTTTTCTCCGATACTGCCATCGATTTATTTCTATCTAAAGCCGCAACAGCAGAACATTGAACAGCCTCCACTATTGATCTGCAAGCCTATTAAAATGATGTTGGGAACATCATTCTATATGAGACCTTTTTCAAACTATAAAATCAATCCTCTCTGCCAGATAGAAAAGAAAAAAAGAAGACATGCCACATTGTAAAATACAAAGTGTATAAATAAGAAAAAAATATATGATTATAAAGTATATTTTGGCAAGTTTTTGCTTACACTGTTGGTTCGTTAAGATCAAAATCCAAACTTAATGGATTTAATTTTGATCACAGCGCCAGGCTTTCCCATAGAGATACGAGCAACAGGATATTATTTTCTGCTAGCAACAGTTTGTTCGCCTTTCACGATTGATGAATTAAAAGTCTTAACTTTACCTGTTGCGGCAGTAACTGATTGTTTGAATTCGTATCTAAACAGTAATCCTGCATATACGAAGAAAATCCATCCGTTGCTCTGCCCTCTGTATATTGAGAGATACATTGACCTTTGATATTCATGCACACACAAGCATGCCCAAGCATCGACAAATATGCAGCTCGTGGATATTTATATATATTTTTGAATTACCGAATATTGTTCAGTACTTTGTGTGTTTCGTGTTTAATTTTCTAAAAAAAAGAAGATGCCAAAACAGAAATAATGATTTCTTGCAAAACAAATCAAGAACCTATATATTTGTTAGAAATAACAATTGTGTAATAACAAAATGTGCTCAAATTTGTTTGACTGTTTTGCAATATTCTTCATTATTTTATACATTATGTGGGTAAAGTTCCCTAAAAATGTAATCTTAAATTTCATTTTAAGACACTGCGTTTACATACAAATTATCCAATAATGGAGGATAGTTAATCAGCAAAACATCAAAAAAAAAAAAAACATCTTTCAGAGAATATATATATTATAGGCATATAGACATCATCTTTTTAAATACTTTGCAAATCCTTAATAAATCTATATAAAGAACTATATGAAGGGCGATACATTTTCTGAATATTTCGTTATTAAACCTTAATAGCCAGGTAATTCATTTTAAGGAGGTATGAAGTGTATTAATTTAACAAACATCGTTTGAGAGAAAATGACGAAAGGGACATTTTCATATTAAAATATCAAATTCTCTCACATGCAAATTAAAGTTACAGGTTTTATATGACATAAAAGCACCTTCTGAAACCCAAAGGTGCTGGAATCGGCTTGCGATACAATGAGAGGCTCAGGGTACAGCTAAATCTAATTTTGTCCATTAATGTCAGGAAACGTTGAAATAATACTTAAAGAATTCAAGGATTCAATGAGGATCAACATCCTGTATCACTGAAAAAATAATTTGATAATATTTTTCTGATTTTACTGTAAGAAATGAAATAAAATGGAATAGAATTAAGAAAAATAATAGTAATAAGGGCGTACTAAATGAATCCAAGCCCAGCAGCAGAAACAATGATTTATTTATTTATTAAAACATGGACAAAGACAGTAGACTCTGAGAACACAACAGGCCTAAAAGGCTAAAATACTAATAAGGAATACACAGTATATTATGAAAAACCTATGGGGATACACTCATATCAAAAGTGCCTCCGTACAGGTTGGAAAAATGTAAAATGAGGTTGAATAAGATTCCAGAAATATAAAAATAAGATAAAGTCCTATAAAGTACTTTTTCCTTTCTTTCAGACAGCAGTGAATTTGACATTTGCTCAGGGAGAGTCACTATCGCCATGACAGGAATCGAGAATTTTGCAGAGCAGTTTGACGTTCTGAGGAAACTTACAGGAAGGATAAAGTCTCAATTAGTGACATATATTAATTGCTGTAAATATTTTCATTTCTGAAGTTTTTTTTCCGTGCACATAGATGATAACTGTCAGGGATGACCAAAGTGCCATCGCTACGCTGAACGTTCCTGTGTGCGTGCGTCCTCTCTTGGCTCTAAAATGGCAACGTGTCGAGGAATAACTTATCTATCATTGCAGGCGGCGGCACCAAATCCTCCAGCTTCAAATAGAAAATCCTCTGCAGACCTTGGGTGCACAGAGAGCGAAGATCATGCAGCTTTTCCAAAAGTTTGGATAAATGGTCGGACCAGCTGTTGGGGCCTTCGCCGCCATCTTTCAAGCACTTGAGGATGTTGTTCTGCAGTTCTACCACCTTCTTGGGCTCCTTCAGTCCGTGTCGCTCTGTGGGTCCATGAATTACATTACAACCAAAGATATTAGATCTAAGAAGAGACAAAATAACCACAAAACATTGAAATATCTCTATTTTCAGAGCCAGGCCAGCCCTTTTGCCCTAGGCAGAATTTGACTTGAGAACATCATCAATATTATTGAATATTATCAATGATTGATTCACACTGTGTCTCTAACACAACCATTATGAATTCTATTAGTTGTATCAGTCTTTTGCTTATATCAGCATTGTCATCTGATCCGTTAGAGGTCTGTTGTTCATTTGCTCTTTGAACATATTGTACTGGAAGGTAACCAAATGACCCAGTAGACAATGCATTTACTGTAAACAGGTTCTCTGAGTGGAGGGGGGTTATTGTTCTCTTACCTCCCTGACTCCTGCTCGGTTCTGCAGTCATGCAACATGAGTTGCAGGAATATATGATCCAGTTTAGCCTCTCTCCCCATCCACGCAGAATTGTTAAATATCATAAATGTCTCCAATTGACTTAATCATAGTGTACATAATATGTTTTATAATGGTGATAATTACATTACTTATGTTTTATCAGGATATTTATTATTACATTGTTCTAACATCGCTTCAAAGAATTACAGTCCTTGTACATAAATGATGTGTTGGAATCAGAAAAAGATAGGCAAGCATAAGGACCTGAGGGACATTTTCGGAGGAGTCATATTGTAATAGCAACATTTCGAAAGCTCGGTGAAGGGCGTGGGGAGTGGAAGCTAGCCGGTATTGTCTGATTCCACCGAAGAGCTACCGTAACACAAACTGCTGCAAACATAAATGTTGATTTGACAGAGCGTTGTTGAAACACACCGTTCATAACAGAACCTCTTTTGACAGCCATAAGGAGACCTAGACATTATTAGAGAGGTGGTTATTGTATTATGGGTGATTGATGAATATCTATTTCACATAATTAATACATAAAATAAAATAACTTTCCATTGTTATTACTCTGTTGTTACCCTGTTATTACTTGATAATTTTCTATATTACAAAATCATGTATTTATTGGCACATAACACTGTTACAGTTTTTATCATAATAATTATTATTGTTATCATAATCTCCTCTCTCTCGTTGCCTCACAGATCACACCCCTCACACTAAACATTCATCCACATCACTTACACATCTGTATGTTTTTCTCTTTGGTTTGCTGTTGTTTGTTATCACTAATTCACCAATAAAATGGAACAATAGTTGTTTTGGTTGAAAAATGTGAAACAACTAATTGAACATTTGTCAAATACATATAAATTCAAATAACAAAAACTCCCTATATATATAAAGAACATATGCAACAGTAAAAAAAATAAATTAATAAGAAGGTCAGAGTAACTTGTAAGGAGGCGAGAAAAATATTTAAAATGAGGAAATTTCTGCCCATTAAAGGGCAGTTTTTTCTCGCCATTGTCGCCAAGTGCTGGCTAAAGGAGGAATTTGTTGGGTCCTGTAGATAATTATATAAAGAGTCTGGTCTAGACCTGCTCTTTCTGGAAAGCACCTTGAACCAAACTGTTGTTGTGAATTGGCGCTATATAAATAAAGATTGATTGATTGATTGAAGATTAATGAGAAAGAAAATTCCCAGTTAGTTTGAATTATTAGATAATTATTTCAGAAGTAGTATATAATTTTATTTATGAAACAATAAATATCCGATCTGTTTTTCAGATATAATGTGATCTCCAAATCCCAAAAGAGGGTCTAATTTATTTGGATTTCATGGAAGTTTAATTCAATCCACAGTTATTTTGGTCTTGGCTTGACACAGTTGGAAATGCGGATTTCTTTAATAATACAGATAATTTTTTTTACGTAGTTTGTCCACTTTGCTCAGCCACCCTTTAAGACCCTGAGGCTCCTCGGATGGAAAGCAACATTTCTCTATTTCTCCATGATCAGTTGAACTAATATGACATCCTTCATGCATGTCAGAGGATTTATCTGGGTTCAAGTTGGCTTCATAGTGACTCAGGACACAATCAATTTTCACTTGCTGAAAGCACAGAATCTCAGAATACACCTCAGAATTCTAAGACAATTAATGCGTTAATTTGTGAAAGCAATGCTCTCTTTCTCCAAAATGATTCAAATAATCAGCCTCATATTACAGGCAAAAAAGGTGCATGCTTCAGGACAGATGTGCAAAAGATCGGTGCCAAGAAAATCTTAAAGGAATCTTTATCTATAATATCATTTGTAGCATTAACCATAAATATCTTTGTTTGGGTCACATTTATCGACAGGTATATAGTTGTATGAATGTGATATATATATATATGTATATATTCTGGAATAACACTGAACCTGGAGTCCTTGATCGCAGCATTAGAACACAGGCAGCGATCAGAGGGAGGCATGCATCAGAGTCTTTTGAGGTGTCTTACCGGTGACCAGGGCAAGGGCGCATACGCAGGAGAAAGTGGAAACATCAAGGTTCATCCTCTGCAGATTAGAGGAGAATTCAACTATGCTGTCTATCCACTCTCCAAAGCCTCTCAGACACTGGAGCCGGTGCCACACCGAACCGTCACAGAACATCAGCTTCCCTTCCTCTGGATTGGATCTGGAACAGAATGATGGACGATGTATATGAAGCTACACTTTCACACGCACGCACGATTGGTGCAGAGAAGTTTTATGCTCTGTCCACCATCAATAAATTCTTCTGGGGCCTCTCCAGTGTACATGCCACAGGATCCTTAAGCTAGACCCTGAACCACAGTTTTCATATCACAGGGATTCCTTACTACTCTTCAGGCATGACCAAATACAGAAAACTAATTTCACTACATTTTAGTGTGTATAATTTAATAAATAGAGGTGTGAATTATTATTACATTATTATAACCCATTTTCATAACGCCTAAAACTGCAACAAATGCACACCCATTGCTGATTTCATTTTATTTATTATTAGCATATGACTATAGCTGTGGACTGACTGCTAGCCTGTGTTCACATTGACTGACTGAATGGAAAAATCATGCCTTGAATTCTTTACCTGTACGACAATCGCAAAACAAAGAGCTCTAGGAACGCAGAGTAGAAGAGGAGGTCTTGGTCGGGTTTGGGTAAAGACGTGAAGCCAGGAATCTTCTGCGCCCAACCTCTGATTACCTCCATCGATCTGGTCAGGAGGTCATAAAACTGACGCACATGCTGAGCTCCGTCTCCAAGCGACCTTCCTGGACTCTCCTTTAACTAGTGAAAGGTCACCAGAGGGATTATTTAAAGAGAAAATGCATAAGTGGCAGCTCTTGATTCGCCCTTAGGCCCTCCACATATGACACTCGGCATGTTAAATCTTCCTCAACGAGAAATAATTGAGACAGGGTGCACTTTTCTTACTTTGAAGCATTCAAGGAGTGAAGGTGGAGGGTTCGATTCCGCATGCGCTCTAATCAGGGCGCTCAGAAGGTTGCTGACAGATGAGGACGAGTCTTGAAAAGCTTTAGGTTTGGATGGTAGGCGACCCCTTCGACCTTTCAGGCCGTCTGTCCTTACCACTGCAGAGCATGAGGAGAAATACACACACATGTTCAAAATCAGTTGAATTGGCTTTGATGTCACACATAAGACATGACTTTAAGGTTTCTCAGCTCACCTTCTTTGACCATTCCCACTGCAAGGCACTTCTGGAAGCGGCAATATTGGCATCGGTTTCTCCTGCGTTTGTCCACAGGGCAGCTTTTGGCAGCAAGACACACATACTTTGCATTTTTTTGCACTGTGCGCTGCAATGAAAGAACAAAGAACTAAGTTTAGAAATACAACACCACCCCTTTCGGGTGACGCATAAAGGTTTCTTTGATTGTCATTTTGACTCTAGTTCTTAACATCATTCGCATGAACTCTTCTGAGGCTCTACATTGCTCAAATGTATTACCAGTATTGTAATGCAATGTATTGTATTGTATTGTATTGTATTGTATTGTATTGTATTGTTGCAATGTATTATCAATACCAGACAAAGCTGGAATTTTGGCCTGCTTCTATGGATTTAGTTATTGTTGCACTTTGGCATTTTATGGCAACAAAGTGGGATTTCTACATATGACTCTATTCTGGCAGCAATGGGAAACAGAGTCTTGAAAGGCCATGGGGAAATTGTTCAACATGAGGAACCTTTCTGGTGGTGTCCACAATCATTATTGTTAAAAAAGTAATATCTTTTAAACGGTCCTCTTAAATTTAATAGCAGCTCTCTTTCTCCTGTGGGCCATCTGAGGCAGTGTAAGGCATTCAGCAGGCAGACAGGACAGTCTGGGTAAACACAAGGTCGTGGTCAGTCATAATATGGAGGATCACCCCTGGGAATGTCCCTCAGAGAAGAAGGAGGAGGATTTTATTCATGGCACGTTGGGTGCCATTTTCCATACGGGACATTTGCCCCTGACAGGCATGTGGTCAAGAGATCAAAACGTGCATCAGAAGCACGATGTCCAATTTAGGAGGTCAGTCATGGGTCCCAGTGGGACTTTGAAATTATAGCCTATTACTAGTATCATGTTTTAATTAGACAAAAGTCAGTCCTGCTGTTTTCGGTATAGATGTAAAGAGATGAGAGTGAATTTTAATACTAAAAAAACAAAGGATCCATACATTGTTTTCCCTTGCTATAGAGTATTATTTTAAGATTTTTAAAATAATGAAGATGCCTTCATGATGCTGGCTTTAAATATCCAAATTTGAATTGCAGTTTTTCAGGTTTATATGTGCATGCACAACAAACCTTGAAGAAACCCTTGCAGCCCTCGCAGGTGCGCACTCCATAGTGCTGACAAGCTGCGTTATCGCCGCACACTGCGCATAAACCCTCTGTACTGAGTGGTCCTCGACAGGCAGCGGATGAGGTGTGGTAGTCCATAAAGTGGTGGCCGTGAGCGAACTGCAGTGGGTGAGGAAATCCAACTCCTGGCTGCTTTCCGAGTGTACCGGAGCCTGAAACTCCGCGTCCGTCCAGCGCATGGTGCGCACCGGCCGCGTCTAAGTTCATGGCCACGTGGAGAGACGCATCAAATTTCATTTGGCAAGTGGATAAACTCTGTTGTTGCGCCTGTTTAAGGGAAAACAGCGACAGTCTGGATAGCGTGTCTTTTCTGTGCGCAGCCGCTAAATAGTCTTGTCGAAAATTGTACAGGGATCCGGTGTCTTCCCATGTCTGAAAGTTGGATGTGATGGGCGCGTTAGGCGACGCAGGTCGGTAATAATAAACGGAGCTAGACGAAGAGAGAAGATCCTCGGACTGGTGATGATGATGATGATTCCATCCATGCGCATCCTCCACCTTTACGCACGGAAAATCGCCCTGTATCGGCATTTGGAAGAAACATGGGGGCTTCACGTCATAGCCAGAGCTACAGGTGTCGCTCAGATGGCCAAAAGTAGAACCAGACGTGGCAGTCGAGTTTTCGCTGTTAGTAAGATCCATGCTGAACTTGACAAACTCCGGCGTGAGGAAGTCGCAGCTGCGCTCTGAGCCGGTTGTTTGAGAGGCTGGACTGGCTCCCTGCGGAGAGGAGCCGCTCTGGGTCTGGACACAAGGCATGATTCCTACAAACATAGGCAGAATGGTGTCAGATCAGAGTGGACAAAGTGCTTATTTGTATACTATATTCAATATATATATATTAATTGAAAAGAAAATGCGCGCCCATTAGGCTAAAATTCCCATTTATTGAAATACATTAACAACTTCTACAAATCAGACTTTAATGAGTTCTTACCTTAATGCATTCGTTGACTTCTCTTCCATAAGATGCTATTCCCTCACTTAGTCTGATATCAAGCTAACAAAACAAAACATCAGAGCTTAACACTTGAATGCACAAATTGGTGTTTTCATTCATTCAAAAGTAAAAGATGCTATACCTCAGAATTCCATCAGTGCAGGAGGATAGTGATAAGGAGTCCCATCTTTGTTGCGCTGCTGCTCGTGGGATCTATTTAAGATTTAGCCACCCGCTGCCTGGAGAGCAAATGGTGACTGTCTACTCCCTCCCACTCATGTATTGCACACTGGCTGCCAGAAACACCACAACGTGCTTTTGTTTACGTAGAGAGCACCCCTGCCTTATTGGCACAAGGCATGACAGGGCGTGGTGGTCTCTCCCGCTCTCTCTCTCTCCCGCTCCCTCTCTCTCACTCTATCTATATCTCTCTTTCTCTCACTCTCTCTCTCGTTATGTCAATTTGCATTGGCCCTTGGCATGGGAAACAAACGTTTGTATGCCAAAGTTTGTTATAAAATGATTATAACAACGTAAGCACCTATAAAAACATACAATATTTGATCCAAATGTAAAGTGCATTATAAATTAAATGTATTATTATTATTATTAGGCGTATTGCAGTGTAGTTCTGTATGAATGTTTATGTAAATAAGGTTTATAAACAGATCAGAGCAGATGATCATTGCAGGAGCAAACCACTGATTCAGTCTTCATGGTAGTTGGATTCCATGTGACACACTCTGCGCATCACTATCCAGTGTAACGTGTGTTATGAAATCATTATTGTTTTTTGTATTTCTTTCTGGGTTTCCTCGACAGAGCGCGTGTGTATGGCTTTATCCCGGTATGACTCTTAAATGATAAGGATCATGATCAACAGCTGTTCTTTTGGGGCGCATCATTTTACAGTTTGAAATAAATGTTAGTATGTTTAAATTTACAGTTGAAATGCCAGTCTGCTAATATGTTAAAGGTCGTATTTATTCCTACATGCCCAGTGTACTAGAGACGGAGTAAGCGACAGCTGCTGGTGTTTCTGTCTCTATTATTATCCTGAAGGAGGACGATGGAGGCCAGAGTAGCGTTGCTCAATGTTACATACAATGTTCGTCAACGTCTTGGCACCGCCTTCTCTCTAACACTATTGGACTAGCGTATCTAAGTGCTACGTTCTGATTGGCTGTCTCACATGTCGCTCGCGCTTCTCCAGTTTCCTGGTTGTAGCTGTCAAACACAGACTACCGTTTGTATAATAGCCGATGTCCTCAGTCGCCGCCCTGCATCTCTCTGAGCGAGTTTTACCCAGCCACAAAACAAGACATCTTGTAAGTGAGAATATATGTTGGCTCACACGGTGTTTTAGAATATTTTAAAATATTCCTCATCATTATTTAACCTTGTGCTTTTTTATATAAAGCCATCAAAAACCAGAGCTGAGTGCTATGCTATCGAAGGAATAATGTCTTCCTCTCAAGGTGTAACAGCTAAGGACATGCCAAGATTAAGTGTGTTCTTTGTTTATTTGAAACTGTAAAAATAGATATGAATTTTCGATACCGTTTTCCTCATCTCTAGGGCTTGTGTGACTCCTTTTTTTTCCCAGAAGTTGAAGAGCTTATTTGTGACCGTTAAAACCGGGCTTCTTGGTTTTACTCATACCGAGCTGACATCTTAATCCAGAGCAAAATTTCACTGACAGACTTCCTTTTCTGAGGTTATGGGAGAGTTTAACCGTGAATAACGTCGTAATAACCGATACAACCACCTGCAGCGTAAACGTTAAAAGTTACCCTGCTGTGAGGGATTATTTCAAGAGGGATTCCCACTTATCCACTGGTCTTAAATACATCCATGCACATTTGCCATTTGCTCAAATGCATTACAGGGAAGCCCCTCTCCTCTGCTGACTCATGATGAGTCTGCATTAAATAGAGTTAAATAGTCTGGTCTTTTAATTTATTGATACCTCAGGGTTACCATTTTTTTTGTTGTTTAGCTGACTTAACCCCACTCTTCAGAAATTTTGCCCAAATGGATACCTCAGAGCAAATTATTGTCATAATTAGCCATTTTAGTCATCCCTAATGGACAGCATGTGAGAGGGGGGAGGAATGCAGCTCAGGATCTGAGATTTCCTGTCTTTAATGAGAAACATTGGGTCATTTTAGTACTGTGTGTCTCAACATTCTTTTTGTACATTTGTGCACTTTTTCTGACATCTTAGGGATGAAACGGAGCAGTACCACCTGAAATTGATGGGGGCAGTGTTGCCATAACATTTACGAACACAAGAAAAGAAGTAGAAGAAGAAAAAAAACTATAAAATATCTCTAACCCCCTTTCCACCAAAAACAACTTGGTGCTAGTTTGATGCCAGTGCTAGTGCCAGTGCTTAGTTGTGCCAGTTCACAAGCCTCCTAAGAACCTGTTTGCTATTCCATTGTTGAGGAGCAAAATCTGAGCCACCCCATTACGTCACTGTATAACGTCAGTACGTCACTGTATAACGTCAGTACGTCACTGTATAACGTCAGTACGTCCCTGTATGACTTCAATACGTCACTGTCGGTTTAACCAGCAACTTACGCGCCATACTCAAGCACAACCACGAGGATGTAGGCGCTCATCTTCTCAATGCAAGTGTTGTTCCTGGCTTTGACAGCCTACATTAAGACCCAGAGCTGAAAAAAACAACTTTCTTTATTCATTTTAAAATAGAAAAAATAAAAAATGTTATTGCTAGTTTATCAGATGTAACTCGCTCGGCTGTTGTTTTAAAAATGGCAGTTCAGTGTTTGCGCCGTTCTTGTTGGTCCCAATAACCCCGCCCCCAGCCCCTGATGTAATCATTTTTTGGCTCTAGGTCAGCAAAGAGTTGGTGCTTGTCTGGCACCAGTTTTTAGAGCCAAGATCTGCTGCTTACGCTGTTGAAAAGCAAAGTATTGGTGCTAAGTCATGCTCTGGCTCGGAACTATCTCTGCAACCAGCCCGTTGGAAAAGGGGTTACTGTGTATTTTATTGGCTCTGCATTCACCTCTTTAATATTCATTAGGTACATTGTCATAACCGCTGCCACAGGTTTTAAAATGTTAGTCTTCTTGAAATTTGAAAATTGTGGCTCATCGACACATTTCATCACAATTCTGATCCGTACACAAGACCAAAGGCTAGCTAGCCATAAACTACTGACAGGGGAAGTCAGAATAACATCGATTTTCCCGTTACAATGGCACCTGCGTGTTTTCATGAGTTGATGTGTTAGTACCAAGAAGAATGGGCAAGCGTAATGACTAAGGCCTAATTGTGATGGCATTTCCTGACTGCCAGGTCTCTTTTGGATGTTCCTGGTCTTCAGTGGTTCTAAGACCAGCTACCAAGGCTGTCTCAGAAAGGACAGCTGGTGAAATGGGGACATGGTCATAGGCGTAACAATTTCATGAACTCAAGTGGGGTGTTTCCCAATCCCACAGATGAGCTACGGTAGCACAGATTGCTGAAAATGATGTCGATGACACCTGTTACATGATAAATCGCAGCAAAGATAGAGGTATCACCAGTGGTGGTCTGTGAGGCCATTTAACACAGTGACATTTTACATTTCCGCCTTATGTTTCTTTTCTTCCTCGCGTCCATAGTCGTTTGCTGTGTCTTGTTTGAATTATGTTGGCATTGCCCCCAAGGACCTGCGGGATTACTATTCTGTTACATCCATCTCGTTCGTATCCTTGAGCTCTCTGAAAATTGCACAAATACTTAGGAAATGAAAGCAGAGGACGAACATATCCGTCTTAAATTTGTGCATAAAAAGCCCTTAAGATAAAGACGTTTGCCCAAAATGTTCAATTCATAAAGTGATGTGTGAATGCAGTTTTATGGCAAAACAATGTAAATGTATAGTCCAGCAACACCTAACAATTTGAAAAACAACAAAAAGTTGAGTTTATGTGGAATACAAAATATCCTATATTCTGAACCAGATAAGGGTTTTATTGAAATACATCAGTTTTTGTAATAGATAGAATTGACAAAAGAATCTTCATCTCAAAATAATCCTTTCTCTAGTTATAGAGAAAGAGGAAAAAAAATCAACACTAGCTGTATTTCTGTGTCTAAACATGCAAGTTAATAAGATTAAACGTCTAATGAGATGTCTTTTTCCAGCTAAATATCTGCAGGTCTACAAAAAAATCACATTGAGCTTTTATCTTTATTCCTGCCAGAAGGCAATACTTCATGATCACTTCGTATTTTGCCGGGCTAATTTCTAGGTCATATCTTTTGTACGAATCAGGCTTTAACAGCCCTTGAAATAGTTTCACAACCATTAACAACCTTGAAACCCTCTCCTGCAGCTACACTCAGTGAGGTCTGAAATTACATGATATTCAGTGTAGATGTAACATAGTATGATAGATTGCAAGGTATGCAGTTTTTCATGTTACAACATGTAAACAGCGAGGCCCCTGAACCAGTGTAAACTTTTGCAGTATAGATAGATGTTTTGAGCTGACAAAATAGTTATATTAATGTAATTGAGCAGTTGTTACCCCATACTGGTTCTTGACAATTGTGTCTTCTGCATCTGTTTGTTTACATGCATTAGATCTGCACTAGCTTCTGCCACATCCTGGAAACCTTTATTCAAAGTGCTTCTTTGAGCTTTTGTTGGTGGGATTTGGGACCCTGCCAGAACTGGTATCATTTTCCGCTCATTATGGTGCACAGAGTTATTGTCAAAATGGTGAAACAGTATCTTAGCAATTGCTTGATGATGAACTTCAAATACACTTAAGTAATGCTTATTTTAAAGGAGACTGCACTGCTTCATCAACCAAGAGGGGCAAGCACCACTGTAATAGCTAATTAATTATATATTCATTATATAAATAAATGTATGTCCCTTTAAAGCAAAAGTATTGAAAGCAATTATTTCTAATTACAATTATTCTTAATACTAAAATTGTAAACTGAATATTAGATGACTTTGGAGTGTTAATGGAAAGAAAGCAACTATTTTTACAGTTGCATGACTCCTTATTGACCTGAATGGTTAATTGCAAGTGAATGGCAGATTTATGACAGTAATACTGACAAGTGAAAGGAGTATTCCAAAGCATTTTATAAAAAAAAATGCTCACCTGCATTCTTACTGAACTTTTTTGCTTTCATAACTTCATACCAAATTTACAACTTGCAGAAGCACATTTTTTACCCACGTCAATAATTGACTGATTCATACTTTTTTCTCCAGCTAATCAATTTGTCTGATATATTCTCAAAAATAGTCCCAGTTTGAAATCACCACCCCTGCTTCTGGATCTTAACAAACACTTGAAGACTCATAATGATAGGACAGGTGAAAAACTTGCTTCAATAGTGATTATGTAATGAGCAGATGTCACTTTACAAGAAGAAATGCCAAACATTTCAGCATTATGAATAGGTTTTGGACTTGTTGGATATTAAAATCAAGGTATTTCAAGATAATTTTTTGATCTTTTATTGACTAATCAATAAAGAAGATGCAGCAATGGGATGAAAAATGTACTAAGTTGTCATACCATTGCTTAATGCTTTCTCTGCATATTGAAAGTTTCTCCTAATTCCGTGCAACAGGTGATATAAACGCAGAAACTCCTCTTGATGAAAGTTTCTCCTCCTGGCCCTTCCAGCCTGATTTGCAGCTTTATGGATCCTCCCACAACCTTTATTTACACCCTCTCCTAGACTTGCATGCCTTTTTCACATGATCACCCGTCATTTAAGCCTCCTAACCTGGATGTCCCTGCTCTTTCTCCTCTTTCAACTTAACTCTCCTGTCAGGGCCCACGATGGCCTTCAGGAAGGTTTTGAAGAGGACGGCGGTCATAAGCGGCGGGCTAGTCGGGGCAGTCTTTGGATTCTCACAGCTGATCGAATACAGAGAGAAACAGGTACGCTGCCTCTCACTGTAGCTCAAACAGAAGGTTGTCCTGGCTCTAATTGCATGAGTTGGATGTGCAGGAATTCCAGTTTTGCAGGATTACACTGCCGAATACTTATGTCTCTAGTTTTGTTCCCAAAATCGCCTTCAGTATTGCTGTTAAAATGGCTTTCTACCCATTCAGCAAGTAAAATATATAAATACTTAATTAAAGTACTATGGCGTACAGTTTTAGAATAATATTTGTTTTGCCCTGAACACATTCTACTAACAATGGAGGGACCGCCGTTTAGAGCGAGTCCCATCTAGAGTTTGGAATGTGCTTGCTTCCCTCTACAAAGATTGCGTGTTGTTTTTAAAATATGATTTCCTGCTGATGAGCTGCAGCCCTGAGTTCACTCACAAGCACATTGGATCATTAAGCACGTTGGAAAGTTAATACAATTAGCAAATTTCCTTTCAGTGTTGTATATCTTCTTTCAAATTTATCACATCGAGATTTTACTGTCTTCCACTTTCTGGTCCAAAAATATGCTTTTTTTCATTATGAATTTTAAGTGAACAATGACAAGCTTGTTCTTCCTCTGGAGTATAGCTGTTTGACTATTTGGCTTTTCAAAGTAAAGTCACATGTTTGTAGCATTACATTTTTTGAGATTTGATTTGAATTAAATGGCTTGCTTTATGTTGTGAGTCAAAAAGATTGACACCGCTCTCTTGTCTGCATGCCAAATATGATAGTAAGCATGCATCCGACGAGCTGATCATACACACAGACTGAATCCATTCAGCAGACAACCAGTACACGCCCCAGGAAGTTTCAGAGCCACTTCTGACTATGATATCTAAAAGAAAGAAGATGCAAAATATTCATTGCCAGGCTAATAGTGTCTTTCCATTGAGACAAGCTAGTTGTTTAATTTGCTACATGCAAAACTAGCTGGTTGTTGCATCATACTTTTCATACACACATGAGAGTGGTAAGAGTCCTACACATTTAGAAAGAAGTATTTACCCAAGAGATTTTACTATTTTCTAATACAATAGCCAATAAGTATGTGTTTAATTGCTGGATATGTGGAATAATGTGTTTATATCTGCATGCCTATAGAAGATGTATAACATTCTGACACTAAAAATGTGCACTAGGTAATTATGGGGAATTTAGAGAATGCTGATGCTCTGAAAACAATAGGCAAAGCTCTGGTGCCAGTTGAGTTCTGGGCAGACTGGTGACACTGTTGGCCTTGAATGACACCATTTCCCCCAATTTCCTCCATCATGGACTCATAAATGACCACATGACTTGGTTTCATTTGAGACGCACAAGCAGCTGTGTCCCCCCGGCCTCTGACCTGATGCAGGCCCTATTTTAGGCACGCTTCATAGCTACATGTAAGACTTGATTTCACTGTAAAAGCTAATGTGAACTTTGTTTTGTGTCCTGTTGCGATAATGTCTTCTCTTACCCATCGTCATCCTCTCGACCAAGCATGGAGTGGTAAGCAAGAAGTCGAACCTGATGAAGTATAATTATTTTGACAATCATTTGTAATCATGCATGTCTCCTAATCCCAGTAATTGCAATGCTGATAAGATGAATGGCCGTCTTGTCTCCTTTAGCAAGGGCATATGGCTTGGGGAAGTTTTCAAGCAAGCGGCCGATTGGCTATCAGCACAGGCCTCGCTGTGCCATTCTCTGCCTTAACTTGATTACAAGGGCCGCAGCGGCTCTTAATTTTGCGGAGGTGTTCTTCTGTATGCATCATCAAAAATAGACAATGATTATATCATCGTCTAGTTTGCTGTTGCGGACCTTAATTACGAACGCCTGTTTCTATTTGCAAGTCAAATGCCACGTTTGCTTCAAAGCAGCTTGATGCAATCATTTAGGTCGAACGTACTAAATTTAGAGAATATTACATTAGAAGTCAAATCCCACATACTAAACATCATACTCACATTTTTTTTCCCATCATAGTTATGATTATTTCTAATTTTATTCTATTTTTTTCAATTTATATGAATTGATTTTCAGCCTCTGGAATGTGTTTTTTTCTTCCTCATTTTGTCTATGTTGTGCAGCTGAGCAGCATGTCGCAGCAGCCGCATGACCCTCTGCAGATTAATCTCGCTAAAGATATTCTGCCATGTTTAAGCAAACTTTCCCAAAATAAAGGTGAAAATGAGACATCATAAGCCCAATGTGATCTCGCTTTAGCAAAAGAATAGCTTCACCAGACTTATCTTGATTTGGTGCAAAATGCACTCAAGCCACATTTGTAGCTGAAATACATAAATCCCCTATTTCAGATAAGTTAGGAGACTCCGTTTAAAACAAAAATAAAACTCAAATAGCTAATCACAATTGACATAAACCCAATTTAAAAAGTGTAAGATAATATAGTCAATGTTGTTACCTCATTGCTAAAGTGTGCGTATTCTGAATTTGTTGCCAGAAATATGTTTCAAAACAGTGAGGACTGAGAAAACAAATGACTGTCAAAAATACCTAATTTGTAAATGCATAATTGAAAAATATTTATTCAACATGATGTCAATTGTATTGCAAATTATATTCCATCGTGGGATATTTCTTCACTTTTTTTATTCCCTTTTTCTGAACTAGGGTTAAGTTATTTCTCATGATAAATAATATGCTGATTGTTTAAATTGAATTTCCACTATTATTATGAGCAAAGGTTCTGCATTCAAAATCTAAGGAACAACTTTACAAAAAAAAGCAACTCCTTTAGGCTCTTTTCTTTTCATGTTAGGGGTTGCAACAGCAGATCGTCTCGATCTGCATTGATTTTCTTTTTTTTCTTCTTTTTTTTACGTCGGTTGCCATCCCTCCCATTTATCCGGGCCTGGGACCGGTATTAGATGTGTCTAGTTAGGCTGATATTATTAAGGACCTTGACTAAGGGTCCTGCCGAAAGGATTTCTGCCATGACCTCTTTTGACCCCCAGTCTCCTGCACCACAGTCAGTGGTGTAACCCACTGAGCCATCTAGCTGCTAAGGAACAATTGTGTAATTTTGGCATATCCTTTTTCATCTAAAGGATATGCCAAAATTTATGTCTGGGTAAAAATTTCATGCAAATCCGTTTCTTTTTCCCATACCTTGCTCACAAATAAACGTACAAACAAAGATACAGACATACATAACCTCCATGGTAAAAGTGAATATACTCAGTGTATGGAAAGTTCTTTTTGGTCTCAGTGGGTATGTAGCTGCATCTTGAAGCTGGCGTCTACTTGATACGCTGTTATGGTTTAATGTACAGTATGGCATCATATTTTCTGAATTTTCCATCTGCTGTCAAATAGAAAGATAAATAAATGAATAAATAGGCAAGCAAATATGTAATAAATAGATATATAAATAAACATGAATCTAATGGATGCACATATGTGTTGACAAATGCACAGTGTGTGACATTTACGTTTAATTGTAGGTTGAGTACTTGCACTTTGTTACATTCTACTACTGTAGTACTACTGTCTACTACTGTACAGTTTATGTCTTGACTGTCTTAATGATATTTTCATTAATGCACAATGCTGCAATGGATATTATGAGCCAATACACAAAATTGTGTCTCGATTTTATTTTGAGATTAATACAGATTCACAACAAATCCATAATGATAAATAATTATCGCAATGATTTCAGTTCATTATCATTATAGCACTTTAAATTTCATGATATGATTAAAATGCATAAACACATCACAATGGAAATATGCTTAAGATGTTTCATAATTAGCCTAGAGGTTGCTACATTTTTTGACAAATGTGTTATTTAACTACAATAAATAACATAGTGCTTTGTTAGAAATTAACATAGAAGCTACCGTTTTTGCATCATTTTCGGTCAATGTGCTAATTCTTACTTATGTCACATTCAGAACCGGTTAGCCCTCGTAGCAGCAGACGCAGAGCTGAAGCTACCCTTCGCAGATGAGTTCCCGTCTCGGCAGGCCCAGCTCACCACGCTGCAGAGCACAGAGGAGTTTGACATTCTGGTTGTCGGAGGAGGGGCCACGGGTGTAGGATGTGCCTTAGACGCTGTCACACGCAGTAAGCTCACTCTCAGTTGCACCACTCCTCATGGGATGGAACAGGTTTAGAGATCTATAAGTGTCCTTATGAGTCATGATGGAAGTAAGGAAACACCTCACGGGCGGGCAAAGGTTTGTAAACCATATATAAGTATCTCAGCTGTTCTCATTGTAATTACACCTTATGATGTGCAAACTGTGGTCACATGAAAAAAAAATTTAGGCATTCATTAATGTTTTATGATTATAATGATGCAGTTATAAAATCTACTGGACCATCGAGCTTACTAGCAATCTCAGTGGTGGTTATAGATAAACAGATAGAAACTTCATTAATCCCCAGGGGGGAAATGTAGTTGTAACAGCAGCTCCACTGACAGACATTCTGAAGGTCACAAAAGTATGTAAGACATACTATAGAATAGGACATCTTTTAAACATTTATTGATAAATATATATATATACCTAGATAGATAAATACTATAAAAAAATAAAATATATATATAATTTTATATATATATATATATATATATGTATTTTTTATTTTTTTTAAATTTTTTTTATTTTATATGTATATATATATATCTATACAGATTTCTGGGTTTCAGACACAAGACATCTATCCATCTTATTGATAGGAGGAGGCAGTGGTGATGATGGTCCGGTGTATTAAATGTCATGCAGAAAAAGAAATAATAAAAAAAAACTTTTTTATAGTATATTTCCTTGCAGGTCCTTATAATGATAAGAAAGTAGCAACCATCATTCACATGAATTTGCATGTTATTTTACACCTTACATATGTTAAGTCTGTGTAGCATCAGAGTAATAAAAATATTAAATGGTGCAAATTTCGGAGAAGAGAAGTCAAAGTGTGCCTGACATAGATGTTGTGGATAATTTGATAGAATAAAACACTAAATACAAAAAAATATATATAAAGGCAAAAAAAAAATGTTGCGTTAATCAGGAACCTTTAGCTTCCTGAAATTTCTTATGTCCATTTCAACTAAAAACAAATAAAGTGATAATAACCTTTAAGATAATTGTTAAGAAAGTGTGCTGGTACTTTTATTTATAATTTTATAATTTTTTTCTCCAGACCTCAAGACTGCCCTTGTAGAAAGAGACGATTTTTCCTCAGGGACAAGCAGTCGCAGCACCAAACTGATCCACGGTGGTGTGCGCTATCTCCAGAAGGCCATCATGAAGCTAGACTATGAACAGGTTCCTCTCCATCCTCTGTTTTTTCATATTCATCCCTCATTTTTTTTGTCCTCATCTTCTAATTCTCTGTATTTGAACAGTACATGATGGTTAAAGAGGCCCTCCATGAGCGTGCCAACCTCCTGGAGATTGCACCTCACCTTTCTGCGCCACTGCCCATCATGCTTCCTGTTTACAAGTAATCTGAAGAAACTGAAGTCGCAGATTATTTCTTATTTGGTTGAAATGTGAAATCAAAGTCAATTTGAGTTATCACTCTCTGACTGAAAGCACTTTACTCCTCAAAGATGGTGGCAGTTGCCTTACTACTGGGCGGGGATCAAGATGTACGACTTGGTGGCTGGGATCCAGTGCCTGAAGAGCAGCTACGTCCTCAGTAAGACAAAAGCCTTGGAGCTTTTCCCCATGCTGAAGAAAGACAAGCTGGTGGGAGCCATCGTCTACTATGACGGTGAGTCAGGGCTTCACATTGATGTGTGTGTTTTTGCCTGAAGTGCCTTTTTCTGTCGCTTATAATTGGATGTTGTGTAGAGATGCTGGCATATGTGGACAGTAATCTAAATGGCGCGCTTCATGTGTTGATTCATCAATCATCTGTGTATTTTCTGTAAACAGGGTGAAGGACGCTGAGTCATGCTTTTTGCTCTTGCCCTTTTCTAACGCTCTCCTTTTTTTTCATAACGATTCATTTGGACCATCTGTCCAATAGTGATAAAATCAACCCGATATTACCATTACAACATATAGAGCACAACGAATTGAGGTAAATCTCTGTAGCTGAAGCTTAATAGCCGACAGTATTCATTAGGTTTAGGAATTGAATTGTTACATTGTGATATGTATTGCATCATGTACTGCAATATTTTACAAATAAGCTTTTTTAGATACAAAAATATGACTGTATTTAATATTTAAAATGTTTTTTATTATGCTTTATGCAAAACATGTCAAATTAAAAACAATATACATCTTTTGATGCTTTTAAGTTAAATCAAAACTAAAAAAAGAAAACCCTTATAAAAATAAAGTACACTTAGATTGAACTACTTATTTAAATCATTTTCTTTTCTCCTTGAAAGACTTAAATAAATTGAATAATAGCTGAGCCTTGATCATAGTATGACAGCAGACACAACATCAGAAGATGTTCTACTTCCAACAACGAAAAATACTGGTTTAGATTTTTCTCTTATAGAGGTGTATTAATCGATCAGCCGGCTGATTTGATCGGCAATCGGCCGACTCAGTGTCGGTTACAAAAAAATGCACAGTACATGCATACCAAGCATTAACAACCATGGCTACAGACATCTCACCGGCAAACCAGAAAACACAAAGCTCACAATTTGTAACACAAAAATAAGCCGTGGAGGAAAAAACCCCCGTAACCCCCATTGAGCGTTCCTGTAAGGCAGACGATCGCTAATTTTAAACCTTGTCACTTTATCTTTTAAGTTTTGAGTTCAGGCGAGTTTGTCTTATATTCTCTGGCAAAATGACACATCAGTGTAACGAACGTTTGACCCCTGTTTTATCCATGTTTGACCCTTGTCTTAAACATTTTTGACCCTTGACCTGTTGCCATGCTTTTCCTCTCAGTTCACAAAGGCTGAGAGTGTTTTTCAGACGACATGAATGGCTGGCACATGGCGTCTTCAAAATTTAGCAAACTGCAACTTTTACCAGCTGAATCCTTTTTGATTCAAAAAATTAAGTTTTCTGCGGAAAATAAAGAATTTACAGAGTGATAGCAAAGTTTTCCAAAGGCCCTCTTCCCCCGTAAGCGTGAAGTAATTTAAGTACTTTAATATTTCCCTTTAAGTTTCACAATATAAATACATTTTTAGACCGTGCTTACTTAAATGGTAGCCTGACTTATTATAAATGTTGTACATGGCATGGCTGACTCAGGCTTGTAGTAACTGATTGAAAACAAGAGAGGCAGAAGAAACCCAAGGGACAAATTGAGTATTTTTAACTTTATTTATTCAGTTTATTTATTTATTTATTTTATTTATTCTTAGTCTGTAATATTAGATACATAAATATAATACTTTCATTGACCCCTTTGGGAAATTTATTCTAGACTCCTTCCAACTTCAGTTTCACAGAAGTTAATATACGAGCTGAGGAAACCGAAGAAATCAAAAAAACAAAGTTAACATACCAGGTGATTTCACCAAAATCAGTAACCCGCAAAAACATGACTCCTTACACACAACATTCATACACAAGCACAATTATGAGTTCTGCACAGTCAATTATTGCGAAGATGAATGATGTACTTTACAGGTGGAGGATAAATTGCACAGAAACATTATATATTGCTCAAATCTCAACTGTTGTTGTGATAACTATAATTACGTCAAAGAGTAATTAAGTTCTACAATGATGGAAAACCAGAATTTTCTAAAGCTTTTTTTTAATTCAGAATAAACTGTGATATTAGGGGAATTGTGCAGGAATTTCAGCAGACGGCGCCTCAGAAGTAAATCTTGCCCATTGGCCATATGTGTTGACAGGCTTGTTGGATGTCTTCTATTCCCCGTGACGTTAAAGGTTGCATGTTCGCTGCATGTGCAACAAGGAAAGCCAAACATATGCTGAGTGTCCAGCTGAGTGTGAGAGTGTGCTGTGTTTCCCGCAGCAGATCTTTTCTGCTGTGGGCATCAGTTCCTCACCGCCACTGTAAATAACAAATGTATGTGTTTGGGACAAATTTGGGCAAATTTGGGCTATGTCTAATGGGAACGTCTTGATGTTCTTAAGCGCTGGAGACGCTAAAGAGGCTTTGAACATTAAAGTTAGACATTATGGTGTGTTCGCAGAAATCCAAATATTGTAATATATTTTATATTCAATTATTTATCTTAAATTTCTAACATGACAGCGATTTTATGAAATCAAAGCAAGAATCCTTTTTACTCTTTAAATGTAAGAGTAAAAAGCTGCAAAGTAGCATATGTTTGATTTCCACCTTCCCCCGCCAGCCTTTATCTGCTCTGAGGAGAGGGAGCAGCGCCTGGAAGCTGGTGGGGTGGGGTATCCTTTCTCCAATTATGCCGTCTGGAACAATCACGCCAATGACATTTCGAAATCTGACCTTCTCCCCCGGCGGGGTGGAGCACAGAGGAGCGTCATAGATGATCGGACCGAGTGAGCAGCAGCTATTTCTCCTGCTGTCTTGGTTACTCCGGACCCTGCTTTCACCAACGGCAGCCGAGGATGTTTTCATTCTCACCAACAAATGACGGCTAATGTGCTGACCGAAACATCTTCATTTGAATCGGGTGGGCTTGTGTGCTCGTTCATATAGCTTAAATGTCCTGGGAAAGGAAATAACAGTTCGGTAAAGTTTATTTAGGTAAAAGAAGGATGTCTGCTTCCACAGTGCCTTTGACGCTGCTTTCAGAAACACTTATGATGCAAAACAAACAGAATATTTAGGGTGTAGAAAGTTTATCATATTTCTTCTTTCCTTAGGCTATTGACACCTAATAGACATGCAAATTTACTTCTAAACATTTTCATCTTAACAATTTCTGAAAATGATGTTTTTTAAAATGAACTTGCAGAAAAAAATCCTGAAGGAACATTAATATCACAATATATTGTATTCTACTATCTATTCATTCATCTCTCTAACAAATTGGATTGCATAACATGTGCACTCAATCCATACCTACATGGTGTTTGAGTCTCTTTTATTCACTCTTTGATTTTACTCAAATCGTACCACCCGTGTAGAAGGACTTATTATGGACTTTAGGCACAAAGAGGAGCATGTACATTTCCTTTTCTGTGTTATCAAATAGTAAGAAACCAATGATAAGTCCCAAGCCTTCCTCGCTGGTGAAGCAGATCGTTGCTGCAAGTTGAAAAATATGTTCAAACCGTTTTTTCATTCGGCTTTTAAATGGCAGCACAGTTGCCTCTGTTGTCTAGGGTTTCCTACCATGTGGTAGGAAAATGCTAGAAAGGTGTCTTTTTGTTTTTTTGCAGATTCTTTTGATATGTTGTTATGTCCCGCCAAAGGAGTCGTACAAGGTCGCCTTCGTCCCTCTATCTCTGCGAACTTAAGGGGGAATAGTTTATCCTCATTGCCTCAAAAACTGCAGGACAAACTTGAGTGACATTTCACGCATCCTTTTAGGAGTCCTAAACATTTGCATGACATCCTCGGTTTCTTCAATTTCCTTATTAGTTTCACATGTTTAAGCATCATTGAACTCAAGTGGTTTTTATACCAGTTTACTCACATTCAATTGTGATAGATGTTCTTACCAATCCACAGCAGCACACACTGGATTTTTCCAACATAGTTTGTTGCCTGTATGTTGGTTGTAGTATTACCAAATAGTCAGACAACCTTACAAGTTGTCACTGGCAGTGTTTTAGATCATAGGAGGAGTCACAGTAATGTGGAATGTTTGGAATTAATGTTTGTTTTTTTAAGATCAGATTCAGAGATTCAGCACCTTACTAATTATTTTATCTGCTTTTACTTTGGCGCACTTTGAGATTTGATCCAAATGTAAAGTGCATTATAAATGAAATGTATTATTATTATTAAAATGCTGATTTATTTTTTAATTTGCAAAAAAATCAAAGCAATGTCAATAAGCTATATATGTTCATTATAAACGAGACAGTTACTCTAAAAATATAAAACTTGTTGAAAATAGAAAATCAGGTTTTTTTAGCCAGCTCCAACATACAGTTGTTGGTATCATCTTGTTTCCATACCACATGTCGCATTTACACATGATAGTCTGTCAAGATTCTCTCTTCTTTCGTGACCTCTCAGCTGTGGCATAATGCAGAAGAAAACCAATGACCTCGCCAAGAGTTGATTAATTTGTTCTTCTGTCATCCAGCTTATAAGGATGGTACTGACAGCGAACAGGATAGAGAATACAAGAAGATTTTCAACAGCTCTGCACCGCATCATGTTTTTTTTCTTTTTCCTGATCTTGAAATTGTTAAGGACACAAACCTTCTTCTCTTTTTCCCTTCAGGGCAGCACAATGATGCCCGTATGAACCTGGCCATTGGCCTGACTGCTGCTCGCTACGGCGCCACCGTCGCCAACTACACAGAGGTGGTTCGCTTACTGAAGACGAAGGACCCAGAGACCGGCAAGGAGAAGGTGTGCGGTGCTCGCTGCAGGGACGTCCTTACAGGTAAGGCACAGACTTTGTTTTATATGGGAATGCATACAAACATCATATGCTCAGTGCCATCTCATCGTCATTCCTCCTCACAGGAAATGAGTTTGATGTGAAGGCCAAGTGCGTGATCAACGCAACTGGCCCATTCACAGACTCTGTGAGGAAGATGGACAACCAGAACAACCTGAACATCTGCCAACCAAGCGCCGGCGTTCACATCGTCATCCCTGGTTACTACAGGTACTGCATATAAACAGCATACTTACCTGACAAGCTTTAAAATGTGTGTTTATTTCTATTTAAGTGGAGACACGGCGATGTTTAATGTCTTTCATTTTAAACACAGCATTTTCTCATTCTAATGTGTAAATTCTAAACACGCTGAACTTTTACCTGACCTATATTTAAATGCACAGTGCAATCCACGCTGCTTAAGATACAGTAGAGGAATAGAGTGGTTCTGTTGATGGAAGGGTTTTTTAAAGTTCATCCCAAGATTATTGAGGGAAACCCGAGGGAGCGCGAGCCCTTTGAAAAGCCGCAGAAATGCCAACCACCTATTTCTCATCCTCACCCGTCCCTCTGTTTTTATATATGTGTGTTTCCTCTTTCGCACTTCCTCGCCTACTCCCCTCATTTGACCTTTTCTGTTTCTACTTTGAAAGACCTCCACACTTCTAAATATCAATAATTAATGACATTTAAGATAATATTAAATTAGACATACATTGATAAAACTTTTATTCAAACTACTATGGCTGCTTCCACTACGGCTTCTTCTTGATAACAACACTCACTCTACCCGTTTGTTCTGACCCACAGTCCTGACAATATGGGTCTGCTCGACCCGGCCACAAGCGACGGACGTGTTATATTCTTCCTACCTTGGGAGAAGATGACCATCGCCGGGACGACTGACACGCCTACCAATGTGACGCACCACCCAATCCCAGGAGAGGACGATATCAACTTCATACTGAATGAGGTCCGCAACTACCTCAGCCCGGAAATAGAAGGTACTGCTGCCTGGGTTGTTGTTTTTCTTCCTCCCCAACAAATTTGTTTTGACAGGATTAGACGTTGGTATGTCCGTGTGTCATTACAATTTTAATCCATCGCATATCTCAGAACCTATACATTCTCACTTAACCAAACTTAACATGTATTGTATATTAAACATGACAATTAACTTTTCTATTTGATATTTATATTTACCAAGTTTTCATGGAAAGAGATTTTTGTGGTGACAGAATATGAGCAGGATTAGTTGTCTGTCTCTGTATGTTGGCGTTGTGATGAACTGGTAAATTGTCCAAGGATTACCAAACCTCCCTCCTAAAGTCAGCTTCAGCCTCCTTTCAACCCCAAACTGGCCCAGCCTTCACCGTAGTATTTATCAAGAATAATATACACTCCTTTAGGCTCATCAAAAGAGTGGTTATGTTAATGTGATGCGTTTGTTGTGCATTTTTTTTTAGGAATGTCGAGAGGAAACACTGATCAGCCAAATCAGTATAACCGTTGATAGGAAAAGTGAATATCATTGTTTATCTTGTAGCAGTTGTACAAAAAAAGAGCACCAGAATTTCCGGATGACTTAAAACCTCACTCAAAATCCCACTGATATTCAAAGAATACTTTTACACTTTTCAAGGAGCCAAAGTTACGAAAAAGGAACTGATTTATCTTTAAACACAGATAGTTATCTCATGAATAGGTTTAATTTTCAGATTCTATACGAAATGTGGATTTGTGGATTAACAGAAGAGTAATACTACAGATACCAATGGCCACCATATTTCTTATATAGATATGGCCACTTTAAAAGGGATTAACTTTTTATTTTTTATATGTAAGGGAACTTCAGTGGAGTTCTAAGATATTTTTCTATTGTATCAATTGTACCAATGGCTGTATCTTGAATTTAGAATCTTTTGGGAAAAGTGTGTTTGTGTCTTGTACAGTGCGTCGCGGGGATGTGTTGGCAGCATGGAGCGGCATACGTCCCCTGGTGACCGACCCCAACTCCAAAGACACTCAGTCCATCTGCAGGAACCATATCGTCAGTGTCAGTGACAGCGGACTCGTCACCATCGCTGGTCAGTTGGCAATTAGGAATAGCTTTTGAATTATGAAGTTCTGTGTTGATTTAACTAAGGCGCAAACGTTGTGTCCAGGTGGGAAGTGGACAACCTACAGATCCATGGCTGAGGAGACTCTGGACGCAGCCATTAAAGCCCACAGCCTCTCAGCCAAACCCTGCAAAACAGTAGGTCTAATGCTGGAGGGAGCCAAGGGATGGACACCAACCTTCTACATCCGGCTGGTGCAAGACTACGGACTGGAGAATGAGGTAAAACACAATTGGTTTGCATAAATGAGTCTTAAAGCAAAACGTCCATTGTTGAACTTAATTTCTTTTCGTCTCCACTATGCTGTTTCTTTTTTAAAAATAGCATTCACGACGTTTTGGTTGATTACCATAGTCTCATCCCAAATGCGGACATAACCAGTTCATTTTACTAGATAAGCAAGTTTTTGGTGCATCTGTCCCCAGCTTTTCTGAGCAGAAACAAATTGTTTGGCTAAGGAAACTGAAAGAACAGGTTCCAAGTTAAACAGACTCTGAACCAGCACTTGAAGGGTTACAAAGAAAAGCTAACGATACTTAATTCTCCACATGGGGTTGGAATCAAAGGATCAAACCAACAATCTCTCGCTTAGGATGCCAGTGCCTTGTCCATTAAGTCACTGGGGCGAAGGATTATAGGCAGAATGTGGACTGCCAATTCTTACATATCCAGCACGCATTAACGTTTTCATCTCCATACTAGGAGTAGGGCATCTGAAAAATTTTTGATTTCCAATGGCTTATCAATAGGAGCAATCCAAAATCCCGGCTATAGTATGAATAAAAACTGGTTTCATCCACATGAAGCAATATTTTACTGGATTTACAGAAAGTAAATGTGAATAAATTCATGATTATCCTCTGCTGTTATGTGAATATTAGGATTTGAATGATAAAGATGAAAAGCTGGTGGCCCTAAGCAACATATAGCAGCTAATGCAACTGTCTTGTTCTGCGTATTGATTTGGTGTTGGATTATTTCTTATGTCGGATACCCTTCCTGACCTGTCCTTGTCTTGGGACTAGCACAAGATGAGGCTAGATAGGCTCGTAGCACCAAGGACCTTGCCTAAGGATCCACAGCAGATTTCGGTTACACCATTTTTCTGACTGGGATTTGAACCCCAGTCCCCTACACCAAAGTCAGAGGTGTTACCCATTGAGCTATCCAGTGGGTAACCACTATTAATTAAAAGAATACCAGTTACACCTCTCACCAACTGTAAAGCCAGATAGTGGGAAACTTGGTTTGAATATGACATTTATAGTTGTTGTTTGGAATATTAAAATTCTTTGTTTGTCAAATTTTCTGTGTTCTGCATTTTCAATTTAAATTTTCTCTTTAAGGTGTTCGTTAGCCTTATAGGGTTTTTTTAAAACTTTTTTTTCGGAATGAAAATGTGCACAAAAAACTTAACTCTTTCTTTGAAATACTAAAATATTTGCAGCAAATAACATAAAGGAGCAGACCTTTGGTTACCTACTGTGCAGAGAAGCAGACACACATTTTTTCACAAACAAAGTGATTATACTCACACACATCCTCGGTCTTCTTCTCTGCTGCTGACATTATAGCGTCCGCTGCAACAACGCTGACATTTCCGCTACACAAAGGAATGGACACAGGTTGATATGAACTATATCCTATACAATTTATCAGTGGCATTAAGTAAGGGCACATTGATTTACATCAGCCACAAGCCGTCTTTCCAATAATTAGATGGTACATTTTCACTAAACCCAATAGAAGATTGTTTCATGAGGAAAAGGTACTCGTTCACAGATATACTTACTCCTCATTAGAGGTGTTCTGTTCCGGCTCTGCTGTTGTCGGGTATTTTCCTAAAAGGTCACTGTTGGTATTTGGACAGTGTTTGCCCTTTCGCATGATCGGCAAGTCAAGGATCTGAATAGCAAGCAGCCCTCCCTGTGTTCCCTAATCATATGACACCTCATCGACAGAATGAAGCCAACGCTTATCATTCAACACCAAAACCGATCATGTGATCACCGGCAGCGTTGCCTTGAGCTGCATTTAGCTGTGATTTCTATACACGTAAACAGACTTAAGACGCAGGGCCCCAGTTGGTGACTAAAATAAATAGATATACAGCACATACAGATTTGGAAATTTTCTGTAAAGGCCTTTCGGTTTTTCACACACGTGTACCAAATAAATGCAGCCATTCCACATGCGGATCCTATTTGTCCGCGTATGTGACTTCCGAAGGACAATTTTGGCGAAGGACCACATGTTGTTAGTTCAGTCAGGGCAGCAGGCTCGTAGTCACAGCTTTCAAACAGGGATTTGAAGATCCTGTCTCATCATCTAAGTCTATGGTGTGGGAATGCTTAAGTTTTGCAATCACAGAGAGAAAAAGACAAACGTATTCGGGTATGCAGCTAGTAGCACAAAGAATATACTAATTCATTTTGAGCGCCATCTATCGAGAAACAACAAGTTCAGGGCAATTCCTGCTTCCCACGTCATTTAAGCACTCGCTTGCTAATTAATTAGCAAGTTATTTGCGCGGTTAATTATTCAAATCGCGCCAAAGCAATAACAAGCAGGGAATTTTTATTATAGCAGCAAATGTGCAACGGTTGTCTGTTGATGAGTTCCTGGGGTTCAGACACCTGTTTAAAGTAAACGACCCTTGTTGCGAAGTTCCATCTCCTCCGCATTCCAGCCAGCAAGTCATACCAGCCTTTTCCGCAAACCATGTCGACAAGTTAATTTTTCTGAAGTCAAATATGAAAATACAATAAATATCACTAGAAGCTGGGATTGTGCTGTGGTATATAGTTGATCTTTCAACATGTTGCAACTTGATGTGTACATTTCGTTTTTTGTTTTTTTTGTTTTTTTTTCTACAAAGTTCAATACCGGTTCCAATCATTTTAAAAAAGAAACAGTGAAGAAGTATGGTGCCAGTATGGTGCCAGTGAAAATACATATGAATGCCAGGCAATGATACATACCAGGCATTGTATCATTGTGTGGGTGCGAGATGCAGACATAGGCATAGATACAGACACAAAGCCTAAATAAGCAGAAAAGATCTAATTGTACAAAGTTCAATAAAAAAAACAATAATATAATAATTTATTTGTTGATAGTAACACGATTGCAGCATATTGGACATGGCACATATCTGCGAGTAATTTATTGAGTAAAAAATTGGTCATAGGGCAAACCAAGGCAAGCAGTGCAGAAAGGAAAGAAAAAGTAAGTCGGACATTAAACATTGTTCTTAGACATCGATAAATTTTGGCTCCTGAAGATTTCAAGAGGAATTACTCTTTAAGATTAAAGTTCATAAAAGTATTTAATTAGGATTATATCAATTATACTTAAACTTAAGGAATTTGATGTTTCCTACCACATAACATACAAGTCAACATAACTCTAAGCATAAATCTAAACTAAAAATGACACAAAGACTGAAACAGAACAAGAAAGGTTATGCATTAAATGTGCTGTATTGTATTAATAATAAAGCTGGTAATAATCTTGTATTGATTGTCATTTATATTTTTCTTATAAACCTTTTATTAACTATTATGAATTCATTTATATCTCTGTTGGAAAATATTATTTTAATAATGCGTTCTATCATGAATATCGATGGAGATATTTCTGATAGAGATGGTTTATTTTTTTTAAAGACTGGTATATGATAATGTAAATAATGTAAGATTATTACTCTCACTAATTAATCTTTTTTTTTTTATTTCTAAAATTCCACTGTAACCAACTTTATTCTTATTGTACAGGGTTGTCAAATTTTTGTTTTTACCCTTGCTACATATTTGGTCTCTTTACATCCGGACAGGTCGCTCAGCACCTGGCCTCGACGTACGGAGGAAAGGCTTTTGATGTTGCCAAGATGGCTCAGGTCACTGGACAAAGATGGCCAATCGTTGGGAAAAGACTGGTGTCAGAATTCCCTTACATTGAGGCCGAGGTGAAGCCGGAAACAATTCATTGTTTTAAGGCTCAAACGTTCAAGTTTAATCTCATGTGAGTCTTCTGTCTCAGGTGTTGTATGCAATTAAGGAGTACGCCTGCACTGCCCTTGATGTCATCGCCCGACGAACACGTCTGGGCTTCCTGAATGTGCAGGCAGCTGATGAGGCCCTCCCACGTATCGTGCAGATAATGGGGAAAGAGCTGGAATGGAGCCAGGAGAGGAAGACGGTATGATTTTAACAGTTTATCTCACATTTTTACCTAAGACAAAGCGTGGAGAAAATCAACCAGAAGGTGATATAATGACACTCAAGATGAGGTGAAACTTTCATCGGAAGTTTTGTGTAATACTCTTCTCTGACCTAGAAAAGCTGCTTTGTTTTACATCATGCTTTAAACCTTGGTGGCTTTTTGAAGTCCTGTTCTGATGTGTATACAATAGAGAGGTCCACACCCTTTATCCCTTTAGAGCAGAGGCTGTACTTGTATAGGAGGGACTTGAAATGTGTGCGGTTACATGTGCATGAAAACCGAAACTGTCGCCATCCATACTGAACACATGCTCAGTTTTTCTTAAAAAAACACTAGTGTTGAATCAGATTGAAGTCTAAGTGTCGGTGTTTCTCCATTGGCTCTGGGTCTTTCAAAATAAACAAGCAGAAACAGTCAATTTGTTTCATCCAGATTTAAAATGTATAGCTTTTCATTCATTCCCAGCAAAGCGGGTCGTCACTTCTTTTACAGTAATAATGGAAAAATGAACATCACCCTGAGTGATGTTCTGCAGGGAGGAGGTTCCATGCTGTCTGTGTTCTTGTCCCTCCCCCTCTCTGCAGGGCTGTAAGCACCCAAGCACTGACCTGTCAGATCGACCAATTACAGACATTCATACTTACTGTAATGTAAATTCATTCCATTCATTATTTTGCGTAAGCGTTCTAACCTCATATCCTATTATTGGGAATTGACTCACAGAGAGGGTCTTCGTAACCATAGCTCCCTGTCACTCCTGCAAGTTTTGGCACAGAGGAGAGGTAGAGTCTGACCCTGCACTGTGGCTTATTTCTACTCTTGACTTTATCTTGTGTAAATCAGTTAGGTTATGGTTTAGTGATTTGCGAATGTTCTTTATCACCTTGTATAAGCCTTTCAAACTCGTAACAGTTTCATCGTGTGTTTATTACATATATTAATATATGGATGGAACTATTGTTACCTTATTTTAATATCCAGGAATTATAGACACTGCCACTGAGGGGTGTAACACTGTGGCCACATGTTAGCTACGGTATCACATTATGTCCAGTCATACATTTGCTTTCCAGTGTTATTTCTGTATGTTTGTCTAAAAGGCACATTCTTTGCATGGATACGTGTTAGAGTACCCTATATAACTTCTGTGAATGCTTTGTTATACTTATCATGATGAAAATGAGGGAGCGGAAGCTAATCACAGCTTCACATCTCTCAAATCTCCTTCTTCTGTTTGATAAAGGCGGAGCTTGAAGCTGCAAGGAAGTTTTTGTACCATGAGATGGGCTATAGGTCTCGCTCTGAGCAGCTGACCAGGACAAGTGAGATCAACCTAGACTACCAGGAAGTAGTCAGGTAATAACTACACCTATTTTTTATTAGATAGGGTTTTCTGAGTGTCTATAACTTAGCTACAAAAAATTTCATGTCTACCCTACTACTGTCGTCCCGCATGTTTGGTTCTAGGAATAGGTTTTACTTAAATAAGTTTGAATATTGTCTCCTGACTGTCCGGTCATCCTAACCTTAGAAATAGTAATAGTTTACCATGCACTTAATTAAAGACTATTAAAAAGCGAAAAATTATGCCAGAATGACTTTACAAGCATATTTGTTCCGACTTTTTCATGAAATTTTGCATAATTTAAATGTAAAGACAAAATTTGATATGGTTTTATCCACGTTAAACATAAATCTTGGATAATTGCACATCACAAGTATATTTTTTGGAAATGGCAGAAAAAAGAAAAAAAAATCGATGCAAAAAGAGAGTAATGTAACCTAAAAATATAATCATTTGTAAAATTACAAAACCAGTGTGAAAAAAGTTTTTTCCATTCTGTAAGTGTTCATTGCCATTTTTTTTAGCAGCCACCAGTAGCAGCAGGACACTAGTGCTATTTTAATAAAGATTTACAGAACTAGACAAAAAATTAACGGGAATGGAACGGGAAAATTTTTTTCAACCCCTTCTAATGATTATGTACTGTATATTTGAAAGAATATGAGAACAATTAGAATTATTTCCCGACGTTTAAGTCATTTTATGACATTTTTAAAAATGTCTTTTGGAGCATTTGGTTGCATTGTCTATGGCTACGTTCAAACTGCAGGTTTTAATGCTCAATTCCGATTCTTTGCTGCAATCCAATTTTTTTTGCGTGGTTGTTCACATTACGGAGCGACAATTGCATGCTAGTTCAGTCAGTCAACTCAAGCTGCTCTGCTCACTCACATGACATGCCACAACCTCCATTTACCAATCAAGCCCTCCAAATTTGGCCATGTATTTAAAATGCAAAATTTCTCCCCCCTCTGCTTTGCTTATGCCAGAACTGCCCTGCATCAGTATTTGCTACCTGCTTGTAAAAGCCCCACCACAACCCCAGTATCCACATAGAGGCTCCAACGGGGGGGTTAGGAAAATTGCTCATCACTTCCCAAAAATCATGCCGTAAATTGTGAGTTGTCTGACTGAAATACTTAAAATGCGACCGCATCAGACTCCAGTGTGAACAGTCTACGGTCCTGAAGTGACCCGCATGCGCAGAAGAATATGTGACGTCCAACGCAGAGACCTCAGACTGAGGTCGCTTTGAAAAACATCAGATATGGACCACATATGGAAGTGGCCTGGGTCTGATTTGAAAAAATCGGATTTCTGCTGTCTGTCTTCAGACTGTCTCAGATATGGGTAAAATATGGGCAAAAAAGTTGGTTTTGAGAAACTTTTGCCTTCAGTGTGAACATAGCCTAAGGGTCACTCTTTTAAAGTCCTGTGTCAACAAAGTGGGAATTGTCTAACTGTATATTACAAAGCACAAAGTGACCATGACTGAAGTTTTTTTTCTTAAAAAGCAAAAGAGGAAACAATGGCTCATCTTTGTGTTCTAGGTACAAGAAGCGTTTCCACAAATTTGACAAAGAGAGCAAAGGATTCATCACCACCGTTGACGTGCAGCAAGTTTTGGACGTGGGTCATCTTTCCTATTGTCTTCCTCATCACCTCCTCCTTTCTTTTTCTGCAAGTTTTCACCTATGAACACTTGACTAAATGATATGCTATTGATCCCTCCTCATCTCTGCAGAGCATCAATGTCCAAATTGATGAAAATTCGCTCCATGAAATCCTTAATGAGGTCGACCTCAACAAGAACGGACAAGTTGAGATTGATGAATTCCTGCAGGTACGTAACGTGCAGACAGTTGGAGAGAGAGACACATGGAGACATCTGATCATTTCGGCATATATCTCAGACTACTTAAAAACATGGTGCAGCGTTTCTCAAATGCTTTGTGAGAGGAGACATGTATATATCACAATTGGATTCTTCAACTTCCTTATTTTTAAATATAAAGCACAATTGCATTCAGGTGATTTTCATATCAAGTCAACCTATAATAGAAGTTACAGCCTATCAACAGCAGAGCAAAATTAGATTTTCTAGTTGCACAAATTTCTAATTAATCTTTTTCTTTTTTAGCTAACCTGTTACTACCTTTTTGAATAGCACCGTGAAGAAAATGCCCAATTTCAATTACCAATATTTTTTAGATATGCTTGAATGTATTGTTAACCAGAATTTCTATACTTAAAAGAAGTTGGTTTAATCAGTTTAATCTTTTATAAATGCACTTTGGGGAAGAATCACAAGCAACAAAATGAATGGAATGAAATCCAAATCAAGTATTTCCTTTAACTCTACATATAATATTCAACTACTCTTCGTTGAGTCCACCCAATATATAATCAGTTTGCAAAAAATATATGGGCCTATTTCACTTGGTAATTCATTTCAATTCAAGACAAGAATTCATGAAAATTCAAAATCCTATTTTAAAAAAGCTTGACACAAATACAAATACAAATTGATAAACGTCAACGGTAGTGGAAATTGGCAACATATTTATGGTATAGTAATTGATAATTATTTTTGTTGTATTATATAACAATTGATATTTTGTGGGAAGGTACGTTATAAAAAGGAGATTTTTGTAGAATTACATCAACATAATCTGGACTCTGTGTGCACGTGGCTGTAACTAATTAGAGGACCCTTTAATGCATAACACTCTCTCAGTGTTTGCAGAACAAACAAGACTGTGGATATGACTGCTGGATAATAAAAGCCCATGGGAACATGGGCAGTTGCACACATATTTTGCCACATTTTACCAAGAATCATTCTCTTTACAGTGATATTTTCAATTCCAAATGCTCGTCTTGAAATTGTTTAGCTATAATTATATATACATATATATATATATATATATATATATATATATATATATATATATATATATATATATATATATATATATATATATATATATATATATATATATATATATATATATATATATATATATATATATATATATATATATATATATATATATATATATATATATATATATATATATTATATATATATATATATATATATATATATATATTGAAATGGGTTTCCTCTCTATATATATATATATATATATATTAAACAATATATATTGTCCCGGATTTATATCAGTCCCAGTTCCATAATTAAAGTATTAAAATAAGTAAAGTATTTAATCAAGTTGAAGCGTGACTCTTCCCTGAAAATAATTTTTTTGTTAATTTCAAGATTAATACAACATCTTCTACCTCATACTACAGTATATACTATGACAGTCACTAAAGCTATAACACAAATCATTAAAATAAGAACGATGGACCACCTGTGATGAGAACATCCGTCGCTGCAGAGAGAAGGTGTGAAGGCTTATCTAAAGTAGATGGAGCTAATTAGGACAATCTCTGCCGGCTCCTCGTTAAATGAAGCTTGAAGTGTGTCTTGAGCTCCCTTGACCATCCGTCTGCAAACCGCAAATTACTTTCTCACCCGAGTCCAGAAAAGAGTTATTATGGGAGAGTGATGACAGGCGATGATTTACTTTTCATTAGTGTGTCTGCTTCTACACTGCGCTCAGAAACAAGCGGACTAGTCGAGATATCGGCCAAGAGTTAAAATACCTTTTATTTACCACAGCATACGACAAAATCAGTATTGCTCTTTGGGTAAATGACGATGTTTGATCCTGCATGCCATGTACGTTATGATGATGAATATTTGTTTCTGCTTGTGCGTATGCCTGACCTGCACATGGATGCCTTTGCAACAGCAAACAGGTAGTGTACAAGTTCAGCACAGATGGGAAACCAACACTCTTGAAACTTTTAAGGCTGACTTTGAAATGGGTTTCCTCTCTCATTTATAAAATAAAAGTTGTACAAAACTTTGTGGAGTCCTCTGGTGAACATAGAGGACTGTGGCTGGAGGGGAAAGCACACTCAGAAGCTTCTTAAAAAATGTTAAAGCAGCACTAGGAAGCTTCATCTACCAGTGACTGAGGTTGAGGCGCAGTCATGGTAAGTATTTTTCTTACAGTCAACAAGTCCTGTAAAAAGAAAAACACCAACATTCAAATATTATCTGATATACTGTATGTATCTAATACCATAGGACATCTTACAACTCTCCACATATTCTAGATTTAAACCTATGCAAATTGTTGCCATTCAGTTCAAAGTAAATTAGAGATAAGTATATATATATATATATATATATATATATATATATATATATATATATATATATATATATATATATATATATATATTATTTTTTATTTTTTTTATTGTATTAATTTGTCTCAATTGTGTATAGAGAAATTAAAATACTACAAAAAGGGCACCACTTGACCATAAGACTCCCTTTAAATAAGATGTATTAATGGTTTATAATTGAGTTATTAATTAGGTTGTAACTACTTTATAAATCATTCATAAACACTTACATACAACCTACAAAAAAGCTTTCAATAACCAGCGTGAGCTCACTATTTGGTATAATCAGGTTACTGCAGCACGTTGTATTCTGAGAGTAATCAGAGTACACTATTAGTGTTGGCTAACTTTTTGGCGAGCAACAGGTCCCTCTTCTCTATCAGCCTTTATATCTAATGGTTTATTCTAGCCTATTGATGACTAGTAAGAGTTCACAACTTAAGAAGTAAACTAGTCACAAACCATTTATAAACCTTTAATAATGGTAGTCTTACTGTAAAGTGGAACCAAGAAAAGGACTACGAATCAAAACAGGATCAGTGAACTTAATCAAATTTTGCCACTTATGTTAACATGTTGATAATGTAGTGTAAATGAAAATACTTCAATCGAAAAAGCTGATCTTTCTTCTAGCCAGTCAAAATCGAACCATAAAGATAGAATCCTTGGATAACAGATGCATTTTCAGAAGCATGAATGGCATTCTGTAAACACTGTAAAGGCCTTCAGCGAACGATTACTCAAGCAAAGATTACAAGACTATAACTATGAACATTTCAGTCATCATTTGAATCAACAGGAAAATTATATATGTAATAGAATCATTCATTGATTTATTCCAAGCATACTGTTAAAGCGAAGATAAATAGCCAATTTACAGTAAATACAAACACGTTGATGGTTTTGATTTCAATGGGATTTGTTGACGTTTTGAATAATGTAGAACCATTCTTCCGACATACTGGAGAAACTGCTCACTGAATATGCTGAAATGCCTGATTGTGACATCTTTAGCTGCTTTGTGAAGTATGAAGAGACTTTTTGTCTGCATGTGGACAACAGAACCAGCTTGCTGCATCAGTAATATTAGATTTAAAGAACACGAAGACCGTTTTTGGAGTACCACTATCTGATGAATTACAGAGCCTGGGGGTGGCCATAGTTTGAAAAGAACGTATTGAGGTTTTAACATGCTCCAAATCCTATTGCACTCAGAAACGAGATAATCAGTTCAAATAATTAACAAAATAATTAAATTAATGGGCAAGAGATAATTATATGTATACAGAGCAACCTTGTTTCTGTGTTAAGTGAAGAATTACAGATCCAGTGGAAAAACCTTGAAAGAGCATTTAGGCTTTTTATGTGTATTGTTTTTGGATGTTCTTGTCTTTCTGTTGGTTGTTTATTAAAACAAACAACTAGCAGCAGTCTCTGTACGGAAAAAGAGGGAATAACTTCAGTAGAGCAACTGGAAAAACAGATACAACTAGAACCATATAGACGGGTAGAGAGACAGAGAAAGTGGGAGCGAGAGAGAGAGACTTTGACTTTTTTACACGACTTTATTTACCAAACATTAAATATGAACAATACCACCAGAGGTGGTGTGTTCACAACCTCAAGGTCACATTAAGACACTTATCACGCTAAAAGTTCAGAACTCGAGAGATGTGCTCCTCCAATGAACAGAGGACCCTGCTGATGACCAACACTGCTGTCATCCCAGCTATGTTGTTTGTCTCTCTGTGGATTGTTTGGTCCACTCTTGATGGAGCTGCTATCAACCCCTGAAAACAGTGTAGGGGATCATTGCTCAGAGAGAGAGAGAGAGAGAGAGAGAGAGAGAGAGAGAGAGAGAGAGTCCAAAGGGGGAGTAGAGAGAGAGCTTGAACCTGTAAAGAGAGAGTTATAATGTGGAGAAATAGATTGATTGATGGCATACTGGACATAGAGAGGTATTGTAGGGAGAACAGATTGAAAGATAGTCTACAGATGGATAGATAGTGCAGCTAGAGAGAGAGAGGGAGGGAGAGATTACTGTTCATATACAGATAGTCTCTTATCACCTTTCTTGCATATTATCATAAAATCAAACCAATTATCTATAATATGTTGTTGTATATGTGTATTTTTCTCTAGATGTCCGCTCTGAGGCTCTGTATAAAATCTCTTTATCTTAATGTAGTGAATTCCCTCCTAGTTCTGCTTTGACACATAATGTACCTGGTTGGTGTGGGTTTCATTTCTACCTCTTTAATGTCTGGGATGTGGAGGTGACTGGACGGGAATCGTCACAACCGGTAACGGGTTTTAATGCTGCCATCCTTGTGCGTTGAATCCAAAGCAACTGGATTTCTGCTTAGGCTTGAAGCTGCTATGGATTCAACTCACAAGGATTGTCATCACCTGGATGAATGAGAATGTACACGGACGCAGTGCTGCCATCATCGACTCTGTACGCTCTGTTCTCTGTTGTCTCCCGTGTAGCTGATGAGCGCGGTGAAGAAGGGTCAAGTGTCGGACAGCCGTCTTGCCATCCTGTTGAAGTCTGCTGAAGAAAGTCTTGAAAAACGGGGACCGGTGACGGTGGACCGAAGCGGGGGTGGCGTCTGAGCCTGGAGGTTTTTTTTAAAGTGGTGATGACAGAAATACAAAATGGGTCTCATGCAAATTCCGCCATTTGAAAGACAATAATGCAATCACGGGCGTGTCCGGCCAAATCAAGCGTCGACCAGCATCACTCCTGAGTGTTTTGGGTGAAACGGTATCCAATGATTAAGGCTGAGATTTGTTTTCTATGAAGTCACAGATTACATCCATCTGTCTGTCTGTCTGTCTGTCTGTCTGTCTGTCTCTCCTGTGTGGAGTGATTGGTTCTCCACATCAGCTGCCTCTGATATCTACACGCACAGTCCTTCTGTTTTATACTTTCTTTTATAATATCTTCATATTTACCTTCCTTCCTTTTTGAATGTCATTTCTAACATTCGATTCTGATTGTTGGGGAAACTCTGTCGTCACTGAGACGCAGCTCTTACAGATGCCGCCTGAGCATTTGGTTTTAGGATTTTTTTCAGGGATCCGTTCGTTCCCAATAATTAATTTCACGTTTCCTGGAAAGAATGATGTAAGTTTGTTTCAGGAAGGATTACATCAATATTCTTACAATCTAGTTAGTCTATTCCAGGGAAATATCACAAAAGTTAAAATATTTAATACAATTTCCTTATTTATAAGACAAAAAAAGTCATAACATAAAAATCTTTTCTTGTCATCAAATAAAGCCTCATGTATTTTACTGGTTTGAGGTAGAAGCATCTATAATAATTCTAAAATGGGTCTTAATGTATCATTTTCAGACCTTAATTATAAATTGCGTGAACAGACAAAGGCACACATTTGACTCAGTAGAGAACATGTTAAAGTAAAAAGAAGAGAAGATCAAGATTTTGGTATTTCAGCTAGAAGAGATTGAAATATTATGCTTTAACAATTCCAAAATGATGATCAAGGCATAAAAAAATTATTAATAAATCACCGGTGTCAAGAAGAGAAGACGTCAACATTCAGACCATACCAGTCTGGAGGATGGCAACAGTTGATTCATTTGATTATTATTGTTTTACCGAATTACTGACATTTAAAACATAAATACTCAAATATGTTACTTAAAATTCCCAAAATATTGTAGCCTGCTGTCAAAAACGAAAATGAAAATTGGTGTATCCCAAGGTAACAAGTAAAACCTGAAACAATGACTCAATGATCAAAATAGGCACCAATCAATTCTATTTACTCAGACGGCAGCCTTAGATAAGGATCGGCTAGCAGACGTGTTCATCTAAAGAGATAATTATTGTGCTTTGAAGACGCCACTGAGTTGATTTATCTGATTTTGGATGGAACCAGGCAAGCTGTTTTTCCTGTTTTTATTTCAAGCTAAGCTAGGCTTACCTGCTGCTTGTTGATGCTAGAGATACAAGAGAGTGGGATCGATGCAATCATGTTACATTCAGCAAGAATGCAACACAAAAATGGCAAGCACTTAATCCAACTTGTAGGAAAATGGAGTCAAATTTACCTTAAATCAGTAACAAATTACCAATCTTTCCAGGAAACTTCTAAACAAATACTATACGCCCCAGAAATAAAGCTTTAGAGGGCATTTTAATGTGTTGTCAATGATCTTAGCATGTTACAAAGTCTAGTCGGGTAATCTAATGGGCCCTTAAATCACTCAGCAGTTTCTGAAATCTCACAGAGATCATTTTTAAGGCTTCTTCGGACGCTTCCTGTCTGCTATGTTTTCCATCTATTGCATTGCTGTTATTAATACTGATACACAAGTTTACATGACGAGATTTCCAACTTTAGCACCATTGACAAATAATCTTTTCAACCACTCTGCTCTTGTTCTCTCCTTTTATACATCTTAAACATATGAATTCCTTCTCCTCGCATCACTGCAGCCGTTTACAAACAGAAATACACTCAGAGAGATTATAGATATAAAAAAAAAAACAGGGCTGTAGAGGAATTAAAGGTGTGAGAGTGATTTTATTAGCTGGGTAATTCTCTCTCTATATATATATGTGTGTGTATATATATATATATATATATATATATTTAATGTTTTATTATTAATGTTAAAGATACAAACTCTTTGCATGTTTGAAGTGGAGTTCTATAATTTATTTCTATGCTTGTTGTCCAGGGCAAAGAGAGATTTGACCTAAAATGCTGTTTCTATGCACGTCCTGTCCGTCTGCTCACATATTTAATCCTGCATGCCTTAGGCTCGATTGTTTGTGACATAAATAAGGTAATCAGGTATGAGCATGTTTGATCTTCAACATATAGGAGTGAAATGTAAAAGCCAGTATGTGTGAATGTACAATATTATATAAATGTGCCTCATTGTGCCTCAGACGTATCAACAATGCCACACTCCATGTTCAACAACATTGGAAATTATGATAAGAATGTTAAGATGTGAAGAAGAAAAAAGCACAGTTGTTGTACAGTAAATCAAATATACTGTACGTCATCTTTTGTAAGAACAAAGGTTTGGTGAAACCCATGTTGGAAGGATTACTGACCAGTATACATTTATGAATCCTGAAAACTTAATTTCTCAACCGGCTCCTTACTGTAAAAGGCAAAAAAGATTAAATAGTTTTATTTTTCAAAATTGTTGAAGCACTTAAACTCACGTATGACATCGAAAAAATATACTCTTATTTAAATATTTTATTTTAGTAGAAGAATTATTTCCCTCTTACTCCCACCTCTAGCAGAAACATTAATAGATTCTGTGTTAGTTATCTTTCCTCCAACATGGCCGCCCTCACTCTGTCGTAGGTTGTGTATAATACAAGAACTGTGTTGAAGAGCTGTGTATCATTTTTGCCTTCATATACTGATTTATATTCAGTTTTTCTACGGACTTCTCCTCATGCAGAGAGCAGAATCATTCCACAGGTTGATTAGTAAGTGTGTGTGTCGGTGTGTTGTCACATGTGGGTTTGACAATACCTCGTCACCGAGGACACTTCAAACTGCCAACATCGGCCCCGTCAGGAATAATTTGTGGGCAGAGTGAGTCAAGTCCACATCCTGATGTTTGATTGTCTTCTTTGGATGAAATTACAGCTTAATCCAGGCTCAAAGAGAATCATATTCCTCTTTTTTGTCTTTTTCCAAAAATACTGTAAGAACACTATGAGCCAGTCTCCAGGTAAAGGAACACAAAGCAATTATCTAATTAAATGTATCTGGTTGCTCTTAAAGCTTTGTTGAGTGTGTCTTTTGTCATTCATACCTGGCGTCATGACGGCGTAGAGACGTCATGTGACAGCCTGTGAACAGGACAGAAAAGACGCGGACGTCTCTCCAGTATATGAAGTTTTTTATTTGATGTGTATTTTGCTGAAATTGTTCAGAAGTTAGCTACTTTAAAAAAAATTAGAGTTTTTGCTGATGTTGGTTGTCCTTCTCTCTCACTCTCTCTCTCTTTCTCTCTCTCTCTCTCTCTCTCTCTCTCTCTAACTCTCTCTCTTTTTCCAGGATTACATAAAATATTATGAACAGTCTTTAATGAAATTTTCTGGAGAGGTGGAGTCTGGCCATAATTGGAAAACAGATTTTTTTTGCGAAAATGTTCCCCATAGTGATTAAAATGTGAGCTAATAGAGTCAAATGTGATATATTTAAGATATATCTCCTTTAGTTGATTCAGATGCACCAAATTTGAACTGAATCAGACAAACAGTTTGGATGTTATGTCCGAAAAACAGCAATTTTCCTAAAATAGTTCCCCTTAATGAGTAAAATATGAGCTATTCTTCTTTATATTTAGGCTGATCTCTTTAGGGATAGCCAGAGCAGATCATCTGTTTCCATCCATAGGCCAGAACCCTGCTGGCTAACAGTACCGGTGGCAGTCATTGTTAACCCAGGACTCTATCGATCCGGTCAGCTTCGTGTCGGCATAGGTTTTACTCCGGAATGCAACTTTATTATTTATTTTGGCTAGGGACCGGCTCTAGATGAACGATGATTTGTTACCCCTTCGTGGCTGGGTTAAATATGAGCTACGAGAATTAAATATTTACGATAGATCTCCTCGAGTCGATTCATATGCACCAGATTTTGACTAAGTCAGACCACCAGTTGAGAAATTGCAGCTGGAAAAAACATTGAGGGTATTCCTTTTATGTATGTATGATATTTAACTTTAGTAGTTCCTATTTTATTCACTTCCTTGAGCTTCTTCTTTTTTTTTTTTTTTTACAGAAAATACTGTGGTTATCACCATAAATTGAATTTGCTTTATTAGGAGGATTTCTTGTACAATGCTGGGGATTGGGGTCTTACCTTCTGATCATTTGAAGAAAGCTCGATGAGTCCCAGCTGTCTTATCTAAATATATGGGTATATTACAGACATATCTGCTATAACTGAAAAGATCCCGGCAAGCTCAGGTGCGAGTCTCATCCCTGAATTTTGCCATTCAGTTCCAGGATCATTATATCCTTAAAATGTCGGCCAATCTACCAGGTCAGGCTATCTTGCCCTTCAGAAAGAACTCTGCCCACATCATTTGCCAGGTATGACATGAGGAGAGTTGTCTGAAAAAAGTGTGGACGCGGTAGTATTTTCATTTCCTTAACAATACCCTTGCCTTCGGGGGACGACAACTTAGGCCTAGTTAATATCAAAATTGGTTGCAGCCCTACGTAGACCTATTTAACAATTTCCTGTTAAACATTAACAGCCATTTGGTTTCCAGCACATTTTTTATCATAAAGTTTTATGAAGAAAAATGAGCAAAACAACCTGTTAATTACATTAAAACACACAGAAACTCAAACAGTATTAAAGGCAAAAAAAAATATGATTGTGCTTATTGGTCTTTTCCACATATTTAAATAAATCCATCATGTATTCCTCCGTCTCGCAGAAGGCCGTATGATCATTAATGAGGTATCAGATTTTAGAGTGTGGGTATTGGAACCAGAAGTTGCTATAACTGCATTATCCCTGGTCTAATCTGACCCAGGAGTCCGGACCAACACACAAATATTGCTTATAATGTCAATTGGAAATTACATTTTACACTTTAGTGTCACATAATCCTCCCAGCCCGTCGTCCATAATGACCTCAAATTCGGACAGGAAAGCCAAAACACTTGATGAAGCTTTCTCATGAATATTCTCTGCTTTTGATTGACAGCTCAGCTGTTGCAGTGCTTCACATTTGGGATGTGAATCCTGGCCTGAAGACATTCATTTAGATGTATTCATTAATAGCCATAGCGCCTCAGAGTATTGCCATAGTTGCTAAATTCATTTGGCAGAGGGAAATGCCAATTTAAGGTTTTTAATCATTGTTTTGGTTTTTGTTTGTTTGCTTTTGGTCTCTTTTTCTTTTTCTTTCTTTCTTTTTCTTTTTTGGTCTAAGCCGTTAGCTTAGCTCAATTTAAACACTGGAAATCGTTGCAAATCAGTTTTCCTGCTATTCAGTTTTACACTTTACATACAGATCAAGAAAACAATATATAGCATTTCATTCATTACTTTGTTTTGGAAGTGCTGGTAAGCTAAAGTTACCCTCTCATGTCCTTACGCTAAACTAAGCTAACTTACTCTGAAGAAGTAAGCAAACATCCTCATTTGGATGTCATTAGAAACAGATTTCTGAAACTCACCCTAATGTTAACCATGCTCCCAAAGCTGGGCTTTGAGCTTATAGTCCTCTGGAGCTTTTGATCACATCTCAAAATCCTCCTCAGCACGTGGGTTCGCCTTGAAAGTGAAAACGTGCACAACATTTGTTTTTTACATATATCATGTCATGTTTCTTACCTCCAGCTACAGTGAAATCACTTTGTAACCAATGTTTATATAAGACACAGGTGGAGTTGAAAAGGATTTAGTTCCCTAGTAAGTGTTACCTATCTACCAATTGTAAAACATCAGATCGGGTTGCACTTGGTAAAAATATCTTCGCTCAGATTCTTAGAAATAAAGACGTACATACACACACACACACACACACACACATGCATGCATTAAACTTCATCCATTGGCTGCCTGCAAACCGGGTGAAAAACATCCTTTTCTCCTTAAAGGTCACAGTGAGATTTGAATGACATCTTTGAGTCCCGCGCTCATATTACAATCTGCAGCGGAGACGTTTGCGCCGCGGCAGCTTCCTGGGAAAAGGCCGGGAGACCAGGGAAGGAATTAATTGAAATGTATAATGGGACAAATCTGGTAGGCATATGACCACTAATGCTCTTTCTTCTCTCCGGAGGATTAGTATGGAGATGCAGGCCACACCGATTAGTCTGCCCGCACACTAATTGAAAAAGTGTGAGGATGATGACGGGGGTGTCAGCTGTACTGTCTTCCACCAGTTCTCCGAAATTCAAAGGTTAATTCTTATCTCTCAACTGGAACTATAAGCTGTAAGCCCGACCCCATGCACAACATGTATATCCCAGAAATGTTTGCCCTTTAAAGGGAAGGTCTTGAACTATATGATGTTAATATCTCATTAAGGATTGGGAAAACTACAAATACCTATTTTTGGTACTAAAGGGATTACATTTAAAATGTTACTAAAGTGTTAAGACTTAAGTCGGAAACTTCTTTTTGTGAAAGTTGTATCTAAAGTTTTTGCAAAAATGCTGCAGTTCATGATTAAAATAGTGCGAGATTTAGTACTTTCTACACTCATACATGTTTGGGAATCCCATGTTTTTATTACACTTAATAAATAATAGCATCTTAATTTAGCCTTTGACCTCTTAAAATGCACTTAGGAATCGCAGTGGAAAATGTTAAATGGCACCAGTAAAAGGCTAGAAAACTAAAAAGAATTACCCTAAATCAAGAAAGTGCATAGCTTTTACTTTTACAGTCACAATATTTGGAAACGTTATTTTTAAATAAAATATAAACCTTTTCTATAATAATAAGAAAATACCGTATTGTCAAAATCAATTGGTTACCCTAAAAAATACAGTATTATTCTTTACAAATTAAAGATTTTTCTGATACATACTCTAATTCACAGTATTATACATTTCTCCATTGAGCAAAGACATACCTTCATTAAAACCCCATTTTTTCCCTCACTCCCACCTCCTATCCCCCACCCCACCCCCCTGGTCTGTCTTTCGCCTTCCTTCTCTCCCTCTCTCTGATATTTGATTTGATTTGATCTGATTCAAAAAATATATATATGATATACTGTCATATACTGACATTAATCACGTTGACCTCTTGGTAGCAAGAAAAACTTCAAAAATGTATGTGGGAGAGCGCATTTGAAGGAATTGCACTTAATTTTATGAGATTATTTGGATTTGTTTTTCAAGACTAATTGAAAGTGATTCAATAAGGAGGTTGTTTTTGAAATGTGACGACTCAAATGTGCGACGCAAGATACTGTCTCAGAAAGTGAGCCATATGAAGACACAAATCCAAAAGGGTTAGAAAAAATGTAGCCATAAAACGTTGACCACAAAGAAAAACAGTATCAAAATCGCAATGGAAAATGGTCATTATCGGCTGAAATTATGGTTAAGATCCCTCTACAACCCCCTCTGGTTGAGCCAAAAGGTGTTCTGACATTTACCTGGATCATTCGTAGGCTTTGTGTCCGTGTGTGGACAGGAAGCTCTTTCAGCAGCATTTCAATGGAGCACTGTCAATCACCACAACCCAGGAATCTTGCTCAAATAAAAGAAGGAGAATATCAAGGCAGCAAAGATCCCTCTTTTCATGCAATACAGAGCATGTTTGTCCGAAAATGTGTCTCAATGGCGCCAAGCGAGACCAAACATCTCCATGTGAGGAACGTAGACAACTCACTGCGTTTTGTGACGCCAGTCAACACATTCCGCTACCTCCCACGCAGTGAAAATGAAACAGACTTTTCATGACGAGCTTCTCCAGATTGTGTGCTATGTTGGTGTTTCAGCCTGGAAACAATGATGCCTTTCACACTGCAGTCTGTGCATCAATTACAGATTCACTCAAACGCTGCTGGGTAGGAGATAAGACGTCGGTTTAAGAAATATTTCATGCTATTTTTGTATTATCTTTAATTCCTTCTGGCAGTGTTGTAATAGTTTTACAACAGTGTACGTAAATAATCAAAACCTTAATATTTAAAACGATGGTTTTGTGACCTTGAGTTGGGTTCAAGTCCGTCACATTTCGTAAATCAGTCTGTGAACAGTGTATTAAGTACAAATCTACTGTACTGGTACCAGAATAGAGCACTTGTACTCCTCAAATGAATATTTCTTAATACCACACATTAACCAAATTTTTTCCCTCTTTTTTTTTAACCTTTCTGCACATAAATTTATGGTTAGTGCCAGAAACTATTTCTTAATTATACATGCATTTTGATCTTACATCAGATAAAGGTTTTTGTTTTTGTTTTCTATGTGCGTGTATACTTTTGACACTCACCAGCCCTTTTTGACGGACTAGCGTATTACGTACTATTTGGAACTAATACATTTTTCTCATCAAAGTGGCTAAGATACACCTTCTGGGAAACAGAGAGGAGAGAAGACAATCAAGGACAATAGGACATGCAGTTATTGTCTCACTTATATTGTCTAATATTAAAACTTCGTTAATAAAAGCAGTTTGGTTGAACGCCTGAAGAACTAGCATACAGTCCAGTTCAAGTTTGCTAATGCTATCAGCTACAACCAACTTTGCAGCAAACACTGGCAAAGTGGTAGGAAAACGTCAAGAGACCACCCACCCAAACTACCAGGTTCTCTTTGTCGCTAAAGACGACTAGCAACGCTGTGCGGCTCCATTCAAAAACCAAATCAGCACCGGTTCCATGACTTAAAATGTAATATTTGCACTAGCTGTGTTATCACAACAGCTATAGCTTAACTGTTTAGAGGACTGATGAGGAAGTTACTTCCCCATCAGATGAAGGACAAAGTTTCGTACTTCATCTGAAGCATTTTTGTTGGTTTGCTTGCTAGCCAAGAAGAAGCAAGCAGGCTAACAGCTGACATGGCAGAGAAGCTACACTACCGCCCCTTACTTCTCCGAAAACGGCTTACTTCTCATAAACAGCACTGGTGTGTGATAAAGTAAAACTATCATTCATTCCGTGGTAGTTGTATTGTATTGGTACTTGTTACCAGGCCCGCCCCTTCCTAGAAGCAGAGTACGCGCTGGCTTTGGGGGTCATGGTCGAGGGGAGAACCATCCACTGGAGGCAATGTTTGCAGGACTGTGAGACCATGGGCCCGCGGCGTTTAGTTGATACTGTTCATGATATATTGAATTAATTATTCTTAGGATAATAACAGTTTTTTGATATACCTGTATATTAAAAAAAGAAAACTGCACAAAACAAAACACAGCTGTATCATATCTATTTTAATAGGTATATATTTTATATAAATGAGTACCAAAACCAAATTCCGCTTAGGGCACCAGCACCAGGGTGGGAACCTGCTTGTTACATTTTCATTTGATGCAGGGAACTTGCCATATTTGTTCAGAAAAGCAAAGGGGATTTTCTAAAATGCGATGCCTTGTGTCAGCATCATGCTATAAACTTAATTTTGTTACAGTCACAAAGTTGCACCTAATGAGAATAAAATATGTCTTAAAAAGTATTTGGTGCTTGTATTGGTACCTGGCCTCAACAGGTACTCATTTCAGTTTGCCTTAAAAGGTGGTATCGGTGCATGCGTAGTAGACGTAGAAGTAACCCGCTGCCTGCACTCCAGCCTCCGGACAATGGCGTCAAAAGCCATTATTTACACTCCAGCGTCGTACAGTGGCGTCATAAGCCATTCATTACACACCATCCCCAGGCAGTGGGTTAGGTAACAAGCCAATATGTTAAACACATCCTCTTTGTACTGTGACCTTCTGTGTGAGTTCCTCTGAATCCTTCACTGTGGTTGCTGACTTTCCAAATCAATAAAGTCTCATAATTATTACACCCGCATCATCAGAACACCTGATCAGCTCTGTACCGCGTCATGATATTTAGCCCAAGACTATTTAGGGCTTTTCAGATTTTGAAAGATTTGAACAAGGATTCAACCAGTTTTCTGTAGATCCCAAAACAGATCACTGAGATCTTTGTTTCAGGATAATACCCACCTTTACATGTAGCTTTTCACTGCTTCCTATCGACAGCAGACGTCAAAGTTCAATCTTTGAATGAGGATGGAACACATCTCCAACTTTCCCAATTTTTTAATCTCTTCAACCTGTTTTTTCACTTCATTGTCCCAAATCCTTAAGCAAACCACTGACATGTTTAACAATGCCTCCAGAATCTTGCTCTTGTTATTTGAAACTTTTGAAGTCATAGACAGATTTAATGATTTATAGATAGATTTTCACATCATGTGAAGTTTAGAACCCACAAAGCTCGTGACCAGCTCACTGACGTCATAGATCTTTTTCTAAAGTGATTTAAATTTTTTCCTTCAGACAATCACATATTCACTGATGTCTCCTGGAAATGTTGGACAAGAACTTTAGGCTTGTCAGTTCATTAAGTTTTTTATGTAATGACAAATGTTTGTAATTAAAGGCTACATTCAGCTCATATGGCACCAGCTAGACTCTTCGATGGGTTATATCAAAATGTCATATAATAGAAAAATATAGGAAGTCAGACATGATCTCAATCGCCGATCCGGTCTAGGATATTAATGGACAGGATCTCGTGGTGTGTTGAAATGTGGGAAGTGTCTGGTTTGGGGGCGTTTTGGAATGCATATCCGATGTTTGCAGATGATGTGGTTCTGTTAGCTTCATCAGTCCGTGATCTTCAACAGTATCGGATGGGTTTGTCAGCTTCTCCAAATCTGAGGTCATGGTTCTCTGCCAGTTCATTTGTCCCTTCAGGTTGAAGGTGAGCTGCTGCCTGAAGTGAAGACGTAACTGAAAGTGGTGAGAAAGTGAACCATGGGATAGACATTTGTTGGAGTGTCAGCAGAGATGCAAGTACTGTAGAAGTCTGTCGTTGCGAAGACAGAGCTGAGATGTAGACTAAAATCTCATATTAGCAGTCGATCGATGTTCTTTCACTTATGGTCATGACCTCTGGTGAATTCAAGCAGCTGAAATAAGCTTCTGTCGTAGAGAAGAAAAGAAAGAGCACAACCTTGGACGTCAGGAGTGAACTCTGATTAGAGCCGCTATACCTTCGTATGGAAATGAGCCACGTGATGTATTTTAAGGATCGGGTTGGGATTCTCTGGGATGCCTCTCTTTAGAGGTTTGTCATGCAAATCCATCCAGGCGGCGCCCTAGGGAAGGGCCAGAACTAGTCGGAGGGACGACCTTATATCATCTGGCTTTGGGATGCCTAGTGATCGTCTGTGATGAGCTGGAGGGTGGTTACTGGGGGGATGGATGCTCTTTTTGGCCTGTTTCCAATGCGACCCGACCCTGGATAAACTGAAGAAAATGGTTGGATAGATATGAAACAGCATCCATTAATGACTTACTCAGAGTGCTACAGCTAAAATGCTAACGCTAATCAGGTTTCATATTGTCTCATCTAAGAATCACAACATGTGCTACTTAGCAGCAAACTAAATCCTGATGAGGACATGAACGCTGGTTACCAAGCTCATGGAAATCCATGCAGTACATGTACAGATATTTCACGGAAAAATGTATTAACTGAGAATGAGATGCTTCAGTGAACCTGTGGGACTCTGTTCAAATGTTTCTTACAGTTCCTTCAAAGGAGTTCAGACCGTAAAAGCAGCATTAAAGAAGAAGATTTACCCGCACTCAATGGTTCACTAAAAAGCATCTCATTGATTTTGTTCCCTGGCGGCTTCTCCCTCCCTCCCTCTCTCAATAAAACCCCCCACTTGTCACAAACACCCTCGGTGCATCAGACGATGACGAGCCCAGGGCAAGCTGTGATATTTCAGCCAGTCAGCGAGGGGCTGACCTGCCCTTTACATCACCTCCTCTCGCCAAGGATTCCTCCAATCCTCTGTCCTTCATTTCCTGTCTTTTGTTTTCCTGCCGGAAAGATGAAATGAAAAAAAGTAAGACGGAGGGAGAAGAAGACCATAAACAAAGACATTGTAGAGCAGGAATCTATTTTACCTCAAACTCTGAAGGTCGTAGAATGCCTGCAGCCTCTGATCTGGAAGTGTCTCCTATGATCTTTGACCCAGGCAGCCCTGATACTGGGGCTCGTCTTCACCGCGGGGTGAACGGTGACATTTGCTTGGATTCAAATTAACCTGAAATATTTGCATTGCTTTGAAAATTATGCATAAATTATTCACTCCGGCCACAGGCCACTTTCTTATGACATTGTTGCTCATGTGTTCATTCCTCATTCTGAAACAGGGACAGTGCAAGCAACTGGACATCAGATGTGCCAGTAATTTGGCATACTTTTATGCCATTATGGGCAGGAAATGGGTCTTTAAATTAATTTAAATAACCTTAAAGCAGTCTCAAACCAGCAGAAACTCTGCCAGTCTTATCACTTTAGTATTTGTATGTGGTCTAGTTAGCTAGTTATTATTAAGGCAGATGGTTAGTGATAATTAGTCTGTCAGATTGATGCTTAGACTCTTAAGGGAGATTGTGATACAGGGACGTCTGCCCTGAGCAGCCGCAACATAAATCCCCCCCGGATTCCAGAGTCATATTTGAAAAGCATTAAGATTACAATAATTATAACTTTATTTTTTTTATCACATGTTACACATACATACAGTACAATGTCATGAAATTTATCTCTGCATTTAACCCATCCCCCAGGGAGCAGTGGGCAGCCCCTTGTAAAGTGCCTGGGGAGCACAGGTTTTCAGGGTCTTGCTCAAGGACAGACTGACCAGTACCCCTGGAGGGATTCGAACCGGCTACCTTCCAATTTGGAGAGAGCCGCTCTACCCACTGATGATGAAATGTGTGTCATAGTGCAACAGACACTTTTCATTGGTTTAAACTTTGTATATACCTGTAACACACACACACAGACCTATCAGCCATAACATTTAAACCTCCTGCCCACTATTGTGACTATTTTCCCTTTGCCAGCCAAACAGCTCTGCAGAGAACTGTGTGTTCTGACACCTTCTTCACAGAAACGGCATTCAGTTCCCCAACAATTTGTGCTACACTTGTGATTCGGTACACTCATACAAAACAGACTTGCATTTTGCATCCCTGGCGCAGCGATGAGCCTTGAGCACCCATGATCCTGTGACCTGTCCAGCAGTTGCCCTTACTTGGATCACTTTTTGTAGGTCCCAACAATTGCTTACCTGGAACGCCCAACAAGACCTGTTGTTCTAGAAATACGCTGACCCAGTCATTGGACCATTACAATTTGGACTTAATTAATGTACCAACCACTTACAGGTGCAGTTACAATGAGATGACCAACGCTATTCTGACATCATTGTCAGTGGTTGTAATGTTACGGCTTAACACTGGTACACTTTGGATGGACATAAATATATTAAACAGAACCATTGTCTTATAGAAAGACTGAGACACACTTTCCGAGGTACACAACATGCATCTGCATCTGACAGACTGAAGGCGCTACCTGTTGTCCAAACCACAAACGTCTCTCCGTGAAACCTGGGACACAGAGTAGGAAGGAAAAAAAACAGTACTTTTTCTACCACAGTGTACACAGTGCTTTCAACATGATATTTTTTATACTATTACTTCAAAGTTATTCATTTATATTTGCAGAGAGTCACAAATTATGAAAATATAAACACTTTATAACCTTTTCCTAAATCCTACCATCAAAACGTACTAGATAAAGAGAAACTAATTAATGATAAACATAAAAATGCGGTCAGATAGAAAACCCATATTTTTTCACAGCTTTTAAGATTTCCTCTAATGCTTTTTTAATTTCTATTAAACAGGCCACGTTCCTGTCGGGTCCAGAAGGTGAGCACTTATCGCTTATTACAAAACGTTACTGCTGAAGAACTTCAGACAAAGCATTTTCAGACGCTATGAAGCTCCAAAAGATTGTTCTTAAAAATATTCCGAGTGACTTTCTGTGGTGAAACTGACATTCTTCACGTTCTTGTGCTCATTCTTTACCAAGAAATATAACAAGTATTAGCTTATAAATGAAATCAAATTTGAATAATTGATTATTGTAATGAATAAATACAGAAGATAAAGGTACCAACTCCGTATCCAACTCCATACTGCCTCTGACACATTTCCCTACTGGTAGTTTGTAAATATTAGTGTTTCCTTTTCCTTATTTCAACATTCAATTATGTGGGGTTCAACCCAAGTACACTGTAAAAAAAGAATTGTTTGATGAACTCAAAAAATTACTATAACTCACGCAACACTCAATTTAATTAAGTATTTAACTCTTGATTAATCAGCAACACTCAAAACAACAATTTATTTTATTTATATCACTAATTGAGGTAAGTTCATCAACAATTTTCTTTTTGCTGTGCATGGTTACACCCCAAATGCTTTAAATGACAAAAAGAAATTCCAGCTTTGGAAGTTGTTCAAATCTTTTTCAAAAATGTTTTTTTCTCGCTATTTTACCTTCAAGGTACACTTAAAATAATTATATAATTATTGGTGCACAAATCTGACACTTTTCTGTTCCTGCAACAATTGAAGACAAATCTTAACCACTGTTAAAAGAAAGTTGTCTAATTTGATAAAATGACTTAAATATAAGACTCAATATTACTTCATTTAATTTTTATACCAGTGAACTATTTTTATTTTTATTTTTTCATTTCAGTTTATACTAAGAAAGACCTTGACAACAAAAAGCTTTCATTTATAACATACAGCACGGCATTGAGAAATGAGTTCCTTGTGGAGCAGTGGGGACCCCCTCTGAAGCACCTGGGTAGTATATTCCGGGTCAGGGTTTTGCCCAAGGACCCCACAACATGTAGACTGCAGGGGCGGTCTGGGGACCATCCAACATGTCTAATTTCAGAACTCTTTGTCCATTCATCATGTCCAAAGTGTGAGAAGACTTCTCCCTCTTGTGGCCAAGATCTTCCACACACTCCTTCGGCTTTTAAAGCATTTTTGAACAGAATACAGAAATTTGTACAAAAAAAAAAACTAATCCTGAATTAGCTTTACAATAAAAGAAACAGCAAAAAAAAAAGAGATATAAAGGCACCTCAGAGGGGTCCCCTTCCAGTAATACATGAAGATGCCTGGTAAATATGGAATTTAAATACCCCAAGGACTTGGAATGAAGCAGAATTAATTATAAAAGCCTCTCAAAATTGTCTTTTTAAATGTCATTCAAACATTTTTTTTTCATGAAGCTGCATTATCTATGAGGGGATGGAAATGAGGTCTCATTAAGAAAGTATTGTTTTCTTGCTTTGTCATTTCAGTTTATAGAACCTTATTTATCCCATAAAAGGGAAATGAATTTCAATTACAGTCTATCCCGTTCAAGTAAATAGAAAAGGTTAAGAAAATACATAAATTGCCATCAGCAATCAGAAATCAACAGGCCAGTGACAATAAGTGCACCTCTAGTTTATTAAGACTGTTCAAAACTTTTATACATTTGGCTTAATCTATGTCAGTTAATGCTGAGATCTTCAAGAAAAAATTGGAAAAATAGTTTAAAGTTTAATTGAAAAAAGACAAAGTTCAGTCCCTTCTTTGGGAAAACTGCTTATAACTGATTATTAAATATAATATAAAAATGAATGAGGGCACAAGCTGTTTTATCATGGAGTAGATGGGAGGAGGAATGGGGTAGGTCAGATTCTGAAGGAGGAGTATATGATGAGTGTTCTGGAGGTGAAGAGAGTGCAGGTGGGTGTAGTGGGTGGAGAAGAGTGACAGAAGTCAGAGATTTTCATTGGGAGTGGCGATGATGGGCAGAATGAGAAAAAAATACATCAGAGGGACAGCCCAGGTTTATACACGTGAAAAGGAGGAATAGTGGATCTGTTGGCAGAAGGATGCGAAGAAGAAGAAGAAGAAGAAAAAGAAGAAGAAGAAGAAGAATCATCGGATCATCATATGTTGTGTACCACTGTCCTGTCCGAAGCAAAGATCCCATGAACTCCAAAAGTTTTGTTGTACAATTTATCACAATGCCTCTGCCAGAAAAGGTACATTTTTCTAAACGGGAGATTACAAACATTCAAAATCCACAGTTTCACGGTTAGCTACCTGAAAAATTATAATCCGAAAATCAACTATTATAACTATGTAACCAAACTTGTTGAGAAAAAAGTACAATATTTCCTTTTCAGATATATTAATGTAAAAGTATGTTGAAAAAAGAAAAGAGAAATACTGTAATGCAGTACCTTGAAATTGTAAGTAACTTTTTGAGTAGATGTACTTAGTTGCATGCCACCACTGGTTTGAGGACATTGAATCACACCTCAGTCAATTTGTTCATGTCATCAGAAGGACCTGATAAAGCAAATCAACTAAAACAACCTAAATATATTAAAAATCAAATCAACAAATGTTTCTATAAACACTAACAATAGTTTTTGATTTACAGCTGTTGTATTCGGGAGGGTCTTACATTTTAAGGTCAAGACTTAGATACTCATGTACTTATTATTATTATTAGTGACCAAACATATTTGTTATCATGTTAAAACTGAGTTTATTCAATTAAAGGACAAACAAAAAGGAATCTTTAAATTAAATGTAATTCAGTCATCCTAAACGATTCTGCATCGAGCATCAAGTTCATGTTAGCCCATATTAAGGGTTGGCAAACATGTTCAGATGTCTAGTGGTAGCTCGGTAGCTCTGGTTAACCTAATTACATTGTGCTTGTTGGAATATTTTGAAAAGACGAGTGTTTTCTTGGTGGACTTGCTGCCAACAAGTGCTGGCTGTAGTTTGCTTCAAGGTCTTCTCCTGGTCTTTTACTCATTTCTACCACTCTTCTGTCTGACTCACTCCGTGTTTTGTCACACACAGGTCAGGTTCTACAGTAGACTATTCATAGTATCATTGCAGAGGGAGCTGCATTCCGTCTACTCTTCCTCTTTACCGGATCGTAAAAGCAGGTAACGTTTATACCAGATTTCTCAGAAGGCAAGCTTCCATTTAATGACAAACTTCATCGCTTTATGGATCAATTTATAAGGTCCTGACTTGTGACTTGACTTGGGACGCTAGCTCGATGTTTTGAGAGTTAATTCAATCTTGGCCCTCAAACATTTTAGACTTGTGGACTTGTCCCTAAAATAATTGAAACCTTCATAGACTCTGACCCACATAGAGTTGAAACAAGTTTGGAACTTGCCCCAAGGTTTTGAATTGCATTCTGGCTAAAAAAAAACCTTAGACTTGACATAAATAAGCCTTGAGACTTGGCTCAGACTTTCCCCTCAAATATCTGAGGCTTAACTTAGACTTGCCTCTTTAAGTCTTGTGGTTTGACTTAAAGACTCAATACTTTCTTTGGACTTAACCCTGAAACAACTGAGACCTGACTTGGACTATAGCTCACAGACTTCAGACATGTCTTTGACTTTCCCCCCCAAAGTTTTCACTTGGATTCCAGCTGTAAAACTTTATTTTTGACATAGAAATGTCCCCTAAAGACCCCGATACTTGACACGGTCTTTTCCTTCAGAGATTTGAGACTTCAACGGCTTGAGACTTGATTTGCTCTTCCAACACAGGAGACCTGACTGGAACTCTAGTCAGGGACCAAGAGTCCTTTGACAATGGGTTAAAGATTTGTACTTAATACCGTTATGGATTATGCTATAGCATCCGGACTTGAACTTTGACTTGGACTTTCCTCTCAAAAATTTGAGACATCCCTAAAAGCCTTGAGACTTGAACTGGGCTCCAGCCCAAAGGCCTGAGACTAAAATTTGGTCCCCTAAGACATGTAGCTTAACCTGGACTCTAGTTAAAAGGCTTGAGACTTTTTGGGGCACTGAGCTTAAGGCTTAAAACTGGACTTGGACTTGCAAAGATTTCTTGTGAGTATCCCTATGCATGTATTCAAATCACATGTAACCCTATTTTAGATGTTAGTGCTTCACAGTGAATTACTGATGAGGTAAAAAAAAAATACAGGCGAAGAGACATTAAAGGTATTATTCACACAAAACAGTAGGGATGTAAACAAAAGCACGCACAGAGATCACAACATGCATTCATTCATTTATTATGCTCTACTAAAGATCATAATCATGCCTGGTAACAAATATCAACCGTTTGAAGTGATCAGTTAAATGAGTCTGAGAGAACTTTGCATGCTGGGAAAAAAGAACACAACTCATCTCTGATTATGTAGTTAAACATAAATGAACATTCTTTGTACAACATGAAGTAGTTCTTAAAAGCTGTGCTGACCGCCGTCTTGGTCAGAGCAGCTCATTGAAGCTCAAACACAGGTTTAATAAATGTTTTTGATGCTGCCGTGTTCGGCCACTAGAGGGCAGTAGCAACCCACTCGCTCCACAGTGACTCTTCAAACTTGAGCTGCATCTGCATGGTGAGCTCCACGCCCGTATTTTACACGATGTTAGATTCTCAGCCAGGTCTATGAAATCCTCCGTTCCACAGAAGTTCCTCTGGCGAATGTCGCTCGCCGTTCGCACATCATCGGCTTCGCCTGTCTTACGTTCATGCTGCGTCTCAGAAGCCAAAGTCAAAGTCAGACTCTAATGATACTGATGGAGGAGGAAGCTCTGTTGAGCTAGAAGAGGCACAAAGAGACAGTGAGAGGGAGCTGCATTCATGAACCCGTGAGTCATCAACAGAGAGGGTCGCATACATAAACGTGACTCATGTCCAGGAAAGGAAATGTTTTTTTTTTTCACATACACCACCACGTGGATTTATGCTCTCAATAGGTGATGAATATCCCAGATTTATGGGATAATCAAAGATCTATTCGTGTGTGTGTGTGTGTGTGTGTCAAAGCCTGACATTCAGTGCTTACATTTAATGTTTCACTTGATTTGAGTTCCGTTTCTCTGTCGTTGTGCTGTAAGAAAAAATCACATTTTAAAAATTAAATTCGGCGGTGGGATGGTGAGCCACTTGTTGTAACCAAGGCGACCTGATGTAGAGTTAATCGTGTTTAGCATCCTTCACCTGATCGCCCTCATCAACATCCTGCCAGAAACATTTAACCCTTATGCCTCACTACATTAAAAAACAACTATTTGTTGGATTTACTTAAAACATTCATGGTCGGCCAAACTGAGTTGTATTAGATATAAATGAATACGTTTATTAAGACAAGACTAACTGACTTATGTGAAACCCATATGATTTATAAAAGTCATTGATATTCATGGTTTAAAATACTAACACAGATAGATTAATTCCATTGTGTATGGACTCATTTAATCCAGAGTGTAAGATGTAGGGGATATTTAGTGTATAAGAGTACTGTATTTATTTAGAAAAAGCACTTTTATCTCCATGGAGCAGGCCATGATTTTGCGTTTTAAGTTGTTACTGCGATTAGCGATTTGACAAATGGAGGATCATACTTATCATTTCGAAACAAGAAGAAGCAGCAGAGCGCTTTTGAATCCTCCATTAATTCAGAGGATTCAACTCTGCTCGGCCGACAGCCTCCAACACGGGGAAGAAGGCTGGCGGCGGAGCCCTGCTGAAGCCTCTCGGCTGCCTCGCAGCGCCTCCTCCGGCCAATTTTCACACACTGAACGTTTAAGTGAACACCTCATATCTTTCTTTTTTATGGACATTTTTGTCTTTTTCACACTTGATTTTCTCTTTGAGTTTTTGGCTGTTATTTTTCTTGTAGTTATGCACAGGTTGTATGTTTTAATTTCATCCACAGATCCTTTAATATTTGTGATCGCACTAGTATAAAAGGAATTTAAAAACAAATCCTGCATCCCATGATGGCCCAGGGGCTTTCTTTCAACCACTCGGCCCCCAAAAACGTATTCAATTTTCAAGGTATCACATTCCATTTCATGGCACAACAGGAATAACAGGAACATTCTACTTTCCTTTTTTCCTAAGTAATGAGCATTTCAGCGATATAATTGAACAGAGATAGAAAATGGTTGTGCCGGAAATGTTGTGTGTTTACATGGATTTCAGAGCGCTGAGTAGAACAGGATTCACGTAAAGGATGGACCGATACAGAAATAAATAAAAAATGAAAAATAATAGTTTGACTGATTTTAATAACAAAAATTCTCAAACCAAATCTCTGGTTTCAGCCAACATCTTAAATATCTGTCTTAAGCTCCATATGGGTAAAATAAAAGTATGTCTTATCTTATCTTATCTTATCTTTTCTTATCTTAATCTTAGAATCAGCTTTTGTACAGTAAATCAACTATATTACATTATTTTCTTACATTTAATAGACCAAACAACAAGAGATGGGTTGATCATGAAAATAATCATTGCACAAGATTAGGTTTGGTTAAACCTAGCCTAATTTGATCAAGAATGTATCAAATTGACTCTTCATCAGATTTTATTTTGACATGTTTAAGTTGCTCATTGTGTCCATGTGTTGAATGTAAGTCAAATATTCACTGTGTTTATGCTCTTTTTTTGGTCTCCACAGTACTTAAATGTCTTTTATCTTCTCAAACTACTGATTTGGGCTGAACAGACAGTTCATAGAGGGTCTTCAGTGCTATTTGCTGCCTGTTATAACTGAGAGGAACATTGTTGTTTGAGTCCAGGGGACAGGAAGCTAAGGGATGAGCTCCAACTCAGGATCATATATTAAGGGCAGAAAGAGAGCAGCTGCTGCGGGTTACTTTCATATTGTCATTTCATAAACTGATTATGGTTACTTTTCAACATCCAACCTCCACTGTAAGTCACTGACAGAGTGTTTACAACATTCCCCAGTATCGCTGCCACGTGAAGCTTGACATGCTAATTGTCAACGCAAGTTGAAAGATGCCTGCCTCATCAGTAAAAACAGCCTCGTGGGGAAGGTTTTGCTTTGAGGAGTAACCCATTCTTGCTTTCAGTGATCCATTGGACTTGGTTTTAAATGTTTTAACTATTAAGTGGCATGCAAACCAAGATCTAAAACTATAATAAAGATTGTTCTGTAACAAGTGGCATTGAGCTTGTTCTGCATGATCCAGATCCAGCAGTGCCTGCAGCTTAGCAGAATTTTTATGAGCAGGGTTGAATCCAACAATCTGGTGTGAGAGTTGCTACCTTTTTCTTTTTTCTCTGGACCCACATGCCTTTAGTACTAGAACAGCTGAAGGTTGATCGTAAGTTTGGGAGATGGATTGAAATGAACAACACTTAAGGACTCTTTAAACAGGGTTCTTGCTCCTGAGCTGCAGCCCAGCAGAACTGCAGTTTTGAGAACAAATGTTATTCTACATGAGGAGGAAGCAATGTTTACCACACACCATCCTACTAAATATAACTTCTTCTTTCCATTTACCTCATCCCTGGTGAGCGGCTGAAGGACCACCTCTAGATCTAAGCCATTACCGCGGCAGTCAAGGGCAGTGACAGGAGAATCAATGTGACATACAGGTCTTCTTCCTTTTACATGGAAACCAGAACACCAGGAGGAATAAACACACAAGCAGTAATTCCCTGCCCCAATTGGGAATGGAACCGAGAATCTACTTGTTGTGTGTCAATTTGAATGTCGAACTGGACATTAGAAGCCTAGGGAGGAAATGAACTTCAGAGACCACATCCTCAGTCTAAATGATTTGTAATCTGCTGTCTTATATTTCAGCATGTGCCTTTTTGATGTGAGAGCCATGACTACAGTCGAATCATCTAAAAACGTGGTAATCAATTTTATGACGAGGGTCACAAATGGATTTAGATTAGTCGTCACTATTTATATAGTTCATCAAAACACTCTGAAAGTGATCCCAATAATATTCTACACTACGCTTGGATGCCTCGGCCCGTGAGCGCGCACAAAAGATGCAGAGCACCATGTGGGCATATTTATAATTGGCGGCAATTCACATTGATTGTTGAGACACACCGATTGATCGGCGCCGGGAGGCTTGGTTTGATGAAATCATATCGGCGGAGTAGCCTCACACAGCTGACTCTGAGCTGGTTGCACGCATGCCCCTCACATGTAAACCAAGAATAAGCTACCACGACTCCAAAAATCTCGCAAGTAAACCAGCAAACACCAGAAAACACAAAGTTCGGAATCTGTAACACCGGTAGAGACAAAATAAGCTGCAGTGGAACAACCCTGAAAACATTTGGCACAACTAACTTAATCCCACACTTCAAATTGAATCACAATTTTGCCAGTTTCAAGAAGCTATCGTTAGCAGGGCAGCTAAAGCTAGCAAGCTCCACTAGCCCTGAAGTTCCCTTAACAAAGCCAACAGATAACATATTATGGACTGAACCTGGCTCATAAAGTTTTTTTTCACTTTGAAATGTCATACAATTGGTTTAAGAAACACAGCGAGGAGGACGGATGGTATATTTATTTCAACAGGTCAGACCACACACACAATGCCGATCGATTTTACTTTCACAGCAATCCTTCAAAATAAGAATACTTTAAAGAAATTACTCATTATGATTTTAAAACTTTAAAGAAAAAAAAAATCGGAATGGCTAAAATCGGTATCGGCCGGTCAGATCTCATAAAAATCAGTGATCCGCCAAAAGATTGCAATTGGCGCACCTGTACACCTGTTTCAGCCAAGCAGTTTACTCCGCTCGCCATTAGAAACCTTATTCATGTTTATGTTTAAAGTTTTGGTGTGAACTCCCTTATCAACAAACCGTACAAACAACATATTAAAGAGTGTATTTATAATTACTGTTATTACTCTTGACGTGGATGGTCCTTTATCATTTTTTTTTTAGTTAAGGCTTGATGACCACTTTAAAGTCTGAATGATTATGACTTTTCAGATGCATCTGTATGCTTTTATACTAGCTTAGCGCTCTAGTTTACTGGCAGTGGTGGAAGACAGGCCGGGAGTCTTTGCATGTTTCTTTAAGAAATCTGCTGAGTTGTTCATGTAAAAATATCTGACTCCAGTTAAAACTCTTCTGAGCAGACATTCCGAAATCTATGCGTTCATGCCGCTGAAGAGTTGCACGGCAGCAACAAGCTTCTGCAGCTCCCTTTCCATCCTGGTTGTTTTATATTTAGCCTTGACAGCAGCAGCTCTGGTTGCCAGGAGATTTCTTGTGCAATCACAAAGGCTGCTCAGGAGGCAAACTGACCATGCATTGTACAGATGCTTCATGAACATGAAGAGTTATGGAAAATGGAGTTTTTCCTGAATGACGTTCAGGTAATGGAGAAGAAATTAGTCACCCTGCTGCTGCGTACGGCTCCATTGTGGTAGACGGGTGAACTGCCAGCTGAGGGGTTGTAGTAAGAGGAAGTGGCGCGAACCAGTGGTCTCTTGGTTTTGTCCTTGGTGTTGTTGGAGTCGTTGTCTTTGATGATGTCATACTGTCGGCAGAAGAGGGCGATGACGGCTTGGGCAGAGGATGACAAAGAACAGAAGAAAGTAAAAGAAAGGGCAAAGAGAGTTTTGCAACTATATCCAGTACCATAAAGATACCACAGACACATGCACAACATCCCCCCCAATTACACACACACACGCACAGACACACACACACACACACACACACACACACACACACACACACACACACACACACAACACTCGCATACTTCAGGGCTGACCTGCCCATAGGAGCAACACAGTGGTGATGATGAGCAGCTCCCCTGTCTGCAAGTGAGGAGTCATGCCAAGACCTTCCATAGCGGGTTCATCTGAGGGGAAATACAGATTCAGAAGAAGAATTCAAATTTATTAACAAGGACAAAATGCCGCAGTAAACGGTACAGATAAAACAACCGGCCATTTTAACACTTGCACACTATCTAATATATGTTTATGTATCATCCCCTCCTTTTATTGTCTTTGTATTTCTTATCAGGCTTTTCCTCCTCAAAATGTGTATTTTAGGTGATGAATTGTGACGTATGATGTACAGAAATGTTGATAAATACCTGTTATGAATAAGACAGTTAAAGATTAATACACTGTGCATGTATGTGTGTATTTACGGTGGTCCAGGACTCCAGGTGGGTAATGGTCGGTCCTCTCCAGAGTCCTGAAGTGGATGGCACGGCTGGGTTGACTGTCCCCATGCGGTCCAACAGACTGCACCTAAATCGATCCGCAACAGAAGAGGAAGAAAAACGGAGTACTTTAAATGAAACCTTTCAAATACGTCGTTCTTTTAAGGTGTGCATTAAACAATGTGTATATTTCCAAATGTGTCTTACAGTGGATGTATTTCGCAAACAAATGGTGCTTTGAGTTTGCCAAAGATCGATCCCTGAATGGCTGTTGGAGTAGCGTGTAAGCACCATATTGACGAAAATGTTCCTTTGGGGGCTTTTTTGGGAACTGTCCAGCAAGAAAGTCAACGTTAAAAATGAGGAATTAGATTCAAGTCTGTCCCAGTAGTCCTCACTGAAAGATATTGTGACAGTTTGAGAACCTACAGGGATATTCACAGCAGTATTATAAGATATTCATCTCCAAAAGAAAGCTATTCATCTCCAAAAGAAAGATATTCATCTCCAAAAGAAAGATATTCATCTCCAAAAGAAAGATATTCATCTACAAGAGGCCTCAAACAATACTGTCTGCACCCAAGCTTCAAATCCAACAATTTATCTTTAGAGATTGTTGCATGACATTTGAGGCAAAAGCCTACCTGAGGCAGAACGGTGCAAAAGTTTGAACATTTTTCTTTCAAAATAGTATATATGAATCTAAATGTGTTCAGTGGTTCCGAGGAATCTCCTAGAGTCACCTATTGGAAATCGGATGCAGATCATCCTTGACTAAATGTCATAATCCAGCTCTTCACCCTGGATGAATATTCAACTCCCCACCTGACCCCAGAAGGAAATCCCTCTTTTCAACTTCCTATCTGCTACGTGAAGGTTAGAGAGGAAAAGTTGAAACTTTGCTGCTTCTGATGCTGGCGAGGCTTCAGTGAGTTCCTCAGTGATACTACTGCAGGACGGATTATTGCTGTCCATCACATTTATACAAAAATCCTCCGGCTGAAGCCTAACAGCCTGTATCAGTCTGTGAGGCTATTGTGGATTTAAAAAAGGTTCAGTTGAGTCATGATAATGTTGTCATATCAGATACTATAGAGAGTTCTGTAGTTTGAGCTGGTTTGTAAAATTGATTCAGCTGTAATAAGCTCGGTCCCAACCTAAGGGCTAACAGTGTTTGTTAATTATACAAGAGGGGAGTATTTTAAAATAATTTAGTAATAGAATAGTAACTGTTAAAGTCGTCTGGAGACGTATTGACCCTTGATATTCCACACAAAAAAGGGACCAAAAATGCGTCAGTATATGATAAATCCTCCTTTCCTTTGGTGAACCTGGAATAGTGTTTGTTATTCTGGGTATATGTCGTGGCGAAAATGGTCAATAACCTTAAATAAACTAAAAATCACATTTGCATAGAAAACAAACAATAAGAAAATATTTGTAGAAATTTTAACATATAATCAAACACAAGTACTTATTATTGTAAAATGTATGTGTCATTTTTGGTGAACGTAGGATATAAAATTTACGTGATTTGCTCAAAACAAGATGACAACCCTTCAAACCGACCCCAACAGCAAGCGTATATCCCAGAAAAACCTCCGACCCCCTGTGTCGTCTAAGCAATTCCCCTAATTGAACTTCTCAAACTAAATGGGAAGTTACTGACATGAAGTGTGAAAAAGGTCCCCCCTATTGAGTAAAATATGACTAATTAGAGTAAAACATTGTAAATTGAAGATAGATCACCTCCAGTAAACTTGTATGTACTAAATCTGGAATAAGATGGAACAACGGTTAAGAAGTTATGTCTGAAAAACAGTGGGTGTCGTAAAGAAATGACCCCCTATTGAGTGAAATATGAACTGTTTGTGTAAAATATGATATATATTATAAAAAAGATCTTGGTGATATGCACACAATTTGGATTAAATTGCATAAATGGATGCAAAATTATGATCTGAAATTCTTTTGAGATAAACCTCCCTCCACTCTCAGAAATATACAAACGACCTTTCCCAGAATCAATGCAGTTCAACCTTGGAACAATGTCTATGTGGGTACACAATAGTTCATTGTGTACCCAATCAACCTGACATTTCAGAGATAAAACCATAATTTATAGTTTTTTTCACCTAAGTTATAAATGGAACAACGTAGTGAGATGCCGTGAGGAACCCTCCGAGGATCCTAGGGCTTGTTGACTACAGGTGCAGACGGGGATTGATCTTCTGATCAATGAAGTACCAGTCTACCTCCTGAGTTACAGCCTCAACCCTTTCAGCCATCATGAGTTATATATAATAAGGACTTTTCTCCAGGGTGTAATTACTACTACTACATATACCCTTGAACCTCATTGCACTTTGAATGTGACTCCTCAGCTTTACTCTTTTCTCTTTCAATGCTTTCCTCCCTCTCTCTATCCTCCATTCAAGTCCCCTTGTTTCATCTCCACCCTCCATCCCCAACCCCTCCCTCTCTCCCTTGTTGAGCTATAGATTCTTTCAGTGACTCACTAACATCAACTGTGGTGGCTGATGTGGAACTATACCAACAAAACCCATGCAAATCCTTAAAAATATATTTTGAAGAGCTGTAGTTCTTAAAATAATATGTATTTTGCTATAATATTTCAATGAAAAACACCAGAGTAAATTAAGGGTCCAGAAAGTAAAAAAAGTCAAAGAGTTTCCTGCAGCAAGACAGAATCTGAGAAAAGAATTACTACAGACGGATCAGAGTTGAGCACTAACATGACAGCATGTAAGTTCAGTCACTTGAAATGTTTATTATCAGCAGCAGAACATGGCCGGAGTCCCTGACCTCATCCTTCCTCACAGATATCTATAAATAGAGGAGGAGATGCCGGAATGGTGGTCGGTAAAACGTTCACAGCGGAGGAATGGACTGGTTGTAACTTTATAGACAACCAAATTGAGAGGAGGTGTTATGCGGCGAGGGATCCAGAATGAGGTTTGTCATCTGTGTTTACAGCAGTGCAGTTGGGCTTGTCAGCCTGAAGCGGCTCACAGACTTCACCGCCACTGACTCAAAATTCAAAAGCTGAAATCGAACCACAATTTCCAAATAATAAAGATCCCATCTCCCTCGGGATCTGTCCCCACCATCTTCCTTTTTCCATCAAGTGAATTTCAAGCTTCCCCTGCAGCTGCAACCCCGTAGGACTCAGCTCTCTGATTCACTAAACAGGGACGCATCTGCCAAGAGGGTAGATACGACCTTCTCTCCACCGAGAAATGCAGACTAGAATTTTTGTAGCGTCTCTAAGTCTGATTGAATTTCATGGAGTCCTATAAGTGGGCGAAATTGAATGCTTCTGTCATAACAGCCAAACTAAGCCCACAAACATCTGCTGAGGAAAAAAAGCTGTGGATTTTTAAGTCAACAAAGGGAGGCATAGAGTTAACCTTGTTTCTCCATTCGGGAGTCCATATTTCCATAGCATGATATGATCTATCTACATCACCTCAAAAATCGACAACCTCCTATGCCTAAGTTCCTATACAGAGCCGTTGTTGAGCATTAGGGTTACCCATGTCCATCCACCGGTATCATCTGTTTGATTCATAATAAAAGGAAATCGTCGATACAGCGCTCAGCGAAAACTAGCGAAAACTGAAAGGAATACTTCCTTTCAGTTTCACGCATACTTCAAAGGGACTCTAAAGGAGTGTATGTCCTATTTTTTACAATTTCTTTTCTGTCTGCTATTACCGACATATGGCCCCACCCTGAGTTGGTATCTGCTCAAAGTTTCAGACTATTAAAAGGCATTTTCTTTACTTGTCACTGTCAAAAGGTTCTTGCTCATGTGGACATTTTTGGGCCTTTGTAGAATAAAAACAAGGGTTGAGAGCTGCACATTTTGGAGTGTGCATTGAGATACCAATTGTTGTGATTTGGCAAATAAAATGAAACTTGGTAGAAGTTATTACCTATGCAGGATCTTTGTTGTTGGACATAATCGTTCAAGTTCTGTTTTTCTTTTCACTCTAAAAATCATTAATTTCTAATTCAGATCAGGGGTAGGAAACTACTTTTGAATAAAGAGACATAAGTGCAAACACAGAAAACTGCTGCTTTAAAAATTGTATACTATGGCTTTATTAGTGTTTAGTATAATTTATGTTCTCTTGATTCTCCATAGCTTGATATGTGCATAGGCCATTAATAACGACATTTACTTGGATGGTTCTAGGTCTGTTTTGTCATTAATTTATCAGAATTGCCACCATCTATTCACTGATTCACAAGAACTCTGCAAGTGAAACACAAACTGTTTGTCACATATCACATACTCAGGCCCTCAGTGGCAGATTTCGACAAGAGCAACATGGGCGTCCATATCTAGATTACATATCTAGCATGCCCAGCACGGGATCTTACCCAGGGGTGGCACAGGTGCACACATCATTCAAAAAAATCTTTATTGTGACTGCTCTGATGTGAGCAGACAGGCCTGCCTGCAGAGAGGGATCCCACGCTCCCACGGAGGTGGGAGATTGGGCGTCGGAGCAGCAGGTTGGCAGACAGACCTAAGTCTATCGAGGTAAATCCATTCTTACACTTTGTTGGTTACTATGCTATGACTCATAGGGCGATGATACTCCATTTTCTGTCCAGCTAGCAATGAATACTGGACATAATGAGACACAGTTTAATCATGATAATGTGTGTAATATGCACCAAAATTATTACAACACTAACTAATCTCACTGATTTGTTAAAAGGTGACTCAATAAAGGTGTTTGTGCTATTACATAGACGAGGTCCTGAGCTCAGTTAACATCTGTGCACAGCCTGCAGAATTTTTAATTTGTATTGAAAATGTATTAATAATTCATTGAAAGGGAGGTTAATACAGAGCAACACAAAAGGTAAAACCGTCCCTGTAGGTCCTTAAGAACGCCAGTATAATTATTAAGTACATTCTTAAAAAGAAGTTTCTCAAAATGTATTATACTTGGAGAACCTGAATGGTGTGTTAAAAAACGGCCAAGGTTGTGGAACGATGAACACTCCTTATTCTCTGTGGTCTCTAAACTGGCTGTGTAGGAAAAGGGGAACATCTAAGACTTTTCGGATTTTTATAGATGCAGGCGTGAGAACAAAGGTGCAACGTATAAAAGTGATTTCTTTTTTGCATGAAATTTGGAGCATATTGAATATAGATATATTATTCCATATCATAGTATTTTAGTAAAGATATGGTATGGTATTATTCTAGTATTCTTTAGCTAGTGAGAATTTTAGAAGACAGTTTATTCATTACAATGTTACAGCAAAAAATGGTTGCGGTTAGACGTGATGTGTTTGGGTTCACGCTTTCCCTGCGGGGGAAGGTTGCTTTCCATGTTTGTCTCACCTGGACACTGTAGTGCGTGTCCTCATCCAGGTCCCACAGCACACACCAGCGGCTGGACGTGTTCACCTCTCTGATGGAGCGTTGCATCAGTCCATCCTGTCTCTGGAGACAAACACAAGGCAAAGCATACACATGAATATGCACACTCATGTACACATTTAGCATGCCAATGGATAAAATCTTTGGAAGAAGGGATTTGCCGTCTTACTCAAGGGCACTTTGGCAGGTGTTGTGGCCATCAAAAGGTTAAAGAATCCTGATTAGAATTTAACAGTGGATTAAATGTGTTGAGGTGATTCATCATTATTAAAGGATCTCCAGAGGCTGGGGAGGTAAATAAAACTCCCATTTAAACAAGAAGGTTCACCTCATACAGATTCAGCTCCAACTCCTACTGTCCAGCTGAGGGATACTAGGTCTGCAGGCAGGTTACAGCAGCAATCTTCTTCTAGAGAGCAGAGACTCTCTGATGCTTCTCTGAGCAGCTTTTTTTTTATGAAGAGTCAATGCAAGGTTGAAGAAGGACTTTGGACTCTGAAGCCCAGGAGAAAGAACAGGAAATTACAGCATCTAAATAATAAAATGTCTGCATTATTATGTTTAAACTCAATTAGAATCCAAGAAAAGCTTTCAATCCAAGGTCAGTCTATGCACGTCACAGATTTTGCTCTAATATTCAGATGTTTACAGCACAGAGAAAGTGATATTATATATTATATAAAGACTACGATTCATGGGAAATAATGTCCCTGCAAGTTCTTTTTACTGTACTTTAGTTCTGCTTGTCTGCATTTTTCAGTGTCATTGTTAAACCAAGGCATATTCTGCATTCATTTGAGTTTCTGATTTTTACAGTTGTGGTGAGGAATGTTTGAAATGTGTCAATCAAAGACAGACTGTGGTCGTCACTGTGGGAGCAGAAGGTAGATGGAAGGACTAGGAAATAATAATGTTGTGGTCAGATATACTGATGCTAGACTTACACAGAATCCAGGTTGTTTTCTTTGAGTTAGATTGGTTCTCAACTGACTAATTTCTACCAGAGTGATAGAAAAGCAAGAAGGACAGCACACATTTATGTTAAAATCTACAAAAATCAAGAATCTGTGGAAATGAAGCCTAGCATCTAATTCAAAGAACTATGTACAAAGACAGAGTTAGATTTTGGGGGTCTGTGGACTAGAAGACACTTTACGGGATCCTTGCCATTTGTAATTAAACCAAGTGATTTAAAAGAGAACGAAGTCTCCAAGTGGGTATAAGGTACATTTAAAAATCTCTCTATAGATCACTGCAAGTCCCCCTTCACCACCTAGATGATGATGAAAGTAAGCAAAGCCTGGAAGACGACAGTCACCTGGACTTAACATGGCCCCAGCATGCATCAGGAGGTCTGCAGGCGAATAGATCGGGAAGAACCAACCAAGAAGGTGAGGTTGTAATTATTGTTCCCCTGATGAATATAAGTCAAATACTCACTGCCTTAATATAACCCAGTTTACATACGGATGGACCAACTTCATCCATCCGTACGTAAACAAAAGCCTCCTGTCTGTTTTTGTCACAGAGCGACAGTCATTAATCTTTTTCAGGGCACCTCACAACGCTCCAACAGTTTAAAACAGCTTCTATTTTAGCTCAACGTCCACCCACGCTCACACAGCCATCAATCATTCACAACGTGTTTGAAATTTATGGATCAGATGAAGGATCACTGTGAGTTTGTGCAGGGCAGATAAACAAACTCCAGTCGGGTTCCTTCCTTCCTCCTTATTTGTTTGTAAGTTCTGTTGCATAATGTATGACCCTCAGCAGCCGGAGCTCTGGGATTTGGGACATCTCCAGATGAACGACGCAGCTCTTTGTTTGAGCAGTGTTAGTCGTCACGGTTCTACTACACAAAGAGAAGGATCCGCTCTAAATGTGTGTATGAAATAATCTCTGGCTTATGCATCTTATCAAGCCTTTAACCTGAAGAGGATTCATGCGTTGCACAGCTTTAATACATTTTCACTTTTATCTACAGTACTTTTTGATGATTAAAAGGCAGAAAATTGAGCTGAGTACACAAAACCTCATATTTATATATAATAGCTACATCCTAATTATCATAATTAAGTAAGTTTCTTATGCAAGTACTTTCTGAGGTAATGCAACATCAATCATTTACATCCATATCTGCTATTTCTTTTTAGAAATTGCCATGTCGCTGATGGATTCCGAGTAAGACGTGAGGGGAATGTAAGCTTGTTTGGCAACGCTGCCGCTGTGGATGAATCTCCAGCAAGACGTGCCTCAGCCAAAAAAAATTCCATTATGGAGACAACTCCCACTCAGAGCTCAGCTAATGTCGGATTCTTTTTTTGCCAAAACCGTGGGTGGTAAAAACTGATTAGAAGGCCCACATGCTGAGTTGGCAGTCTGGGTTTTTAAGAGATGTAGGATAAATAAAATGTGTTGATATGAGCAGAATCGAATGCCACTTGCTTCTTCTTGACTAGGTGTACTGCTGTAGATGTCACCGGAGAGCTGCAAATTGTTGAATGGAATGATTTTGGATTAAAGATAATATATATTTATATCCACAAGACAGCTGTAAGATGTGGGTGCTTGTGTTGTAACGTGGAATATAAGGAAAAATGGTCTTGCATATCTAACACATTAACTGTTGAACTACTTAGCTGAAAACAATTGGTAAATGGTTGAAATCAACAGGAAAGACAATGGACTAATATTGGAATAGTGAAAGCACTGGAAATAGGGTTGAGTTAGATTATTAGAAACATTGTTTTTTTTTCAAATATATGGTAGGCCTATATAAGAAGTGCCTACATGGAGGAAATTCTGAGTGGATAAATGGTTGATATAGATGCAAACAATGCATTAATGGTTGAAATGGTTAGCTTCAGAAGTCAGTGGCTAAATGGGTGAAAATAAGGCTATAAATACCTCAAAATGATGAATAAATGGCTGATATAGTTAGCAATGATCAATTTAAATACTGTTAGAATAGTCGGCAAAAACAATGGATGAATGGTTGGAAGAAATTAACATAATTGTTAATGGTTGGAATAACAAATATAATGGATAAGTTGCCCAAACAGAAAGAAAAAAAATTGATATTTGGTTGAAAAATTTAGCAATTCAAATGTAAAAATTGGAAAGTAAAGGAAAATGGTGTGTTAATGCTACATATAGTTAAAAAACAACAAACAGATGGTTTAAATACATTAATAAAATATAATATTAGTTGAATTAGTTAGCAGAATTTGAAATATGATAGAAATAATTAGATAAAAGCAATGACTAACTGTTATAAATAGTAATCTAAAATACAGATACATGGTTGAATAGTGTTATGATAATTGATAATTTGTTGAAATAACTAAAGCAATGGATAAATCATTGAAATTGATTAAAAACAACAAACAACTATTGATAAATGGTTGAAAGTCAATGGCAAATGGGGAAAAGAAACTAAATATATGCTAAAAATAATTGATAAATGGCTGAAATAGTTAGCTTACTATAAGTGTAAATAAATGATGGATAAATGGTAAAAACAGTTGAGTTCATGAAGTTAAACCACTATGTGTATTGATTTCCAGCAGTTTTTGAAATCACAGATCTTCAATTATGTCACCTTTTATTTCATTGCTACCATTTATCTGCCACTTGGTTTGGTTTCCTTGGTAACTTGACACTTGGAAAGTTCCAGATCTTCTTTGGCTAGAAACCTTTGTAATCAGGAGATTAGACTTTTTTATTACCTCCAAAAGCACCAACGTCAACCTGCAGCCAGCATCTACATCAAAAAGCCTTTCAGCAAGCTGGATGGTTATGAGCAAATTTCTCTTACATTTTGAAACTATAAACACCCATCATGACTCAGTGCCTTTAGACAAAATGATTACTGCCTGCTGGCCTCAGAATTGACACAGCGTTTGAAAAAAACACCCTGCGGACAGGAGGAGGGAAAATGAGGAAAGAGCGAACCTCTCAAAAGATAAAGACCATCACAAGAAATATGTAATAAATAAAATATGGAGAAGCTGTTATCTTGCCCCGAGCCCGGCAGCGAGTTTCCTGTGTGTGATTTATAATGGATATCCCTTCAATTTGTAGTTCTGCTAAATGAATTGACTTTCAACCAAATCAGGACTCTGAGTGAGAGAGTGAGAGAGACAGAGAGACAGAGAGACAGAGAGACAGCGGAAAGAGAACGAGGGAGTCTCTTTTACCCTTTTTAGATCAGCGTAAAAGTGACAGAAGATGGATTGAGTTTAATGAGTGGTCTGATGAGCTTTGTGAAGATTAAACAAATTAACAGAAATTCATTTTCAAGCTCAATATAAATGCTCTTAATACCCCCTTAACACACACACACACACACACAAACACACACGCACACACACACACACACACACACACAAACACACACACACACACACACACACACACACACACACACACACACACACACACACACACGGATGGTACGAGTTTGTTTTGCTGTACCTGCTGTGAGATGGCATATCCGATGACAGTGTCTCCTTGAGGGACGTTCCAGGTAACCATGGCCGAGTGCGCCCTCAGCTGGGTCACGGATACGTTCACGGGGGCTGCTGGCACAGCTGTTAAAAACAAACAGAGAGAGAGAGAGAGAGATGGAGAGAGAGAGGGAGAGAAAAGGACATTTTTATATATATAATTTATGTCCAGCTGGAGCAACGAAAACACATTTTCAAACAACACACAACACCGCCAAAGTATGTGGACATATAATTAACATATAATAATATATAATATATATGTAAGGATATATAATATCCTTACAGCTATACGTGATCAAGAGGGATGGACAGTTTATCCCAAAGGCTGTGAATTCAGTTAATGTCCGGGCTAAATGCAAGTTCTCCACACAAATCTGGGAATTCCATTTCTTCAGGGACCTTGCTGCATATATGTATTACAACCTCCACTCATCTGGTGTGAAGTATTTCACTAGCAGTTTGATTTGGCCCAAACATCATTAGAAGGCTTCTGTGATGTTGGGTAGTGCAGAGTTCCCCCCAAAGGGTTTGGATTGGGTTACGTCAGGCCTATGTGAAGGTTTCCCACTCCATTCAAGGAGCCTTATCTCTTTCTGGACCTGGCTTTTATGCGTGTCATGTTGAAAAGGGGTAGCAACGAGAGCAGAGACTAAAAAAAAGCTCCAATTGAGGGGGTTTATATACTTTTGTCCGTATACAGGATGTCCATACAAAATCAATTAGCAGGATTTCAAACACTTTTCAAACAGTTAGAAAAAGAAATAGTGAAATCCCCAAAGCCACAACAGAGCAAAGTGTTATTCTATTTTAATCACAACCAATTTCATGCTTTTCGGCCACTCAGGAAAAGAAATAATACATTAAAAATGACTGCCATGAATAATGCAAACACGGCCCTCTGGAATTTTCTTAAGGCTGCTTTAACACGTTTGACAATCTCTCTCCTCTTTGTCGTTGTTGCATTTGTTGATCCAATATTATAATAAATTAATTATAATGTTAGGTTGCCTAATTACATGGTTGAAAACTGAACTTCATGTGATCCTTCACAATCTTTCCCACTTAAGATTAACCATATATTAATTGTAAGCTTGACAGATGCTTGTTGGTGAATTTATCAACTTTTAAAATAATCTTCTGATGGATTTTATCTTGTTTCTCAAAACCTTGTTTGTGCAAAATGGTGCACATAAAGTTTTTTTTTTTTTTACAATGTCATCTGCTACTACTTAAATTCGGATTCTGAAGAAGCCTATTCATCAGTCAATTAAGAAAAAAAAAACTATAGAAAATGTATTTCTATTCTATAGAAATAATTCTTACTTTTATTTTCCATTTTCTTTTGGGTATTAATTAATTTAATATCTTAAACACTCCAAATTCACCATAAAATGACAAATCATTTCTATTAATATATTGTAATATTTGACACTTCTTTAATATAACAATATATAATACATTCTTTTTTAGGTTGTTTCAAGTTACAGAATTCTAATCAGTAGGTCCTCACATGCTTTAATATGTTAAAAAATCTATATGATGTAATAGGACTTTTCTCAATAGCCATGGTTAATACGTCCACCTCGGTGGTCCCTTTTACCTTTGGTGTTCCCCAGGGC